>CM042569.1:1222657-1670157 GCA_023630585.1 Cranoglanis bouderius
TCCAAACAGTTCCACTTTCGACTCATCAATCCATAGAACATCCTCCCAAAAGGTTCGAGGATCATCAAGGTTTGTTTTGGCCAGACGAGCCTTAATGTTCTTCTGGGTTATCAGTGGTTTTCACCTCACCACTCTTCCATGGATGCCATTTTTGCCCTGTGTCTTTCTGATAGTGGAGTCATGAACAGTGACCTTTATTGATGCATGAGAGACCTGTAGGTCCTTTGATGTTGTTCTTGGCTCTTTTGTGACTTCCTGGATGAGTAGTTGATGTGCTCTTGGAGGAATTTTGGAAGGTCGGCCACCTCTGGGAAGGTTCACTACTGTGCTGAGTTTTTCCATTTGTGAGGTAAGCTAAACGCTATGTCCAGCCCTGACTTCCTGTTTCAGTGGAAATTACCTCAACACATCGAATAACACTGCGAGATTCAAGGCACTTCACAGGGACTTTAATAGATATTAATGAAGGTTTAATGAATATTAATCAGTAAGTCATGGATATTGAATATTAATGAGAATATAATTGAGTGTGTGTGTGTGTGTGTGTGTGTGTGTGTGTAGGATTTAAAGTACCAAGCTCAGGATAACTTCATGATGATGGATGAGGCGGTGCTGTGCCTGGTGGTGAGTCACGACAGTGAGATGGTGGTGTCCGGGGCTCAGGACGGAAAAATACAGGTACTCCATCCCAACCTCCAACGTGATCACCACCACCTTCACCTCGACTTTCACCTCAACTTCCACCACCTCCATCACCATCTCAACCACCAATACCAACTCTACCTCCACCTCAACCCCCAATATTAATCTCTCGATATTTATTAGGGATGGCAATAACATACCTTCAAATGAAAATGTGCTTTCAAAGTGGTGCCTGGCCCCTTACAACCCCTGCCATATTTATCATCATCATCACCATCACCATCATCATTATTATTATTATTATTATTATTATTGGTTTAAGCAGACTGTGCTTGGAAACCTTGTTCTTGTTCCTGCTATTCTTCTCCGCTAAAGTCTGTAAAATTTAGAAACCCCAAATTTGGCAGAAAGGTGTAGTTACACCCCAACTTAATTGCTTTAACATAGATAATTAGGGGTTCTATATTAATTGACAATTAAAAATGATTTTCAGTGTGGTGCTTTGCCCCCTATATTTGCTGCTATGTTTATTATTATTGTCATTACATCAGAGATGTATACCTCACTCTGGATGATACTGTGTGTTTGTTAGCTGTGTGTTATATTGTGAAATGGACGTCTCTCCTCTCTCCAGCTGTGGAGGATTCGTAACGGTCAGTGTCTGCGCAAATTTGAGCGCGCCCACGGCAAAGCTGTCACCTGCCTCTGCTTCAGCAGAGACAACAGTCAGCTCCTCAGCGGCTCCTTTGACCAGATCATCAGGTTCACACACACACACACACACACACACACACACACACACACACACACACACACACACACACACACACACACACACACACACACACACACCCCCCACTTCCCTCATTCGTTCCTTTGTCTGAGTTCATTTCTTCCTGGGAAATTCTACTGAGTTTAAAATACTAAAAGGACAATCTGGATCTCACTGGGAGTTAATTCGCTTCGCTTAATGGCCTGCTTTCCGCTCTCCGCTCTCTGCATGGTGTGTGTGTGTGTGTGTGTGTGTGTGTGTGTGTGTGTGTGTGTGTGTGTGGTCTGTGTGAGCTGTGCAGTTCTGTAGGTGCAGTAACAAACATGGCAGGTTCTAATGGTGTTTGTCAGGTTACAGTGTTTGAAGAAAATAACGTTCTTCATCTAAGACGTTGGTGTAACATTGGCAGAATGCAGTGAAGCCAGAAAACTAGAACTGTGCTTTATTCTGTCAGCCATTGGTCCAGTACCAAAGGTTCTAGCTGTTTGTTTTTTGGTTCCTGTTGAATAGGATATGAATAGGAACTAATGGTTGTTGGAGATGGGACTGACAGCACTGTTCATTTCATGGTTGCACATACAGCATGGTACAACACGTACACCAAACAGAGACCAATTACTAAACACTGAATAAACACAAAAACTACTCTCCGGGCCACAAATATAATAATTCGGGCACATTAACAACCGCATAAAAGGTATTTTATCGGGATATTATCTCCACGAGCACAGTCAAAGCCTCTCTAGTGGCTCAATTAAAAATTTTTACTTATCCACAGCCTCGGTGAGCTCCACCGAGAGTCTGCTCTCACCGGAAATAAATAACTTCTGGTTGAAAGCAGTGAAAAAGCATCACACTCGTAAAGTTGGTGGAAATCCAAGTTCCTGTTTGGGCCAGTTTTAGCTTTTGTGTTCATTCTGATGATCTTCTTCTGCTTATCGCACCTGAACAATGTTAGGTTTTTGGTTAAAAGTGGTCTATTTTGGCTTTCTATCCATGAAGGAACTTCATCTGTACGTGATGAATACTTCTTATGTGGAGATAAACAGAATCTGACAGAACCAAAGGGAAAAGTCATATTAAATTACTGAAGTGCTGAAAAAGCTTCTGAACCAATATATGGCTCATGGATCAAATCAGGTTATGACTGCAGAGGCAGAGTATGATGATGAAGCCTGAAGCGCACAAACAGAGCGTCTCCCACTCTCGCTGTCTCTCGCTAACCAACCTGACGTTAGCATTTCTGCAGAACCCGTGCTAGGCTCCTGGTGTGTGTCTGTGGGTGGAAGGAATTCTGATTTTCCACGTGCACTCCGGCAAAGGAGGAGGCAGAAAGAAAGATAGCATGTTTCTATTCCTATCTTAGGCGAGCGAGACGGGTCTGGAGGATGCAGCTGCTTTGCTACGTCAGTTTCTAAGCAAGAGAGAAAATAAGCAGGAAGGAATGATGAGGGCTGTGATTTTGGTTCTTACTGACACACAAAAGCTCCTCATTCAGGCTGAATCGGATTTGCATGGCGCATGACGCGAGGCGTAAATGCCACACAGGCGCCAAAAAACAGATGAGTGGGTTTTCATTTTTTGGTAGAGGGGGCTGTTTAGGCATCTTGGTATTTTGATAGGCTAATCACTGTTTAAATCCATTAGACTTCATGGGCTGAAATCAGGAAAGATGCTGAAGGAGTTCCAAGGTCACACTTCCTGCATAAACGACGTCATCTTCTCACACAACGGCCAGTTTGCCATTAGCGCCTCAGCAGATGGCACAGTGAAGGTAAATCTGCATTTCATTTGCATACAGACCCTGATGGACGATTACATGCCTCTCCTCTCCTCTCCTCTGGGGCATTAATACTGATTCTCTCTTTCTCAGATCTGGAACGTGAACATGGCAGAATGCACCATCACCATCAAAACTCCTGACGTTCCAGAAGGATCCGACATCACGGTTAACAATGTTGTTCTGGTGCCCAAGAACCCGGAGCACTTTGTGGTGTGTAACAGGACCAGCACAGTGGTTGTCATGAACGTCCAGGGCCAGGTAACTGTCTCTGTTTCGACTCTGAGCTCTTGAGACTCGAGGCTCGTCTTGGACTTCAGAACAGCTGACCTGTAACTCAACACTGACTCAAGAGCTGCTGACTCGAATTTGGACTCAAGATTTGCTGAGAGATTCAACCGTGACGTAGTTACTCGAATCAGACTCCCGTGAGACCTTATCACAAATTGATTGAATTGGACTCGAATGTTGCTAACTTGTTACTCGACTTGAACTCGATTGCTGCTGACTTGAGACAGGACGAGACTTGGACTATGTGAGCTGCTGACCTGAGACTTGACTTGGATTTGAGACTCGACTCAGACTCTATGAGCTCCTAATTTGTGGCAAATTGATCGAGTCGGACTCGAAAGTTGCTGACTTGAGACTTGACTTGGACTCGAGAGCTGCTACCTTTGTGACTCGACTCGGACTCTGTGAGCTCCTTACTTGTGACAAATGGTTCGAACTGGACTTGAATGTTGCTGACTAGAGAATCGACTTTTTGCTATTGCTATCATGCGCAGCAGATATTATGCGCAGACCTGGACCTCTTCTGTGTCCCACAACGTTCCCCTGCCACTCGTGGTACACTTGTAGTAACTGATGATGTCGTCATCAGCTAAAACACACGTGCAGGTTACTTTACTTCCTGAAAAAGTGCGGACCCGAGTACGAGTTGCGTTCGCATTCACGGGAAATTGCGTGACCGTTCCAGTGCATTCGAACTCGGACCACCTCCTACAGGGAGTCTCGGGTACGGTACCGCGGTGTGCTTCCCGGTCCGCATGACGGCTTCCACATTACCAATTTTTCATGCAAACCGTGCTCCGTTTCAGACCTCAGGCTTGAGAGCTGCTGATTTTGTGACTTGACTTGGACTCGAAAACCGCTGACTCGAGACAAGACTTTGACCACGTGACCTACCGACGCTGTGTCTCGACATGGGAGTTGAGAACTGCTGACCCGTAACCGGACTTGGACTTTAGATGTATCTATGAATCTGGTTTCCAGTCAGTGTTTTGATCCATTGTTCTTCCTTTGTAAAATCATGAAGCATAATTTGGCAGCGTTTTGCAACTTCATAGATTTTTAAGCACTACATTGAAACGTTGTGCTTTAAATGACCCGCAGATCGGAAATGACTGAGTGAAAACATTCAAAATAAACCATCACAAAATTCTGTCCAGGGTTACAGAGCTGAATTTAGAGAGTTAACAAATTTAGAAAATGCTGTGGTCTGAACTCAAGAGACCGAGGCGATCGTCTCTCCCACACTTTTCATTGCTCGCTTGCTCGCTGACTCACTCGCTCTCTTAACCTCCTCCGCCTCCTCAATCTTCCATTCCATCTGCTCTCCTGCTCTCGCTCTTCCTCCCTCGCACTCTCTCTCTCTCTCTCTCTCTCTCTCTCTCTCTCTCTCTCTCTCTCTCTCTAAAAGGTACTGAGGAGTTTTAACTCAGGAGTGAGAGAGGGAGGAGACTTTGTGTGTTGCACACTGTCTCCTCGCGGAGAGTGGATCTACTGCGTGGGAGAGGACTATGTGCTTTACTCGTTCAGCACCATCACTGGAAAGCTGGAGAGAACTCTGACGGTACAGTTCCATCCTCGGGGCATCGTTAGGTTCTTATTTCTGAAGTAAATGCATCTGATCAGGGCTTGTCACGAACTTTGAACGCACTGTGGAACACAATCGCTTACTGTGAGGAAACTTTTATTCCTGCTAAATTGGCTTGTGCAAAGACAAGCAGCAACAACGAACGTTGTGTTGTACCCCATTATTCCCTTAACACCGACAGTCTTGACAAAAACATTGGCTTGTTAGCCGAGTCAGCATTTTTACCCCACTTAGCGACCGGTCCGAATACGTTTCAGTTCTTGCATGCTGTCTGTTGGACATTTCACAACATTTTACCAGTGAGGTGAGAATAGAAAGGCTTTCATTTTATTACGTTTTCTTTGTACAAGCAAAACTTTTAACATTACTGGAACCAAGTGGCTTTACCTTTGGTGTAATTGCGGGCGTGTCTCAACCACTTTACATAGTAGCACATAGCAGAAACGATCCAACTGCTTTCTAAAAATATCAGTTAAGCCATGATGATGGTGTCTGATGTTTGTAATAAAATGTCTCCTCTGTGATTAAACTCTTGAAGCTATAAACGAACACAAGTTTCGGCGACGATGTTTACTGTTGCCTTGACCAGGCTCGCTCAATTTCAATAAATCCACTAATCAAATTATGGAAATTGTTGCATCAATATGTATAGATTAAAAAAATCCCACCACACCACGGTGTATGATTTGGACCCCGTCAGAATTCTGTGCTGAAATGATTTCTTTCTCGGCTGCTCAGCAGTCCCGGGTCTATATTAATCAACCGGTCCCTTAAATTCTTCCACCTCCTCAGGTGCACGAGAAAGACGTGATTGGCATAACCCACCACCCTCATCAGAACCTGATCGCCACCTACAGCGAGGACGGCCTGCTGAAGCTCTGGAAACCGTGAACGTTACGCAAAGGAAACGTGCATCAGATGAACTCTACAGTCGTCATTCGTGCTGATACTGTGGTACGTCTGTGGTACATCGAGATGTTCGGAGTCATGCGTCAGTTTTCAGGTTTGAAAGTCTTCCATTCCAGAGACGATGAAGATCACTACAAACTTAATCTTCACTTGTAATATGTCTGAGTAATCACTGATCTAATCTCTGTAACATATAAAAAAAAATAATAATAATCGAGAGATTTCTTTAAACGTCAGAAGAAAAACACCATCGGTGGTTCGTAATGTTTCTGAATTGCATGAAACTGAACTATGATTACGATCATTTTCCTGTGAAATTCAGGTACGATTGTCGAATCGATTTCTTCCCCGCAAATGAAAGACTGGTTAGAAGCCAAATTACGGTATTTATCCTTTCCATACGTTTTAAAAACTGTCCGTCTGCCGTATAAAACGCTGCACGATCGTATCGACATGCTGTCCGTGAACAGTTCTGTAGTGTTTACTATGTCGGTATCTGCATGCCAGCAGTATCTCTCTCTGTGTGAAACCTTGATTTAACACAGCCTTTGTGCTCCAACATTGATATCGTTGACACTTTTATTTTCTTTTAAGAAAAGCAGTGTATATTTCTGGAATATTAAAGAGCTGGGGTTCTTTATCAGTGTAGCTAATGAAAGGCATTTCTGCTTCCACACTTTTTTGTTTGATTTGTTTGATTTTGCGTTCGTTTCTGCGATCACAAAATCGCGGAATCCTGGAGGGACTGAACATTCTCCATTTACTGTGACAGAAAGCGATGTGAGATATGGGGGGGGGGGGCTTCCGGGGCGTCAGTTAATATCGGAGAGTTCAAAACACCTACGCGACTGTCAATCATTCCAGATTCGCCTGTTGATTGGCTCATCTGCTGTTTTTACTGGAAACAGTTAGAAGACTCTTTTGGTGTTTGCTGCATGTGATGATATTTCTCGGGTACGTAAATTCACTGGTACTTGATGTGACGTCCCACATTAACATTCAGTCAGGTTTCTCCTGATTTCCTGCCTCCAAGGCTACAGGGACGACAAACAACCTCCTCATCGCCAGAGTTACACCAATCTGCGATACTGAGAATAATAAATCTCATCTAGAGGCCATGCTAGGCTAGTTAGTTAGCTGATACCAGCTTGGACTCCTGGGGGCGTTGTTATGGTTACGGTGTGATCGTCACATAGGCTGCATTTTTTTATCCCCCTTCTGTTTTTCTCCGTAAAGAAAATGCCAAGTGTGAAAGCACTGATCGAGAGCAGGAGTTTAACGCGAGCGTTGATACGGACACGTGTTTGGTTAAATGTTTTCAGGTGTGAAGGATTGGTGTGTTTTAACACTTGACCCACACTTGCATGCAAAATAATACTGGTTCTGTAACAATGGAACTATAATGTGTGTGTGTGTGTGTGTGTGTGAGGGAGAGAGAGACGTGTATCAGGTTTATATTTAGATATTTATTTATCTCAAACACTGTCGAGAATGTTCTGGTGTGTGTTCGTGGACAGTGGGTTCAGGTGATTTTACTATGTAAACGCATCAAGTGTTGGTAAATGCAGCAAATTTATTCTTGCTCTCGAAGTGAACGACACGTTTTTAACTTGTTCTTCGTCTGTGCATCATCAAGCTTGATAACGTTCAGTGTTCTTTCTTTTCCTGATTATTTTTATGGCCTAAACAGGCGTCTGCATACTTTTGATGTATGAAATAAAACTCACTGCATGTTACGCGAAACTTAAACGGCCCTGTTACTTTCTTTCTTTAAAGGTACTAATAAACGCTCAGTCCTGCGAGGAGAGGGTGGTTTGGGGCCCAGTAAAAAATAAATAAATAAATAAATAAAATAAAATAAACAAATAAAAGGTAAAAAAATAAAAAATAAATAGCCAGACGTTTTGTTCTGTTATTGGAGTAAAATGAAGTTAATTACCTTATCTTCTTTATTTTTACACAGATTGTGTTTGGGATTGTTAACACGCTACAAATATACACCAGTGGTGCTCTTTTTTTTCTTTTTAAAAAAAAAAAATATATAAAACTAATAACCAACATGAAATAAATACCAACATTTCTGAAAATGATTTCAAAAAGACCCCAAAACAGCAGGTAAAGGAGAAAGATTGCAGTTTAATTTATAAGTTAAAGTACAAATAAAGCGTATTATTGGTCCTAATAAAATTGACCTTAAAGTACAAGAAACAATGACCACATAAAAAAAACAAACAAACAAAAAAAAAAAACAAACCCAGTAGATTATTATCCAACAGAGATAAAGATCATTTTAAAAAAAAAAGTTTTAATATCTGTCTTTACTGCAAAACACATGATCGAGGGCGGGAGGCGGTTTCCTCTTTACCTGTTTATAAGGCCTCGCGGGTTTACAAGGTAACTGATGGAACAACGTTTGGCAGACAAACATGGAAATAAGGACTGAAAGTAGAATTTGCATTTAAAAGCTATTTTAAAATATTCGAGTGCTGCATGAATCAATGCCGCATTAATGTACTGCTCTGCATAATGAACGAGTAGATCAGTGTAAGGAAGAGGAACACAACTGAACTAATTGGCAACTTAATTCACAGGAAAAGGCTGCAAATAAATAAAAAAATAAAGAGATGTTAGTCAGTTTACAGTGCAAATGCTGCTACACATGACAAAAAAAAAAAAGCTAATTATTGAGCCAAAATATTTTTTTCTTCTTCTTCTTCTTTCAGTCTATGGTCACATTCTAGTAGATGTTTCTGTTTCCTTTTCCGTTATACGCTTATTAAAGGTTTAGCTGTTAAAGTAACACTGCTTTTACATTTGAGGAAAAATTTTTGGCTTGCTAAATCACAGTATCCTTAATATGGCAGAAACAAACAAACAAACAAACAAACAAACAAACAAAAACAGCATGGCTTTTAGTTTTTGCAGGTTCTGTAATAATTAGCAGCTTTAATTTAAATCTCTGCTTCCTTGACCTCTGCTGCGTTTGTAAAGGAATCTAAAGAAAGTAAATAAATCGATACTGTACCTGACTCGCTCACCTGATCCTCTCTACACCTCAAAAACCTGCTCACCTTTACAGTGAATGAGATTTTTTTTTTTCCCCCCCAGTGATTTAAAAAAAAACAAAACAAAAAAAACAAACAAACAAAACCATCCGATGTATTTGATAGACGTGATCTTTCTCTTTCTCACTGACGTATTCTGATCACAGAGCTTTATCTAAAGAGTGAGGTGGATGTTAGGAGGAGTGGAAGGAAGCTCTATGAGGTTTGACACTGTACCCCTCCTCCTGGGTGGAAGTCGTCCTCGTCCTCCTCGATGTAGTGGAGACGGTGTCGCTCGTGGCTCAGGTCACAGTCCTCGAGGTCGGCGTAGATGTAGAGGTCATCGTCCATGCTGTCGGGATCGCTCTTCTCTTCTGTGGAGGGGAAATACCGCTCCAGCTGCTTCAGCTTGTTCACGGGGAGGAAGTTCGCCTCGGGGAAGACGACCTGCAGAAATGAAAAACTCGAATTCAAATCAGATTCTAACTTTCGAACTCGTTAGTTCACTGTCTGTGACATAAAATAGAATTTACATAGACCATTAGACCAGAGATTACGTGTATAGAGTCAGGAAAAGGGGGGGGGGGGGGAGTTTTAAAATATAATTTAATGATATAAAGATGGTTGGCAGCAACAGTCTGACTATAACTGGGATAAAGTACAGATGTGTGCAGATGTTTGGTGCAGTATAAAGCTGTGCAAAATCAAGCTGAGATAGTTGTATTGAAATTGCCTACATAAAGTACACGATAAATATTTATAAATAACACGTAACACAGAATAAACTGGTTACTGAAGATGAATGAATAGAAGATGTATTAAAGGAATGTAGGTGGTGTGGGTGTTGTGTAAGCGAGTCCAAACTCTAGTCTCTAGTCCTACCAGAACAACACCACGATGAGCACAAATTTGCAAAAATAAAATAAAAGTGTGTGCGTATATATAAAAAAAAAAGTATTTGGAGAACATATATATCCATAATGTACAAGTATGTGGAACATTTCAGAATTAATAAGGTGGATTTATTCAGATCCCTTTTCACACTCCTCCTGTAGTCGATAAATTCAGAAGATCTGTTTATATTAGTGGAGGAATCTGGAGTACATAAACATGGTGTAAAATCCCGAATTAGAAACCCGTGTTTGTGTTGGTGTCACTCACATTAAAGAGGATGATGAGTTTGCCTTTCTCATACGGGCGACGGTACACGGGCATCCCCTCATTCAGCACACACTTCTTATCACCTGGTCTGATCAACTCACCTGCTCCACACACACCACAGAACATTAGGGCTAGAAGAACACTGTAAAGTAATCACTTAGTCTGGCATCAAAACTGGTGCTTAGCTCTTAGCCTGGGTGTGAGGTGATGAGTTTACACACCTGTATGTAAGAACACTGACCTGGGTGTGAGGTGATGAGTTTACACACCTGTATGTAAGAACACTGACCTGGGTGTGAGGTGATGAGTTTACACACCTGTATATAAGAACACTGACCTGGGTGTGAGGTGATGAGTTTACACACCTGTATGTAAGAACACTGACCTGGGTGTGAGGTGATGAGTGATGTTTACACACCTGTACATACATAAGAACACTAACCTGGGTGTGAGGTGATGAGTTTACACACCTGTATGTAAGAACACTGACCTGGGTGTGAGGTGAGGAGTTTACACAGCTGTATGTAAGAACACTAACCTGGGTGTGAGGTGATGAGTTTACACACCTGTATGTAAGAACACTGACCTGGGTGTGAGGTGATGAGTGATGTTTACACACCTGTACATACATAAGAACACTAACCTGGGTGTGAGGTGATGAGTTTACACACCTGTATGTAAGAACACTAACCTGGGTGTGAGGTGATGAGTTTACACACCTGTACATACATAAGAACACTAACCTGGGTGTGAGGTGATGAGTTTACACACCTGTATGTAAGAACACTAACCTGGGTGTGAGGTGATGAGTTTACACACCTGTATGTAAGAACACTGACCTAGGTGTGAGGTGATGAGTGATGTTTACACACCTGTACATACATAAGAACACTAACCTGGGTGTGAGGTGATGAGTTTACACACCTGTATGTAAGAACACTAACCTGGGTGTGAGGTGATGAGTTTACACACCTGTACATACATAAGAACACTAACCTGGGTGTGAGCTGATGAGTTTACACACCTGTATGTAAGAACACTAACCTGGGTGTGAGGTGATGAGTTTACACACCTGTATGTAAGAACACTAACCTGGGTGTGAGGTGATGAGTGATGTTTACACACCTGTACATACATAAGAACACTAACCTGGGTGTGAGGTGATGGGTTTACACACCTGTATGTAAGAACACTAACCTGGGTGTGAGGTGATGAGTTTACACACCTGTACATACATAAGAACACTAACCTGGGTGTGAGCTGATGAGTTTACACACCTGTATGTAAGAACACTAACCTGGGTGTGAGGTGATGAGTTTACACACCTGTACATACATAAGAACACTAACCTGGGTGTGAGGTGATGAGTTTACACACCTGTATGTAAGAACACTAACCTGGGTGTGAGGTGATGAGTGATGTTTACACACCTGTATGTAAGAACACTGCCCTGGGTGTGAGGTGATGAGTTTACACACCTGTATGTAAGAACACTGACCTGGGTGTGAGGTGATGAGTGATGTTTACACACCTGTACATACATAAGAACACTAACCTGGGTGTGAGGTGATGAGTTTACACACCTGTATATAAGAACACTAACCTGGGTGTGAGGTGATGAGTGATGTTTACACACCTGTACATACATAAGAACACTGACCTGGGTGTGAGGTGATGAGTTTACACACCTGTATGTAAGAACACTGACCTGGGTGTGAGGTGATGAGTTTACACACCTGTACATACATAAGAACACTAACCTGGGTGTGAGGTGATGAGTTTACACACCTGTATGTAAGAACACTGACCTGGGTGTGAGGTGATGAGTTTACACACCTGTATGTAAGAACACTGACCTGGGTGTGAGGTGATGAGTTTACACACCTGTATGTAAGAACACTGACCTGGGTGAGAGGTGATGAGTTTACACACCTGTATGTAAGAACACTGACCTGGGTGTGAGGTGATGAGTTTACACACCTGTATGTAAGAACACTGACCTGGGTGTGAGGTGATGAGTTTACACACCTGTATGTAAGAACACTGACCTGGGTGTGAGGTGATGAGTTTACACACCTGTATGTAAGAACACTAACCTGGGTGTGAGGTGATGAGTGATGTTTACACACCTGTACATACATAAGAACACTAACCTGGGTGTGAGGTGATGAGTTTACACACCTGTATATAAGAACACTAACCTGGGTGTGAGGTGATGAGTGATGTTTACACACCTGTACATACATAAGAACACTGACCTGGGTGTGAGGTGATGAGTTTACACACCTGTATGTAAGAACACTGACCTGGGTGTGAGGTGATGAGTGATTGATGAGTTTACACACCTGTACATAAGAACACTAACCTGGGTGTGAGGTGATGAGTGATGTTTACACACCTGTACATACATAAGAACACTAACCTGGGTGTGAGGTGATGAGTTTACACACCTGTATATAAGAACACTAACCTGGGTGTGAGGTGATGAGTGATGTTTACACACCTGTACATACATAAGAACACTGACCTGGGTGTGAGGTGATGAGTTTACACACCTGTATGTAAGAACACTGACCTGGGTGTGAGGTGATGAGTGATTGATGAGTTTACACACCTGTACATAAGAACACTGACCTGGGTGTGAGGTGATGAGTTTACACACCTGTATGTAAGAACACTGACCTGGGTGTGAGGTGATGAGTTTACACACCTGTATGTAAGAACACTGACCTGGGTGTGAGGTGATGAGTTTACACACCTGTATGTAAGAACACTGACCTGGGTGTGAGGTGATGAGTTTACACACCTGTATATAAGAACACTACCCTGGGTGTGAGGTGATGAGTGATGAGTTCACACACCTGTACATAAGAACACTGACCTGGGTGTGAGGTGATGAGTGATGAGTTTACACACCTGTAGGTAAGAACACTGACCTGGGTGTGAGGTGATGAGTTTACACACCTGTATGTAAGAACACTGACCTGGGTGTGAGGTGATGAGCAGAGTTCTGTTGTCCAGTGTTTGGACGGGTTTCTGGAAGCCACACAGCGACTCTACGAGCTGAAGGTCCATGGTCATGATCAGATCCATGGCCTGTCTGTGTGAAAAATAAATATTATTACAGTAAGAGCACAATCTAGTGTGGGTCAGGCAGCCAGATCGTATATATGAACTTTTCCGTTCCTAACAGCGTAACCCCGTGTGTACCTCGTGAAGACAGGATGCCCCTTCTGCTCTAACACGATAATGATGTCACCAGGTTCCAGTCCCGGTTCTTGGTCTCCTTCCCCGTGGAAAACGATCTTCTGTCCGTCTTTCATACCTGATTAACACACCGCTGTGTCAGACAACCTCCTTCACTTTATATATCCGTTTAGCTCCTCCCCTCCTCACCTTTATCGATGTGCACCTCCAGGATCTTTTTCTGCCGCAGGATCTTGCGTCCGGTGCAGGCTTTGCAGCGGTCGCGGTGGCTCAGGCGTTGGCCCTGACCTCTGCAGCTGCCACAGATGGTGGAGAGCTGCTGCACCATGCCGGGGAGTAACTGATGCAGCCTCACCTGGACTCCTGTCCCCCTGCAGGTCGGACACACCTCCACCGCACCTTTACGCCCCCCGCGGCCTGAGAAACACGGATCGATTCTGGATTGATTGACTTTCTATAACAGCAGCTCTGACAGCAGCGCAGGTTTATATTAACGCGCTACGTTATCGTTGCTATAGTAACAGCTCATTCACGGGGACGTGTACAGCGGACTCTTAGTTTTCTGTAAGGAGATGTTTGTGTAACATTTATAGAAGGAGTCTCCAGTGTCAGCGCTTTGCAACGAGGCTTTGACTCCTAGTTTTCCGACATCTTCAGGACAGAGGAGAGAAAAAACAGGGAGCGACTGTTTCTAGCTCCTAAAACGTAAGTGAGAACTTATTTCACCGACATTAAATGCAGCTATAAAGGATTAAAGTATTACGTTTCGTTATTTAATTTAATGAAAATGGTAAATGTTTGTAAACTGCTGTGGTGTAAGAGGGATAAAACACTCGGCTACCTTCACATCTCTCACAGATGACGTTCTTCTGTACAGCCAGTTTCCTGGTGGCTCCGTTGTACAGATCGTCCAAAGACACGGTCAGCTGATGCACGATGTTCTTCCCTGAGAACACCAGACGGCTCGTCATGCTATTGTCAGATCCTTCAGACGTTCGTTACAGCTACACTCCACTGTTTTTATGCTAATCTCTATTCAGCGTCTATCAGACACAAATTTGAAGAAGTTCCTCTGCACTGAGAACAGAACAGTTAAAAGGTATTTGTATATAAATGAAGCTGTACATGTGTAGAATCGCTCAGACCTTTCAGACCTGGAACTACTTTTCCGGTGGTTGTTGTACGGCTCTGATGGTGTATGAACACCACAGAACCTTCAGGAGAGTGTAAAGTAACCAGAGCTACTTAGTACTAACAATTAATTGTATCTCTAATTGTAGCAGGTTTTCTGTATATAAATTGTTGTTCAGTAGAAAATAAAAACCTTGTGACTCAGTTATAAGATTACAGACACAGCAGATTAGGGGGAAAAAAAACCTGCAGGATTAATCCTGCCTGAAGAAAATGAGAGAGACTGTGTCGTTTTCATGATGTTCAGCATTAACGCGAGGAGGTGGTGTACCTCTCCTCTCTCGGCGCATGCGGCTTCCTCCTCCGAAGAACAGGTCGAAAATGTCCATGGGGGAGCTGAAGCCTCCTCCTCCTCCTCCATTCCCACCCTCCTTAATGGCCGCCTCCCCTCCTCGATCGTACACTTCTCTCTTCTGTGCGTCGGACAGCACCTCGTACGCCTGAGAGATCTGTTTAAACTGGAGAGACGGGAAACGCTCAGCGCGACGTAACAAACGACCCCCGCCCACTTCCTGTTACACCTCAATGCTAAAATAATGAATCATAACCACAAACATCATTTAGACACGTTTTATCATCATCATCATCATCATCGTGATGATCAATGGATCAAAAAACACTTCAAATAACACAACAAAATTGATCAGATATAGTTTTTATTTCACCTCTAGAGGCCGCTCTCGTATCGTATAATGACGTCCTCGTGAACAGAAAACACACACCGGTTAGACGAGTCACTCACCTTCTCCCCCTCGGCTGGGTTTTTGTCTGGATGGTATTTCAAGGCCAGTTTGCGATAAGCTTTCTTCAGCTCGTCAGGACTGGCGTTGGGCCTCACGCCAAGGACGTCATAAAAACCCGTCTCCTTCACCATGATGGCCACGGACAAAACTAAACTGGAGAGGGAAAGATATTTAGATAGAGATTACAATTCGGTTTCGGCTTCATCTGACTGCGTTTTTAATGTGTGATTTCTGGGTGGACAATCAAAACAACGCAATCAGAGAAAACCAACTAAGAGGAAGATGAAGAACCCTGATTAGAAGAATGCAGCGTGTTAGCGATTTTTCATTTCCCTGCGTGTTTATTACATGATGTTTGAGCAGAAAATACAATAAAGGATGTTAATGAACCCAGCAATCAAGGATTTGTCGGCTTTGTGGTAAAGTCCTTGCCTCTGGAGTAGGAGGTTGCTGGTTCAACTCCAAGTTTTCCATGTACTCTGTTTTTTTGGGTGGAGAAATGTAGAAGGTGGAGTTAAAAGGACAGGTGTGTGTTATTGAATGATATAACCTATATAAGTAGGTATGATGCAGTACCTACTGCCTGGCTGTTGAATCAGTATGTGTGTGTAGTATGAATACAATCCTGGACAGACTACATCTGCAATGTTGTCGTTGTCATGTGACCTTTGATGTCATCATAAACACTAAAATCTTAAAGGGACAAAAAAGGTTTCAAATGCTGTGACGACTGTTTTCTTGTTTAAACCTTCAACAAGTTAACAATTTCTTCGGGTATTGTCAAACAAGTCCTGTTTAACACTTAAAAAGAGCCGACGTGCCGTCTTCCACCATTCTTCCACCGTTTTTCTTCTTCTTCTGACCTAGCCTACTCACGATGACCTCGGAGATCAGAGACCTGGCTTGCAGCGGTCTGGACAACTGCTGTGTGGCGCACCGTCACGACTGACAGCAAGATCAACACCCAAGTCAGATAAGGAATTAATTTTTTTCAAGGTTGATAGATAGACAGATGGGTTTTTTTATGGATTGTTGCTTTTGAAGGTAACAAGTCGAGCAGAGCTGAAGCTGGGATTGAATTTACACGAGGCTCGAGAGAATAAAATGAAGGATGTTAATGAAGCGAGAGACGAAAACGGTTTTAAAACACAAAGGCGCTATAAGAGCCGTTAGTACTCGTGGGGTTTGGTGGCATTGTGGTAGAATCCTTGCATCTGATGTTGAAGGTTACTGGTTCAAATCCAGCTTGTACCTGTTTTTATTATGTCTGATGGGGAAACGCAGACGGCGAAGTTAATATGATGCGTGACGTCCTCGGTTTCCGTTACCCTTTCGCTCAGGGTGACGTATATGAAGGTGAAAAGGTCTATAAAACAATTGAGCTTGTATGAGATCCTGTAGCTCATGTGGATGAGCGTCACCTCTGGGTGGAGAGGTTGCTGGTTCAAACCCCAGCCAGGACTCCAGGATATGAGTGTAGAATCAGTTCAGTGCTCAGATGAGCAGTGAGTGATGTGATGAGGTGCAGGATGAGGTTATGAAGCCTGAAGGAAAAGGTTCGACTTAGTTTTTTACAGCAGTCCCCTTTATATGCAAAACTAAGTCGAACCCTGTTCTTCAGGCTTCATAACCCCTTTCCTCTCCACAGCCAGCCCTGGGGGGGCAGCTGCCCGGATATTACCCCCCCCCCCAAGGTCATGCCCTCCAGCCACCCTGCTCCTTCCTCAGTCATCCTGCCATTGACTCTTGAACCATCTCCACTCATATTCCTTGAATCCTGGCTGGTGTTTGAACCAGCAACCTCTCAACCCAGAGGTGACGCTCATCCACATGAGCTACAGGATCTCACACAAGCTAAGTGTTCTTATAGACCTTTTCACCTTCATATACATCACCCTGACCTAAAGGAAACCACACAACATCTTGGTTTAGATTTTTTTACATCACAAAAAAACCCACCATTTTAACTCCACCACCAAAAACACACGGACAAGCCGGAACTGAACCAACGACCTTCAAACCCAGAGGCAAAGCTGTTATCACAAAGCCAGCAGATGCCTGAGCAGATCCACACGTGTCATAGCGCCTTTGTTTTTTAAAATGACATCCACAAAAAAAAAGGGCTTTTTTTTTTTTTCTTCATCTATATATCCATCGTATATCTACAGTATATATTGCGAAGAGGGACAAATTTAAATTTTTTGAAACGTTGCTCGTCGTGTTCCTGCCGACGCCGGTGCCGAGCGGTCTGCAGGAAACAGAACCTCACAGAAACTCTCAGGATCCAGGTAGTGAGCTGAAGCAGCGGCGAGAACGTGTTGGTGGAGAAGTTGGTGATGATGGAGAAGAAGGAGAATGCAGGTGAGATGAAGAACATCACGCTTCCCTCCAACACAGTACAAAAAAAAAAACTCTGCGAGCTACATTGAAAATCTTTAATACTCCAGTCCAGAGTAATAATAATAATAATAATAATAATAAATAAGGGAGAATGTTAGAGCGGAGACGATCAGAACTCTGATGATATGAAAGAGATGGAGGTGTTAGTTATAAGAGAATAAACTTATTTATATCACACTGAGAAAAGGAGGAATGTGAACTTTTGTTCTGGGTGGTGGAAGGTCATGAGGGTGCCAAAACTTTTGCACTCCCAGGTACAGCTCTCTTAGTATTTCCATCTCATTATGGAACCTGTTCTTTACTCATCTTAGGTCAAACATCTGAAACAAACACCACAGTGGATGAAGTATAAAATAATTCCACGGTTATTTATTTAAAGTGTAAATATTAAACAGTTATTTATCTCCCCACAGCTCAGTGCAGTCTAAGCTAAAACTCAGATCAGATTTTTATCAGATATCACACAGAATACGTCCACTGCTATAACCGATACAAATCAGGATCATCTCTGTTTTACATTTTTGTACTTAAACACTGGAAAAAATAAAAAGAATTATCCATTTTCAGTAAAAAAAAAAAAAAAAAAAAAAAAGACAAGATTAGCAAAACACGTTAACTAGCTAGCTACTTCAAAACAACCCGTCACGTTAACTACGACTTTTTACACAATTATTAATTTATTTTTCAACATAATTCCCCTTACTGTGTGATGTAATAAAGGCTCTTTTCTCATCGAACTGGGTTTCTCCGGTTTAACACTCACACGAACGTCTAGAATCTTCTCTACACAGAGGATTTCCTAACGCTCGATACCGGGGACAGAGCGCGCATGCGCAGTTCACCTGACCGGAAATAAGGCAAACACGTCAACGGAGCTGCCATCTTGAAAAGGAAAAACATCCGGTTAAACATATTTAGAGATTTTTTTATTTTATTTAATTTTATTTTTAAATACAGACACATTGTGCGGCTCTTGTAAATAAGAATCACTGACAACAAAAACAAACAAAAAAAACAACAACAAATCCACTTTTCACAGGTGAAACTCTGGAAGTAACTCTGTTTTTTACTCCTTGATGATGAACTTTTAATCAAGAGTCAATGCAGGGTGACGTTATATTTTTATTACTGCTTTTTTTTTAACATGAGCTCAGGTCTTGGTTTATTATCATTTGTTTTCAACCGTTTCTACATGTTAGGCTATTTAGTTTTATTTAATTTACATTTAGCTATTTAGCTTTACATTTAGTACTCTTTGATGGCATTTATTTTTTTGTGGAATTATGGTCAATAGAAATATTGACATTGAAAAAAAAAATATATATATATATATATAATGTACAAAATTATGGTTTTTGGAGAAAGGCACATTTTGTGAAAACTGGTTGAAGATAAAGTGAGTTACAGCTGATTTTATCAGGGAACAGAAGCTTGTCTCCATAGACCTGCACTGTCTTTACGGTCAAATCGTGACCTTTCCAATATGGCGGAAGCGTTGCGGTATAGCTAGTGACAACGGCTAAAATGGCGTCAGTTAATTTCTCACACACACTATAGTTTACTGGATTATTGTGTTTCCTTCTCGTATATGGGGTGTGTGTGTGTGTGTGTGTGTGTGTGTGTGTGTGTGTGTGTGTGTGTGTGTGTGTGTGCTTATATGAAGACGTATTCGTTTAATTTTTAAACCGTTTGTCTTGTCTGAATGAATACAACTGTGTAATTTCTGCATGTATTTACTGCAAACAAACCGGACAGAAAGGTAAACATTTAAAACATCGACGATTAAAAGCGTCTTCGATATATAAAATGATAAAATAGATTTTTTTTTTTAGACGTGAGGAAGGAAAAACGCGACTCCGGTGGGACTCGAACCCACAACCTTTGAATCACTACTCCAGTGTTTGACTAGAAGTCCAATGCGCTATCCATTGCGCCACGGAGCCACCTGTTGAACTCGCAAGGAATTGCACTTATCAACCTACAAATGTTATCGTTTTCAGAGGTTTACCGTTGCAGATAACGGAAATCGACATTATAGTAGCCCCGCCCACATCTACCGTTGAAATTCCAAATTTAATTTGAAACAACAGGATGAAACGGTCGAGAAATATATACACTCTAAACTCCAATCTGGCAACCCTAACCGTCACCTCGTCAGGTCCAGCGTGTTTAAAATGTCATCTTCATCTATATAAGAGCAGTACAGATGAGTGACGGGTAATGAGCGCCCTCTGGCGGCCACACAACATCTCTGCAGCCTCATTTAAATAGGAACGGTTTTAATTTTTGAATAAACTGAATTTCACAGCAAATAAACAATTTATAGCGACAGGAATTTTATCACAATTTATCACATTATACTCACACAACTGATCTGGCCAGGTTTTGTTCTTCCATCTGCACCAGGTGGCAAAAAAACCCGAAATATAACCTTGTACTCAGGTGTAAATATAATAAAATCGGATTAAACAGAAGTTAATATGAGCGGGTTTTTCTTCTTCTTCTTCTAATATTCTTCTGGGAATTATATCACATCTCTAAACCTGAAGCCCGGATAGCTCAGTCGGTAGAGCATCAGACTTTTAATCTGAGGGTCCAGGGTTCAAGTCCCTGTTCGGGCGACTGCTTTTTTTTCCTACAAATATTTTTATACCGTTTTGATCACTACATTAAACACTGAACCGTTTGTTCACATTTAAAGAGAATCAATGTGCTTTAAAATACTTTTTTTTTTTCCTCCACATTCCCAGATTTTACACTACACGAGTATATTGCTGACAGTGATAGAGTGGTGATGGACAACTGAGCAGCAGATGTTTAGAGTTGCACACGGTGTGAAGGTAAAAGGACGTCTGAACCTTGAGAGGAACCGGAGTGAAAAGGGAACACGTCCTCTTTTAGGTGACATCAGATCAGAGATACAGTAGTATAGTTACAGAACAGTAATGATCTCTAATCTAGTCATGCAGTGCTAAGTGTGTCGTAAGATCTTCAGTCAGAGCATCAGGGTTGATTTCAGTAGACCTTTATATTTAAGTCTATAATATCCATGTGAAGTTATCCGGACTGATGTCTGATCTTCATGAGGAAGAATCATAGTCGGTTTTATACAATAGAAATACTTTTAATTTCATGTTCATCACAGGCATCATGTTAACAACATATTTAAAAATGTAGATTATTCATCTCCAACCTTCACCGGACGCAATCTCACTCACACACACACACACACACACACACACCTAATAAGTTGAGAAAATAAGAAAATGACAGTTTTATGATGGATTAAAATAATTATGAGCCCTAAATATCATCACCCAGCCTCTCACACTCTCACACACACACACACACACACACACACACACACACACTGTGGACAGCGACTCGATGGGTGAAGTAACTTCTACCTGGACAAGGCAGTGATCCTGAGAAAGAGAAAAATCACAGCAGTTATTAGAACAGACGCAGCATCTCTAAATCCTAAATCAGAGAATCAGCACACATCTGTATTACATACACATCTGCAGTGTTAGTGATGTGTATTCAGGTATAAACCACACACACACACACACACACACACACACACACACTCTCTGAGAGAAACTCTACAGGTCAGTGATGTATTTACAGGCAGGTTTACCATTTTTGATTGGAGTGTGCTACAGAAACAGAACGACACAACGGCGGGGAACGGCGTAACTATGGCAACCATCATCATGCCATTTTAACCACGGTTCCCCAGACGACTGAGGATCCGTCGTCTTCATAACTCACTGAGTAACGTATGATGTGTGAAGTTAATGATGCTGCTACAGTTTGGCCAGAGTGGGGGGGGGGGGGGGGGGGAGTTCCATAATGGGTGTGTACACATTCAGGAGAGAAATTAACACTTCATTTAAATAAACCAACTCATTTACATAATTAAATGTAATTAACTCGTTATCTACATTTCTGGATCTGGTTATTTTATGTGGCATTTATGCTGTGAGGTGTGTGTGTGTGTGTGTGTGTGTGTGTGTGCATGCTGTAAAACTCACTGTAGTTTCTCCTGCAGTTGCTCGAGCCTCTGGCGGTCGACATAGCGAGAGAAGAGCGAGAGGAGGTTGGGAGGAGTGAAGAGGGGAGGAGAAAGGGAGGAGGAGGGAACCTGTAACAGCTCCCTCGTCACCGAGAACACCAGCTCCGTCCTGAGGCACGAGAGGAGACGAGAACATTACACCCGGCGTACACCGGAGGAGGAGCGTTAGTGTGATACGGGTGATCACGTGATGCTGAACTCACCAGCGATTATCATCCATGAGCTGACAGTTAGGATCAGAGCTCTGCATTCTCTCTCCCTCACTCAGGACCAGGTACAGCAGCGTCACACCGAACTGCAACAACCAATCACATGTCCTCTCAGATTTACTCACACACAGAGCGGAGAGAGAGAGGGGGAGGGAGAGAGAGAGAGTGTGGGGGGAGGGAGAGAGAGAGAGAGAGAGAGAGAGAGTGTGTTAATTACTTTATTTTGCAGCACGCGGGGAAAGTGACCATCGCCCCCCTGCAGCTCCTGCAGCAGGTCAGTGAGGGCGGAGCTCGACATGGACTGGATCACACCTGCAACCGACTCCACCAACCAGCACAGCACCTACAGAGCAACACACACACACACACACACACACAAACAACGCTTACAACACACACACGCACAACTACACCTGCAACCAGTTCCACCAACCAGCACAGCACCTACAGAGGAACATACACACACTTATAACACACAACAACTACAACACACACTCAACACATACACCACATTAACACACACTCAACACATACACCACATTAACAACACACACACACACACTCTCTCTCACACACATACACCACATTAACACACACACACACACACAACACATACACCACATTAACAAGACACACACTCTCACACACACACACACACACCACTTACGACAAATGCACAAAACACTTACAGTACACACAGCACTTACAACACACACACCAACTACTACTACACACAACACTTAAATAAGGACAAAATTAATGGTGCCTCATAAAAGGAGGAGGAGTTGTTTTTTTGTGTGTGTGTGTGTGTGTGTGTGTGTGTGTGTGTGCGTGTGTGTGTGCGTGTGGGGGGGGGGGGGGGGGGGTAGCTGATGTCCTGCAGTGGCTGAGCTGCATTACTGATAGATTTAGCACATGTTAATGATGCGCTCCATCATCATTTGGTCACCATCTCGTTGCTTTCAGCTCTTTTTTGAGTTATGCCATGTATGGAGTTTTGTGGGCGGGGCTAACGGTGTGTACGGCACTTGCCTGCTTAAAGCAATGTGGTGTTGATGATGTAAAACAGAGAACGTGTAACTCGAACAGAGGTGCCATGATGTCATTGAAAGTGGGCGTGGCTACCTGATCCTGCCTGTCCTTCTTGGCCAGAGCGGGAAGGTTGCGGGCGATTCCCATGACGACGGCAGCAGCTTGGGACGAAGACAGGAAAGGGAGGAGCCTAGCGATGAGGCGTTTCCCTTTACGCACCGACATGATCATCAGACACTGCTCATCACTCACTCTATACACACACACACACACACACACACACACACACACACAATTCCCCACAGTAGATTGTATTAATACAGGACTTCTAATGATTGAGAGATGATGTTGACTCGACTCATCTCCTCACCTGTCGTCCCACTCTTTCTCCCGCAGAGAGTTGTACAGCTGCAGTGTGTTGGTTTTGTGCTGCTCCAGCAGAGCTTCTCTCTCCTCCTCTGGGGTTTGTATAAACTTCTTCTCGAAGTCCTGCACCTCCAGCAGAAGACTGTACATCTACACACACACACACACACACACACACACACACCACAGTTAAAGCACAGGGACACCATCCCCACCAAAACCCATCTAATACCTGCAGACTCCTGAAAGATTTTTGAATGTTTTGGGCTGAAATATGAAGCCCCGCCCTTTCAGAGATCAGTACACTAAACGCAGGCGTGCTATTGGACGACGACGTGGCTCGCGAATTATTATTCATTATACTGATCTTGTGAAAAGTAAATTTAACTTCCTGCACGAACATGTTTTGTAAAGTTTAAGGTAGCAGCAGGATACGTTTCGTTACGGCTATCAAATATCTCAAAAATCTCATTTGAATATTAAAATTAGCACGGATTTTATTTTATACTACCATGCAACGAGCAAACGTCCTCGATCATACTGTGGAAAATACGCGGAGTAAAAATCGATCGTTTATAAACACCGAAATCCAAACAGGAGTTATTATTATAATTATTATTTCGCTTTGTGGTGATTTATCAGCGATCATGCTAATAAACTGGAATTATGAGACTGATACTGCCCCCTAGTGACAGGACACGGTTCCTACATCAGGCTACAAGCAGGCATCCGCCCAAAACGTTTAAGAAAAACATGCTGTTAGGCGACGATATGTAAATCATGCGATCTCAATCATTCGAATATGCAATTATGTAAATTTAAACGCTGCTGATTGAATTCCGCTCACCTTCTCCACAGTGTAGAGGATCTGCCGTCTCTTATTCCACACCTGTTTCTCTCTCTTCTCCTAAAACAAGTCCAATCACGGGGCATTCAATTAAGTTAAAGAGACCAGACTGAGAGTGCGCACACACACACACACACACACACACACACACAGTGAACGAGAGAGACGTAAAGCTCTAACCTCATCATCGGAGCGACTCGTCACCACGGCATCGATCATCTTCCTCGGATTGTTCACGCTGGACACGGTGAGTTTACCCAGAGAACCGGCAAACTGCACTGTATACACACACACACACACACACACACACACACACACACACACACACAGTTATTAGGATACACTGGATGTTGTACCGAGCTCTAATTATTTGTATAAATGATCACATTATACTCAGTGTGAGTGAGTGACACACAGATTACAGCAAAACACCTAGTAATTTTACATATATTCCAGATTTTATTTATTTGAGTCCTATAATGTTATCATAAACATGTGCAGTGTAATTCATGCACAATTTAATCTCTCTCTAGTCTACATTCTACATGATTTTCTCATTCAGGAAAAACTTTAGCAAAATAAATCCACACTGGAATATTTAATCTGATGCAGGAGCTCATGCAAGTCAGAACGCGTTAAGAGAGAATCGTGTGTTTGTGAGAGAGAGAGAGAGAGAGAGAGAGAGAGAGAGAGAGAGAGAGAGAGAGAGAGAGAATGTTTACCTGGGCGATAGGTGTGCTCGATCTTGGCCACCTGAGGCGTGATGAGTTTGGTGGTGTGCTCCTTCCTGCTGCTGTCTCGGTCCCGCTCCTGACGCTTCTCCATCTTTTCATAATAATTCTAAACATTCACATTAAAGATCAAAGGATGAAGGTCAGATCAGATCTAGAGCCCTAGAATTAGTGTGTGAGTGTGTGTGTGTGTGTGTGAGTGTACCTGGTAGTAGTAGTCGTCCAGGTAAGGATCAGTGCTCTGAAGCTGCATCATCTGAATGCGGGCGACCCAGTCCTTCTCCTTCTGAGTCATAAGATTACTGTAGGGGTCCCTGATCCTCCTGTCCAACCCTCCACCTCTCACTCCACCACTGAACGCACAGAGAGAGAGAGAGAGAGAGAAAGAGAGAGAGAGAAGGAAAAAAGAACAAAGAGAAACAAAGAACAAAGTCTCAGTAATCTCTAAACCTGTTCCTGTTGCTAGTCCACATTCATAGTCTCCTGTTTCTATGTAAAGTGGGCGGGGCTAATCTCAGGTAAAGGCTGAAGTGTTTAACAAAACTTCACCTTCCTGCTGAATTGCCTCTTCAAGGCCACGCCCATCACACCTCTGTGTAAATGGTCACTGGATGTTGAACAGGAAACATTGTTTATACACTGCAATAAGTAGGGGCATATATACAGTATAAACACACCCTCTGCTCTGCATCCTCTGCGTGAGCATCCTGCGGTGCTGGGGGTGGAGGTGGGTGGTGTTGTGGCGGATAGGGGCGTGGCTAGGTGGAGGGGCGTGGTTAGGATGAGGGCCGTGAGGGCCCACTCTAGGAGGCGGCTGCCCAAAATAAGGCCTAAAGCCTCCAGCAGCACCGGGCAGCATGGGAGGAGGAGGACCCCGGGGGAACGGACCCACCTGGAGGAGACATATGAGTGAGTGTGAGAGAGAGAGAGAGAGAGAGAGAGAGAGAGACATCAGGGATGTCAGGGATTTTATTTAGCTTTGATCTGACAATACGAGGCAGATCTGTTACAGAAGATGTACAAGATATAACAGATATATAATACAGCTTTATATTGTGACTCTGGTGGTGAGGTGATGGATTTGGGAAAGGTGAGTTACCTGAGAGTTGAGCAGTTGGGCTCGTTGTATCTGAGACAGGACAGGAGCGACTCCAGCCGGGAACGGAGGACGACACAGATGAGAGTTCTGAGAGAGAGAAATAACGGAGGAAACGGTCTCTTTAACTCACTTTTACATAAAATCCTATTATTACTACACATAATAAAGCTTTAATTTCCAATAGTGAGGTGTAGCATCGCTTCTTTAACACAGATAGCTTGTTTTGTTTTTTTTTTTCTATAATATAAAACTAAGCTGTGAGAAACAACTTCATTTTTAATATCTTCTTACACTACTGACTTTCTCGTCTAACTCTAATCTAATGATTATTCCCTGTTAAAATAACAATAACCAATTTACATTATAAATCAGGGATGTACAAAAATCACACCGATGTTTCCGTGTCATTAATCTCAAGACAAAATTAAACAGGAGAAACTTCACTAGTCTTGTTAAACTATAAAACTGCACCTTCAGGGGAAACTTATTTAACGCTATGATGTCAATAGTTTATTATATTTCACACATTCATATTACGACATGTTTAATATATAAGGTTTTACAATCAACATAATGGTTTAATCATCGCCACGTCACACAGAGTACGCAGTTTAAACAAAGTGTGTGTGTGTGTGTGTGAGAGAGAGTGAGAGAGAGACTCACGGCGATGTTCAGCAGGGTGTTGGGTGAGAGGCGCTCGGGGAAGGGAGGAGGATAACGGTGAGGAACTGGAGCTCTCACATGTACCGCAGTAGGATGGTGGATCTGAGGAGAGAGAAAACCACACACACACACACACACACACACACACACACACACACACACAAAATACTAAGTGTTTAGAAAGCTTAAAGCAGCAATTGGAAAGGACAACCCATATTGGGGGCGGAGTGTATTTCCATAACCAGACCACAACAATACTGTAACTATTTTTAACATTTAATTACCCCAGGAGTTGTATTAGTGCAAAAAATAAATAAATAAATAACTTCCTGTCTACAATCTGGACGAACCATCCAGAATAAACCCAACAGCGAAACACCGCGTTAGATCGGATCTCTTCTGAATGGATTAGATCACGAGTACTCTTTCCAGTTTTTCTTTTTTTTTCGGATGGATTAGATCGGATCAGTATTTTTATTTTTTTTTCTTTTATGGATGGATTGGATCAGATGAGAACCGAGAAATGCTGTACTGTAAAACTCCAAACGTACCTGCTGATTCAGGGCGTGGCTCATGGGCTGTTTGGGTGGAGTTCCGATAGGTATGGCTCTTACAGGTGGACTTCCAATCACAGGCGAGGAGGACCGTGGGGGCGGGACTCTTTCAGATAAATCCCGCCCCTCCTCCCTGCTGATAGGAGGAGTCCGTTTTGGAAGATCTTTCATCATGGACAACAGCGGAGAGTCCTACGAGAGGAGAAAATAAACGTATATAAATATATAAACCAGCATTTATAAATCGGTTTAATTTAAATTAACATAACATTAACACATTATAGCAGCTTTACTTTATATTTACTTCTAGACTTTCCGCAGCAATGTCAGCACTATTAATATTTATTCTGTTAGCATTACATTGGGAAAGAATATATTTACTAGAATAAAGTTCATAATTTTACCTCCATGTGTGTGACGAGTCCATGTGTAACACTAACAGGACCGAAGCCCATGTTATTCTCCCAAATACTGTGCGAGTTTATCTGATAAATAAAAAACAGTCAGTGTTAATCATCTCCATCTCCATCTCAATGGTTGGTGGGGGTGGGGGTGGGTGGGGGGGGGTGTGTGTGCACCTGCTGCAGCGGCACTGTCCCTCTGTGCAGGAGGTGTTGTTTTTGCTGGTAGCTGAGCAGCGAGCGAGACACGGCACTCAAACCTGGAGGCAAAGCCTGACTGGGTGGCGCTGACGGTGGGAGGCGGGATCTGTCCGACTCGGCCGCGCCCACCTCCGCGATGGCAGGATCCGAGTCGAGGATGAGATGAGCCAGAGACTCGGCCAGGTCACCCCCGGCCTTGTCCTCGGAGCCGAGCGGAGAGAGGGAGGAAGTGGGGTGTGGGGGGAGAGAGGAGGGAAGAGGGATGCTCTCGGGCGGAGGAGGGACGACGGGGGATGCATCACCACCTCCCAGCAGCCCGTCTTTCTCATCCAACTCCGCCAGTCGCGCGTGCTCCTCCTGCCAGTCATCATCTGTGGGGAGGGAGGGAGGGACAGAGAGAGAGATCAGTGCACTTGCATATCAAAACCGATCAGAATATAAATGCAGTTCTGTAATTCTGCTCATTATTTAATAAAACGTCTGCTGAAAGACTCAACTCCAAGCTCATCTCAGAGTAAACGTGAACACTGCAGATTTACCGATCGCTCCAGCGCCGAAGGTGTCATCGTTAAACTGGTCAATTTCATCTTCGTCATCTACCAGACCCTCCTCCTCCTCCTCCAGGGTGCAGTCATCATCAAAGGACTGGAGATGAACAGAAGATAATGAAGAGGATCAGAGCACATAATTCACTCACGTCGTCAGTCTGATGCGACACTAATCAGATCTCCTGCCTTAACGTGACACAGATCTGATTGTACTGACTTTCAAATCAGACCCGAGTCACTCTCGTACGTGGCTTTAGATCGGACATAAGTGGCCCAGGGACGCGAATGAGAACGGGATCGGAATTTACGTGGCTTTTCCAAACACACACACACACTCACGTCTGTCATCATCACCACCCAGCGCCAGCACAACAACAGTGGAGACAGTGACGGCGCCGAGTGGGGATTTATTTGATATCCACGGAATCGATTCTAGTGAGTGTGTACGCGAGGGACGGGTTCACGTTAAAGACAGATACATGGGTCACGTCACGGGTACAAACACGAACCGTCGAGACAGACAGATCCGATCCGAGGCGCCTGTGACATGAACGTACACCAAGTCTCTGACACCGCGCCTGGTTGTCGCACCCGTATGAAAATAAATAAACGGTCGTCTGTCGTTTGTCAGTGTGAACGCGGCCTATATCCCTTACCTGAGCTTCCCTCCGCTCTCGGACTCGGATTTAATCTCGGGTGCGATTCGCACCGACTCACAGCACACTGCCGTCACTTTAAATAAAACTTAATGAAGCTAATTTAAATAAATTAACCAATTTAATGTCAATGAGAATGTAAATTATAACCTGATAACTTACTGTAACACTTACAGGCTGTTCAGTATGGGATGTGACATGGCTTTTGTTTTGTTGTTTTTTTTTTTTTACAGATTTTTATTTAAAATAATAATTAGGTGCAGTAAAATAGAGGGGGTACAAACTTTTGCACTGTATAGATATTTAGTGAGAGTAGAATGAGAAGGTTATCCTCAGCAATGTTTTTTATCATATTTTCATTATACTTTTATATCTACTTATGCAAATGTGGTTTAAATAATTGAAAACGATGTTCTTTAGATAATTTGATCAATTAACTCTATTGTAAAGACTACTAGTTAACCTGTTTAGCTAGCTAACAAACTAACTAGTTAGTTAACATGGTCTCCATTATGCAAAGACATTCACTTCTGTAAACCAAACACGTTTATTTTAAATACAATTTAAATGTAAATTAATTTAAATTTAATTTAACTTCGGAAATCCCGGTCTCTCATTCCCACTTTCGATAAAAGTGTTACCGGTGTTCAGCTTAGCCTAGGCCTTTTCCCGCCCGCATTTCCACAAATCCCGCCTCCACCGCTGTGATTGGCCGGCTCTTCATAATCGCAAGCGTCCATTCGACACTCTGTGCGTATGTATAAATCAGTAACCAATCACAGAGCGGGATACGGGAGTTGTCTGAAAACGATTGGGAAAAGAAACAAAGGCCTCACAACACACCGTGCCAGCGTTAAAGGATAGCCAGCTTAGCTAGTCGTGTCCGTAAACAATGACGCGAAAACGACGTCGCGCGCCTGAGAACGCTCCGTTCGACCAGACGAAACAGACGACGGAGATAAAGTCAGACGTGAAATAAAGGATTTACCTGAAAACGGAACATGTATCGTCAATCACAAATGTTAGCTAGCTCGATTTCCCCCCCGTGCATGTTACGCAGCTCACAGCTTCCCGTGAACGCGCATACAGTCGCTGGCTCGGGAACGCGCTTTACGCCGCCATTTTTCTACGTGACGTTTTCATGGCGTCAAAAGCAGAGGACTGTACCAAAAAAAGGACTGTACCAAGTAAACAGGACTGTTAAATAAACCAAACAAACAAATACAAGACTATACAAAAACAGACTGTACCAAATTCAGACATTTTAAGAGCCATATATTTTATATATTTATGTTTTATAGCTGTGTTTCATATAGAGACGGCACGATCCCCATAACTATACTGAAAGCTTGAGTATTAGCCCTTACCGGTACTAAATGTTTTGTTTTTCTTTAACTGAAGCACTTCACACTTAAACTGTTTTGAACAAACATCACTTACACTGTCGATATAATAAATATATTAAAGTATAAATATAATAAATTCAATCATAACAAAAGAAAAATCGAGTAAGATTTCCAGTTCCAAAAATACACTTCTTTTCCAAATCCAATTCTAACCTTTGGAATTTTTTACAGATCTAATTTCCAATATCTGATCCACCATTATTTATTTATTTATTTATTTATTGCTGGTATCAACCCAATACTGATATTGATACTGATATTGGTATTGATATTGATACTGATATTGATATTGGTATTGATACTGATACTGATATTGATATTGGTATTGATACTGATACTGATATTGATATTTATATTGGTATTTATATTGATATTGGTATTGATACTGATATTGGTATTGATACTGATATTGGTATTGATATTGGTATTGATATTGGTATTGGTATTGATCAGACAGACATGGTGTCAGATTTTTTTCACCCGTTCCCTCCATCCCTGCCTGTGTGGGATCAGGGTCACGTTCAAGCAGAGTGTCCTGTCTTACCCACAAAGGGCAAACTTGGTGTTGCTGTAGGTTTTTATTCCAACCATTCAGAAGCCACACCTGAGCACACGTGTTTAATCTCGGCCTTCAGGTGTGACTCCTGCTTGGTCGGAACGAAAACCTGCAGCAACACAGCCATACAGAGGGTAAACGGGTTAAAAATGACGGGACTCTCTTTAATTAATAAAAAATGTAACTGTTGATCAATTCCTGTGGTATAAGAGGAATAAAACACTTGGGGACGTGCTGTTAGGACGATACTCATGCTAGATGGACAGCCTTCATGAACCGAAATTACAAACATATTTCTATTGCACATATTCACCAGATTTCCCCTTGGGGATCAATAAAGTCCTCTCTATCTATCTATATTCTCTTTTAGGCTCCTTTGCCCATGAGAAACAAGAAAACAGAAGTACATCACATGATATAACCACAGCAAACTGAGAGACAGACAGCGGGAGCTTTCCATCTTCCATTCAACATGAACATTTTATCAGAACCATGGAGGTGATCGAGAAGCATGGCGATTCTGAGAGCATCTACATGAACGTCGAGGATGCTGAGAAGACTTCTAATCAGAGTGACGTCTACGAAAACATCTACCTGAAGACAACGACCGAGATTCCAGGTTAAAAAGAAAAATCCAAATTCATATATACATTTAAAACACACACCACATGCTGTCCGGCAATCGTGTGCATCTAAATTTTAAGAATAATCTCATTTCTTATTAAAATACTAAATTAAATTATATAATGAAGCGCTGAAGTCAATAAATTCCTGTAGAAAATGTTATATGTTTTTTAAAAATATTAAAAACACCAATAGAGGTGTATAGACAGTTCTTTACATGTGCTTAATAGGTGGATTCAAACGTGTATTTAAAATGAACAGCAATAGAAGAGAAAGGCCATGCTTTCACTGTCAAAAGAAAAAGACAAAGCTTTTTAATATAAAAATTATTTTTATAAATAAAAATGTAATACTTATTACAATTATACAATAATATATAAATATATATATTCATAATCTTAATAGAAAATCTAAATAATCATCATTTTTATTATTAAATATGCTGCCACATACAAATCATCACGCCTTCTTTCTGAAAAACAAAAAAAAATTTCACTAAGAGAGAAAGTCATTCTTTCTCCCATCCACTTTCATGTGGTTTCTCTCTATCAGTCTGTCAAAAATAATTAAACTATCACAGATCTCTACAAAAGCAGTAGTGAAAGTGTAAACATGTTCCTTCTGTAGGTTCTGCAGGTGCTTGCGAAAGGAGAAAGGTGAACTTCAGTAACATGGCTGCAGTGGTTCTGGGGTTCCTGTGTGTTCTCCTGCTGGCTGTAATCGTGCTGCTGTGTATTAAACACAACAAAGAGATGCATCAGATACAGAGCAGTAATGATAACGTGACTATAGAGAGAGACGGGTTACAGAGCAGCTACAACGCTCTGAAATCTGAGAGAGATGCAGTGCAGAAGGCGCTTACTGAAATACGTGAGTTATAACTCCTAAAGATATAAAATTAACCAAAACATCACCAATAGACCAACCGATAGTGTCGACTGTATTCCTACAGAATATTGTTGTCCAAGCGGATGGACGAAGTTCTTGTCCAGCTGTTATCTCGTCTCCTCCGTTGCAAATACCTGGGAGGGGAGCAGACAGGAGTGCAGAAGGACAGGAGCAGATCTGGTGATCATCAACAGTAGAAAAGAACAGGTGAGGAGAATCCAGTGAAGAAGCTGAGTTCTGATATCAATCAATATTTGCTTAAAGATAACTCAACATCATTTTTGTTTTACCCTCAGCAATTTGTTTATGAACTTGGAAAGAACCTATGGATTGGACTGACTGATGGTGAGCAGGAGGGACAGTGGAAATGGGTGGATAACACGCCTCTGGAGTCTGGGTATGGAACAGTCAGAGGTCATGGCTAGTGATATTAGTTGTGAGGCTAAAATCTAATATCTATCAACAGTGAAACTGTTAATAATAATTCGTTACATTTATATAGCGCTTTTCTAGACACTCAAAGTGCTTTACATAGTATGGGGGGGGGGGGGGGTATCCTCAAACACCACCAGTGTGTAGCCTCCACCTGGATGATGCAACGGCAGCCATAGTGCACCAGAACACCCACCACTGGTGGAGAGGAGAGATATAGCCAATTCAGGGATGGAGATTTTTAGGGGGCCATGATAGACAAGGGCCAATGGGGCAATTTTGCCAGGACACCGGGGTGATACTCCTACTCTTTACGAGAAGTGGCCTGGGATTTTAATGACCTTGGTTTAACGTCTCATCCAAAAAATGGCACTCTTTTTACAGTATAGTGTCCCTGTCACTATACTGGGGCATAGGGACCCACACAGACCACAGGGAGAGCACCACCTACTGGCCTCACTAACACCACTTTCAACAGCAACCTTAGTTTTCCCCAGGAGGTCTCCCATCTAGGTACTAGCCAGGCTCAACCCTGCTTAGATTCAGAGGGAAACCAGGAGAGAACTGCAGGGTGACATGGCTCTGGATATGGTGCTCAGTAATGCTCTACAGCTTCATGCCATGGTTACTCCAAATACCAAACATTACAATCAGAAAAGTTGTAATGCTTTCGTTCAGATTATTTTTAAAACGTGTGGACACATGGAAGAGAACCTTGTTCATGTTCATTACACCTGCGATCAGTGTGACGATCAATCATAGCTGATGCCATGTAACGGATGTATGTGAGAAAAATAAATCAGTCCAAATGGAGATCAAATCTAGGGGGTGTGTCACTGATGGTGCTGTTGGACTCAATTCTGCTGGCAGTGTGGAGGTTTTCCTGTAATTTCTTGAAGTTCACTGTGTCTCTTTGTGTGTGTTTTAGGTACTGGAGGAACCATGAGCCGAATAACAGTGGGTATCCCTATGCTGATGAGGACTGTGCTCAGGTTGTCTCCGGTATTATGTGGTTCAGTTTAGAAATATACAACTGGAAGGATACTCAGTGCAACAATAAGCTTCATGCTCTATGTGAGAAGAAGATTTGGTGCAGCACTCGAATATCTTCCATTTATTAAACGTTTTTATTTTCCCTCCTCCTGCTGCATCTGTGCAGGTCTCTTACGATCTTCATATCTATAGCAGGCTACAAAAATGTGACGCTGTTTTCATTTCAGTTCTGAAAAGCCAAAATAATGTTCTACAGAATTTTTAATGTATTGATATCGTTGAAGAATACATCACTCCAAAAAAATAAAAAAATCTAACTGGTATGAGTGTGTGATTGTGGTTTGTAAACATGTAGGTGTTCAGTTAGAGACGTTGTAAGATCAGATGTTTAAGATCAGTCTGTCGTGAAGAATGAATATTTGATTATGTAAATATTTAGTTTTTTTTTTATTTTTACATTAATATTGTCAAATAAAAATGAACAATGTTTTTACCCAATAGAGTCAGAAACCCAGCACTGGGTACAATATGAACTGACCCAGCCCGGGTTGTTTTAACCTGTGGGTTAAGATTGGGTTATGATGTTGATTTTTCTTTTTACCTGCTTCAGTTCTAATGAATAAGAAATTAAAATTGAGGTTAAATATCCCAGCATTATTAGAGTATACTTGGACTTGACCTACAGTTTGTTTTGAACAACTCTTGAAAATAAATTAAATTACCCTTAAACATTTGTGTGACTTTATAATCTACCAAAGAACTCTCGGCCACGCGACATAAATCCTTCCTTGTAATACTGAAAAAAATTAATTCTCTCATGATAGTGAAATATTTTCTTGAGATACTCGAGATTTACTCTGATGACAACAAGATGGTTTTCACGTAATAATGAGATGTTTATCTGTAATAACGACTTCCTGATATGTTTTTTCTTTCTTATGTGGCTGCACTACGCTTCCATACACTTGTGTTAAATATTTAATGGTGTAAATTTTGTAAACGTATTTGTGAGGATTATTTTGGTTCGAGCAAAGCTAAGTATTTTCTCCAGGAAATCAGAATTTAATTGAACATTTTATACCATCATTGGCCATAAAGGGTGTCACTAATGTTGGAGTTCAGTGTTAGATTTAAAATAATTGAGCTAGACTGGTATTTTACACAATAAAACACATCAGTTGTGAGGACAAAACCACACACTCTTGTGGGTTTCCTTTGAAATGCACAGGAAGGTGTGAAAATGAAAAAGTGACTGGTGCAAATGACGGTGCAAATGAGTGGTTATTCATGACGGGGGCAACAGTGGAGGGTCTGTGTAGGCCGAACTGTTTTCCTAACTGAATTTATACCTTGATAGTATTGAAAATGACGGAGTTCTCAGTAGTGTTATTGATGGAAAATGGTTTATTCGGACAGGTAAAGCAGGTTATAAGGCTTACATGACTATTACAATCAACATTACTGACTTTTTATATTCTACCCAAAGCCTTGTCCTCTTTATTTAATCATCATTTCATACATACAACTGCAACTTAAAAACAGCCATTACCCTAAGTTCAGTCTAGCAGAGCACAAGACGTTTGTGTCGCATGTAGTTTGTATCTGTTCACTCCAGTGTTGTTGTTGTTTTTTTAGTTTTGATGAGAAACAGTAGCATATATACTGTACACAGCTCCAAAACCTGACAATGAACATAAATAACTCAGGCATCAGTGTGAAAATCAGTAAGATCATTTCAGTTCAGTTATCGCTGAAATCCCGGCTCCGATTCTCACACACACACACACACACACACACACACACACACACACACACACACACACACACACACACACACACACACACAGTTCAGTTCAGGTCTGTTCTGTTCTGCTACTGCTGCAGTCACTGCATTCAGACCTGCTCATAAACTGCTGCTGTCATCACAGACAGAATCTCCTGTATTTTCCTGTTCCGAGAAAAGAGAGAGAGAGAGAGAGAGAGAGAGAGAGAGAGAGAGAGAGAGAGAGAGATCAGTGCATTTATCTGAGAGTGACAGTGACATTGTTATTAGATATCAGATATCAGATAGAGATAAAGCTGTGAGAATCAGACATCACGTGCATGAGTTGAGTAACGTTTAAATCCACTCAGACCCCAGCATTCAGCAGAGCTTTAACCACACTGAAGTCCTCCATGTTGTGAAACCGAGAGCTCCGTGAGAAAAGCTGCTGCACATCACACTGTACTGTAGGGGTTTATTTTTATTGTTATTTTAACGCATCATCTCGTCTCGTACCTGTGTACAGAGGGCAGTAGCGTGTGATGATGATTGTGGTTCTCTCGGTACTGACGGGGTTGGAAGCCACACAGCTGAAGGTGTGTTTGTCCGTCTTCTTTATTTCTACATGAAGATTCAGTGTGATGTCGGATGTGTTGCTGCTGCTGGTGTGTTTTAATGAAACGCCGTCTTCATACAAAACCAGCTTCAGTCCTCTGACGTTCCTCACAGAACACAGTAATGAACAGAACTCTGAAGAACTGGAGGTTGTGTTCATCACCTGAGGAGCTGAAACTCTCTCTGTACAGAAACATCATGAACCATCTGATAAGTTAAGAAGTTCAAGTTCTTTATTGTTTATGTCTAAAATCTGAGAAAAACAAACTCACCGTACACCTCCAACTGATAATCCTGTTTTCCCTTCAGATCTTTAGTGCTCTCCACTCTGTAAAGTCCTGAATCATCTGTTCTCAGGTCTGAGAGACTGAAGAACCCACTCTGACTGACCCAATGAAGACGATCCATAAACTTCTCACTCAGGTTTGTGTCACTCTGTTTATTCAACACCTGTCCAGCTGTGTCACTGTTATAAATTATACTGCCAGAAACAGGTACACGGGTAGGGAATGTAACAGACTCGCCTACAGCACCCATCACCTCCTGAACTGAAGATCCACCAACAGAGCTGAAGATCTCTGTGAGAGAAAACAGCACTGAGAGTGAGTCTCATGGAAGAGTCCGAATACATCACATTAAAAAAACTATATATATATATATATATCAAATGTCAAATGGTTATAAAACCACCTATTTCATGTTCACTCATCATCATCATCATCATCATCATCATCATCATCATCGTAATCCTAATCATTTATTACAACACTTTATTTTAGAAAAACCTCAGTTGATAATCAAAGTGTCTCAAAACACAACACAAAGCATGAAAAAGAAATTTACACACAACAGGTTATATATAAGAAATAAATACAGTATAAATATGTATAATGTATTTATTCTGCAGTAAATCCAGCAGTCTGTCTTTTAAAGCCACAGTCTGAAAAGCAGAAAGCTGATGCTGGAGTTTTTAGTGAAGTTTAATGAACCAATAGTTTCTGTACCATTTTATTCTGCTTTACAGTGAAATATTCAGAACAAAGTATCTGTAGATGTGTTTAGGATTAAAATCCCTCAGCAACTTGTGGAGAAATCTAAAGCAGATGATTTTAGCTGTTACTCTGGAAAAAGGAACGTTTCCCTCCTTCATTTAGTTATATAATAATAAATAACAGCCATCATTAAAATGCTTACGTGAGAGGAAAAGGAAAAGTAGACTCAGGCTGTGATGATGGAAGCGTCTCCTCATTGTGCTGTGTGGTCTTCGCTTCATTTTGTCAGCAGTAATGTGACTGGTGAAGCCAAATGACTCTGTGAAGTCAGACTTAAAGACTCGTTCAACTTCTCGTCAAATGATTCACTTACTGCTGTCAGAATAAACCTCCTGCAGAAACACAGCTCTCTCCACGCAGATCCATCAGACTTCTCTGTCCAACACTCAGCACATTTCACCACTTAAACTCGGTCAGATTTTAACAACAAGCTTTCTTCCTACAGGGTTTATGAGATGCAGTACCGATCTGGGCCACCAGATGGCACGCGACATTACATTTTTCTCTTGAAATATTGAATTAATTTTTTTTTATAGGCTTTTCATGTAATAACGAGTTCCTGATATGTTTTTTCTCTCTTATGCACTACACTGCACTACGCTTCCATACACTTGTGTTAAATATTTAATGGTGTAAATTTTGTAAACGTATTTGTGAGGATTATTTTGGTTCGAGCAAAGCTAAGTATTTTCTCCAGGAAATCTGAATTTAATTGAACATTTTATACCATCATTGGCCATAAAGGGTGTCACTAATGTTGGAGTTCAGTGTTAGATTTAAAATAATTGAGCTAGACTGGTATTTTACACAATAAAACACATCAGTTGTGAGGACAAAACCACACACTCTTGTGGGTTTCCTTTGAAATGCACAGGAAGAGCTGATGTGTGAAAATGTTCTGTCCAGCTCGAGTGGTTTTTAAAACTGGAGCAACACTTTTTCTTCTTTTCAGTGACACTTTGTGCTAAAATCATATTGTGTTTATTATATTCTTTAAGAAAGTGAAATAAGTGTTAAAAAGTGACTGATGCAAATGACGGTGCAAATGAGTGGTTATTCATGACGGGGGCAACAGTGGAGGGTCTGTGTAGGCCGAACTGTTTTCCTAACTGAATTTATACCTTGATAGTATTGAAAATGACGGAGTTCTCAGTAGTGTTATTGATGGAAAATGGTTTATTCGGACAGGTAAAGCAGGTTATAAGGCTTACATGACTATTACAATCAACATTACTGACTTTTTATATTCTACCCAAAGCCTTGTCCTCTTTATTTAATCATCATTTCATACATACAACTGCAACTTAAAAACAGCCATTACCCTAAGTTCAGTCTAGCAGAGCACAAGACGTTTGTGTCGCATGTAGTTTGTATCTGTTCACTCCAGTGTTGTTGTTGTTTTTTTAGTTTTGATGAGAAACAGTAGCATATATACTGTACACAGCTCCAAAACCTGACAATGAACATAAATAACTCAGGCATCAGTGTGAAAATCAGTAAGATCATTTCAGTTCAGTTATCGCTGAAATCCCGGCTCCGATTCACACACACACACACACACACACACACACACACACACACACACACACACACACACACACACACACACACACACACACACACAGTTCAGTTCAGGTCTGTTCTGTTCTGCTACTGCTGCAGTCACTGCATTCAGACCTGCTCATAAACTGCTGCTGTCATCACAGACAGAATCTCCTGTATTTTCCTGTTCCGAGAAAAGAGAGAGAGAGAGAGAGAGAGAGAGAGAGAGAGAGAGAGAGAGAGAGAGAGAGAGAGAGAGATCAGTGCATTTATCTGAGAGTGACAGTGACATTGTTATTAGATATCAGATATCAGATAGAGATAAAGCTGTGAGAATCAGACATCACGTGCATGAGTTGAGTAACGTTTAAATCCACTCAGACCCCAGCATTCAGCAGAGCTTTAACCACACTGAAGTCCTCCATGTTGTGAAACCGAGTGCTCCGTGAGAAAAGCTGCTGCACATCACACTGTACTGTAGGGGTTTATTTTTATTGTTATTTTAACACATCATCTCGTCTCGTACCTGTGTACAGAGGGCAGTAGCGTGTGATGATGATGATGATGGCAAAAATAAATGAATAAAAATATCACAGACGCTCTTCATTTTAATTCGTGTGGTTTGTTTGAAGGCGACACTCGATACCATATATTATAAAGACTCAATACTTTTGAAAGCAGAAAGCTGATGCTGGAGATTTTAGTGTTACTCTGGAAAAAGGAACGTTTCCTTCCTTCTTTTAGTTATATAATAATAAATAACAGCCATCATTAAAATGCTTACGTGAGAGGAAAAGGAAAAGTAGACTCAGGCTGTGATGATGGAAGCGTCTCCTCATTGTGCTGTGTGGTCTTCGCTTCATTTTGTCAGCAGTAATGTGACTGGTGAAGCCAAATGACTCTGTGAAGTCAAACTTAAAGACTCGTTCAACTTCTCGTCAAATGATTCACTTACTGCTGCCAGAATAAACCTCCTGCAGAAACACAGCTCTCTCCACGCAGATCCATCAGACTTCTCTGTCCAACACTCAGCACATTTCACCACTTAAACTCGGTCAGATTTGATTTTTTTAACAGTGTATGAAAAAGAACAGCAGTGTAACGGAAATATAAACTGCAACTCGGTTAAATTGTGAGACAAAAACAGCACTATATCATAATAATGACTGAATGCAACCTCATAATTAAACCTGAAATATATTACAATGTTCTATCCTATTTATTACCAACAATTCCCATGTTCTAAGATTTTATCTTTTATATATTGACATCATCACCACACACTGTTTATGAGCAATAAACAAAGACTCTCAGTACAAATCCTGCTTTTATAATAATAGACAAAGTAAAAGAATGAATCTGGCGTAAAAGATTCACATCATTTTGAACTCAAATCCCTAAAAGAATCGCACATCACTATGATGAAAACAGCATCACTACCCTGATGATGATGGACGGAGGCCCCCCATTCAACACCTTTCATCACTTCAGAAAGTAGCACAGTGATAATCTTCATACAATCTGTAGGCTTCAGAAACACACGTGCAGAAACAACGGTGTGGCTTCATGAAACAGATCAAATTAAAGCAGATTGTTGGCTCTCAGACATTTGGACTCCTAAACGTTAGGAATAAACACGGCTCCTGAAGCCCTGAATGGCTTGGGAAATGATTAAGTTATTTAAAACGCTCAAAAACATCAGGAGAACATGACGTTGATGCTACCACACAAATATATCACAGCATATAATTAAACACATTAAACACAGGGGTGACTTTATAATTTACTACTGAAATTGTTTACTGTTTTTATTCAGCTGAACAATTTAACAATGATGTGAGGTGCTGTACCACACTCGGACACCAGGTGGCAGCAGGCGTTAGTGTGTTTTAATGTAATTCTACACAGCTGAATGGGTTTGTTTTTAAAGCAAACTTAATGTTTGTAAACTAATAAATATATATATATATATATATATATATATATATATATATATATATATATATATATATATATATATATATATATTTTTTTTTTTTTTTTAAACATTTGTCTTTTTTTCCCCTAGTGAGTTTGTGTGCAACCTGGTGTTTAGTCTGGAAGCTGAAAGCAATTAAAAGGTAACATATCATTTAAGATGACATTTATTTGCAGAAGCTCACTGCTACCACTTAAGAACAAAATCTCCATCAGCAAAAAAAAAAAAAAAAAGCACATATTCTCATCTCAGCTCATATTATGAGATAAAAATGTTATTAAAAAACATAAAATCCATGACAAATTGTGCATTGTTCTTGCATCGTTGTGCTTTCATACTTATTTTATTTATTTATTTATTTATTTGGTTAAATATTCAGTGCTGTTAATTTTGCCACAGTTTTGCATTTGAAATAACTGTTTTCTTAGAGAAAAAAAAAAAACAAAGTAGTTTCTCCAGCAAAATCTGAATCATTTAGTGTAACATTTTATCCCATCAATTTTCCAATTCTCTTGAAGGGTGCCAATAATTCTGGAGTTCAACATGATATATAATAAATAATTTAGCATGAGTGATATTATATGTAACACACAAAAAAAAAAACAAGAAATAACAGCATGCACATGTAGGCCACATGAATATCACGTGGTGTAGAGTGTGAACTGACATGTGAGACACTTTGACCACACAGACACACACACACACACACACACAGACACAGACTCACACAGACACACACAGGTGACTGTGAGGATGAAACCACACGCTTGGGGGTTTTCTTTGAAACTCACAGGAAGAGCTGAAGCGTGAGACAGTTTTCATCCTCTGACCTGCCACATGATTGCTTTAAAGATCAGTTTCACTCTACAGCTCATATTTACCCGTAGCTTTTCCAACATGAAACTTTGTGTTAAAACCATATTACAGAGATTGCAACACATCATCCTGTTAAACAAACAAACAAAACAAAGCTTGAAATGTACTAATATGGTATTATAGTATAATATAGTGTCGGCTTTAGCACAGTTAACATGTCCTTATGTAGAAAAAGTTCACACTAACTAAGATAACACTGAGTTCACACTAGGAAGTGATCGTTGTTGCCTGTATTTGGTCTCTTATGTGTGTGTAATGGCCGCCACTGCTGTTGCTAGTGGGTGTGGCCTGTCCAGTGTTTTTTTTTTTTTTTTTACCCCTCCCTTTTTCTTAGTTACAATGAGATACAGCAGAAGATATATAACTTAAACACAAACTAATTAATACAGACATCAGAGTGAAATCCAGTCGTTTGATTTACGTTACACGATCCGTTTCGTACTGGCTTTGTTTCCTTATTAGATTATCAAAATATTCTAACCGAAATATCAACCTCTGCTACTTCCTTCTGAGCTTTATTTTCCTTCCTGATGTCTCTGTACACATTTACTGAGAGGTCTTTTATGACAGGAGAAGATGAAACCGGTTCTTCCATTTTTGTGTTAAACAGTAGGAACTAGTAAATAGGGACTAACTGCAGGTAGGAACTAAAGTTGTGAGAGGGGGAGCGAAAGAAATATCGGACCGCTCGCACCACAGGACTGGTCTGAGTAATCATTCGAACGTTTGGATTTACTACTGTACAGCATCATAGCTAATTTGTATAGAAATCTCAGTTCAGTTGTTGTTTTGTCACTGAAGTCACGCACGTACGTAGAAAATGAACATTTACCGAACTACGGGACTTTATGGGAAACACTTTAAGCAAATGTATTACAGCACAACAAGATTTAACTCACACAAACACACAAGATTAAAATACTGTATTACAAATAATGCTGGATGAAAGAGTTCCCCAAGTAATACTGCTCATGCAAATTAATATACAAATACGGAACAGGCGTTGGATGAGGTCATGTGAGCGACAAAAAACTAATCTAGTTACCTTGAAAGTACTACAGTGTATAAAGATTTATCTCGTGAACAAAATTTGGTCAAATGAAACAACAGATGAATATTATTTTTCCATTCCCACAACTAGAAACTCCGAGCTGCTGGTCTGTTCTTGCTTTAGACATTTTTACAGGGTGAATTTCTGAAAATGAGAGATTGGTGTGAGAGTCCACAAGTCTGACCTGAAATGTGTTTATGAATTATGAATAATTTAGTTATCCAGGTCATGAAATTGTATAGCAGTAAATCTACAGTGTGTAACCGGTGATAAATGATTAAATAATTGGGTTTATCAGACTGTCAGTGTGTGGTCTGTGTGTCAGTTTACTCGACTTTTCTCTTCACACACTGTAATTCCCCTCACTGAATTACAGACTCCACCTGGACTCGTTCCCACCATGTAAAAGGAACTAGAATACAGCAGCATCCTGATCATTATGGCCTCCGTTGTTCTTTTACAACCACAGCAGATAAAAGAACAGCCGCACCCTGAGGTATGAATTATCTGTCATGTACAGGTGTGTAGAAATGAGAATACTGACGTGGAAAAGCAGAACGTTGGAAATAATAATAACAACTGAAACACTTTTTTTTCCCGCAGTAGATGAAGGGTTTATTGAAATAATAAACTTCATTATAAAATGCAGAGATGTTCATTGAAACTTTTGCCCTTGGTATTAAACTGAGAAAAAAGAAAAGAAAAAAACAACAACAATCTGTTAAATACAAAACCTTCTGTCATGTGGATAAGGAACATACATTAGCACAATGAAATGTTTTATTTAAATAGATTAAAAATCCTTCTTTATTAGTTTTTTTTTTGTGTATCGAGATTAAATGTCTGGAATAAACGTCTGTGAAATGTTTTTTTTTTCCAAACAAGATAATAAGATAAACACCCTGAGCACTCAAGATAATAAGACAAGCACCAAGTTCTGGGTCATTCAGGCCCGCTATTTCCGCAGTCGGACGTTCTCTCTGGTCTAATCTGGTCATAAATCGTCGTTAGTGGACATGCTTCCTCAGGGACACGTTCTCGTATATTTGCCTGTTTAATAAGTGAGAGAGAGAGAAAATTCAGTGCATTTATCTGAGAGTAACAGTGACGCTTATCATTTAATACTCTAGGAGAAGGGACTTTCTGTCATTTCTAATTTAACAGTGTCGTCTTTCACCACAGTCCAAAACGGCACACTGTGCACATTTATAAAGCTGTGAGAGTCAGACATCGCGTGCATGAGTTCAGAAACGTTCACTCAGAGCCACTCAGACCACAGCATTCACAAGAACTTCAACCGCACTGAAGTCTCCATGTTGCGAAACCGAGTGAGAAAAGCTTCTGCATATCACACTGTACTGTAGGGGTTTATTTTTATTTATCGCTATTTATTTTCCTAGTAAAATGTTTGTCACTGTCTGTCAGTCCATCAGTTACTGACCTGAGCGGGGTTTTTATGATTTATCACAGAATACTGTACTTCTTCATTCTGTCCTTCAGTTGCAGATGAGTCTGCAAAGATAAAAAATTAAATAAATATATAGCAGCGTCAGTAAAGATTGTTTATTGGTCTGTAATGAGAGACTGACAGACACTGACTCAAAGATCAGAAGAAATGATCAGGATGTAAATGAGATTAGTAGAAGTATGTAAGGAAAACGGTTAAAATAAAGGAATCAAAGTTAAATAAGGTAAAAGTTGTTTTTAATCATGAGCGCTGTGTGTTTTAACGCTCTGCACGTGACTGTTACAACTGCAATTTAAAATAAAATGCAGAATTTGTTTGTTTCTCAAAGATAAAAATGAATTCCTAAATAGCGAAATTGGAAACATTTGCAGTAATTCGGGTTTAATAAGAAGTGAGATGTAGAAGTAAATTTTTTTTCCCCCTAAAAACAAATAATCAGACAAATACCTGCCTTCTGTCCGCCGACGGACTTCTTTCTGTTTCTTTCTCCGCAGATACACAAACATCACGATTACTGCCAGGACAGACAGCACAACTGTAATGATCACAGGTTTTTGCCATTTATCATCATCACGAGCAGCATCTGTAAAAAAAAAAAAAAAAGAAAAGAACAATTTTACATCCCAAATGTATGAAATAAAAAAAAAAAAAAATAATAATAATAATTAGAACTGTCCAAGTGTTCTCTGCTGTCATATGTGTGTGGGTTAAAATGATGGAAATAGAAAGTCAAACGTGTTTTTAGAGATAGAGAGAGAGATACAGGAGTGGCTGGAAGCCCTAGAGAGGGGAGAGAGATGCACTTTTATGTTTTAGTTTCATTTATCATTAAACTTTATGTTTGTGTTCAGCCGGTTCCCGCCTCCTCCTTGCCCGAATTTAAAGTTTGTCACACATTGGTAAACTGGTCATTATTCATATTTCCACATACTGTGGTCATTTTACGTGCCTCTAAAGACGGCCTTGCACTGTATGACTTTTGGCCTGTTTTTTCTGATACAGACAAAAATCCCACATGGGTAAAGAATTTGTCGTGAGTCGAGACGAGGTGAAGCCCAGCGTGATCACGGCTTGAACTGATATTCCATGGCTTCACATGGGGAAAAATGCATAATTTATAAATTCAGAACGCTTTCTGTCAGAATACTCGATTCTGATTGGCTGGAAGGTGTGTATAACCATATATATATCCCAGGTAGTTCTGTCAGTTTAATCACCGTTCTAAATTATTGTGCTGACTATAAACAACTGCAACCATAGTAACATACAGCTTCATCATTAGTAGAGACACGGCACGGACACAGGTAATTCTCTCTCTCTCTCTCATTCTCTAATAACTTTGTATTCTAATTTATTCAAATAAATGTAATCTTATTGCACTACGTTATCTCTGTGTATGATTTGGAGCAGGCAGAATTCTTGATCTAACATCCGTATATAAAGTAAACAATGAAAATTAACAGTTATTTTTATATTTTCAGTCAAATTTTGTGCTGTAAGTGACAACGGCTTCACGCCGGGTGGTCCTTTTCCACCACGTTGTGCATTAAAACCATGTAATGCAGACCTAGCCATTGAATATCCCTTACTTACAAAGTAGATTACAATTTTATAAATCATTATATTTAATAACGTCTAGGACCGCCCACTCAGTTTCAGCTGAAAACTTTGTGCATTTTGACACGAGGTAAAAGTCTTATTTCTGGGAGTGTCGTGAATCAGACTGATCTAACAGATATTGGGGAACCAAGTTCCTGCAGGGTTCTTAGGCCTTCTGAGCACACATGAAGAGTAACCTCTAAATGTTCAGGATTAATCAGGACATAAAGGGAGTACCAGCTCACTAATATGTACTGAGAGTTTAACTTAATCAGTCTGGCTTCAGATGATAATTTAATACATGGCAGTAATCATGAGGGTGGAGTAACAGGTTTAGCTGAGCGAGTTGCTGTGGATGTGATCCAGCTATTTAGAAATGGGTCACAGTTTTAGACTTTTATACCTCAGCATCAGTCAGCAGTTAAACTGAGCATGGGAAACACGTGTGTATAAATCACACAGATAAAGTTTTAAAGAACTGAAAGTCATGGGAACATGAAGTGTTGTAGATTATAGAGTGTAACATCAGCAAATCACTGGAACAAACCACGTGCAGTTTCAAGCCTCTCTACGATATTAAGACATTAATCATTCAGGACAGATAACTGTCACCCTCTCCTCACATCATATCAGAGTTATAGTAATTATGAGGGTCTAACAGATGTTCATGTCTTTATCAAATTTATAATGATCAGTTGGAGAGAATTGATCTTTATTTATATACACCATGCTGCTGTTGAGTCCTGGATTGTGATTGGTCAGAAGGTGTTGATTAATTCTCTATAACAGCAGCTCTGACTACTGTCAGCTGAAAATCACAGGTTTATATTAACAGACAGTGTTGTGTATTTTGCAGCCTCGTCTCGTACCTGTGTTCAGAGGGCAGTAGCGTGTGATGATGATTGTGGTTCTCTCGGTACTGAAGGGGTTGGAAGCCACACAGCTGAAGGTGCGATTGTCCGTCTTCTTTACTTCTAGATGAAGTTTCAGTGTGATGTCGGATATGGAGCTGCTGCTGGTGTGGTTTAATGAAACGCCGTCTTCATACAAAACCAGCTTCAGTCCTCTGACGTTCCTCACAGAACACAGTAATGAACAGAACTCTGAAGAACTGGAGGCTGTGTTCATCACCTGAGGAGCTGAAACTCTCTCTGTACAGAAACATCATGAACCATCTGATAAGTTAAGAATTTAAGGTTCTTTATTGTTTATGTCTAAAATCTGAGAAAAACAAACTCACCGTACACCTCCAACTGATAATCCTGTTTTCCCTTCAGATCTTTAGTGCTCTCCACTCTGTAAAGTCCTGAATCATCTGTTCTCAGGTCTGAGAGACTGAAGAACCCACTCTGACTGACCCAATGAAGACGATCCATAAACTTCTCACTCAGGTTTGTGTCACTCTGTTTATTAAACACCTGTCCAACTGTGTCACCTTTATAAATTATACTGCCAGAAACAGGTACACGGGTAGGGAATGTAACAGACTCGCCTACAGCACCCATCACCTCCTGAACTGAAGATCCACCAACAGAGCTGAAGATCTCTGAAGAGAAAACAGCACTGAGAGTGAGTCTCATGGAAGAGTCAGAATACATCACATTAAAAAATATTTTAAAAAGTATCATAAATCATTTAAATGTATTAAAACCACCCCTGTGTGTTCATACACTACTCTCTCATCTCTGCTTTAACCTGCAGTTTCCCTTTAAATCAGGGATTCCTGGTCAAATGGACTTTAGGAATTTTCTTCAGCACCAAGCCTTCACCATCCTACATTTTCCCAATTTATAATCTAGGACTATTGTACCATTTTAACATTTTAAACAGTAACTTAAAGTCAGTAACTCATACAGTGCTAATGAATCACTTGAAAAATCCATATTCAGTGTTTTGCTGTATTTTTGTGTGTGATTTCTTGAATTATTTTGTTCCACTGAGTCACAGTCACTTTTAGTTATTTTTTATTATTTTGTTTTGTTTTTCTTTTTGTTTTGTAGAGAAACTGTTGGTGGGGAAATTTGTTAATTTGTATTCATTACAGTCATTATTCTATGTTTTATTTATCAGGGCCTAAATAACAATTGTGTTAAAACTAATATTGAAATCTGTTGTGTTTTGTTGTCACCTGTGTTTATTTGTTTGTTCATAGAAGCTGGTGAGGACCACACAACTGTTATTTAGACCTTGGTAAATAAAAATACAGAATTGCATGAGATTATATTTTCGAGGATAAATAAATAAATAAAAATAACACAGACGCTCTTCATTTTAATTCACGTGGCTTGTTTGAAGGCGACACTCGATACCATATATTATAAAGACTCAAAACTTGTGAATGATTATCTGTAAACAATTTATTTAGATTACCAGTGCAGCTTTAAATCATGTTTTTACTCATTACACACGTTTCACGCTGTCTGAATTCCTACATGCACTCAAAACCTTTTACTGTCACTTTCTATAACAGAATCTGCACAATGAAGCACATATACAACAAATATACAGCAAATACACAACAAATACACAATAAAATATACAGCAAATATACATCTCCAGCCAACCCTCAAATATTGTTAGAACACAGGAGCTCGTACTGTAATGATGAAGTCATGGAGACGTCCCCCTCCTTGGACTTTAATTTACTACATACATGTTGTACTATATTGTTGTAATATGGGTACCGAATTGTACTATTTATATTGTTTACATATCACTGTTCATAGTTATTGAACTGGTCATAGTTATTGTGTTTATACTGTACAGATGCTATAAGTATACTGTATTGTGTATACGGTACATATGAGATATGTATATTAGCTATATGTATATAGAGATTTTATATATATATATATATATATATATATATATATATATATATATATATATATATATATATATAAGTGCCGGAGATCTTTTGACAGTGTCTTGCCACCCATAGTTGATTGTTTGCTTCAGTTGCACTACAAAATGCCCCAGGAAAGCTCTTTCCATGCTGAGCTAATCAAAATGACCACAGCTGATCACAGTTGAAAGTCAAATGGCTTTGTGTGCCATTGAGAAAGTGATTAGCTACACCTTATTGAGTTTACAAGTCATTTTCAGGAGGGGGGTGATCCTTTTTCCAACTCAGTGATTCTGTTTTTTAATTTTTTAATTTTTTTTCTGACATGTTGGTGTTATATCTTTCACTTGGATGTTATAAGTTGCGCTGAGTAAATACAGCTGGATAAAACAAAAACTGTGTCTGTCTTCATTTCAGGCTGAAAAGCGACAAAGTGTGATTACTTTAAAGGGGGGTGATTCTTTTCTGTACCCACTGTATATCTGGTCCTCTGTGGTTTATGATTAGAAATTCACTTCACAACTAAGAAAAATGACAAACGAGTTTCTCCCACTGCTAAAAATAGTGTCTCCTGTTTTTACTTGTCGTCTATTTTTTGTGTACCGTACAAAACTAGGAAAATGTCAAGCTCAGGTGACTGTGCAGCTTCTCGGACAGCTTCCGTGCATTGTTATACTGCATGTATGCACAGAACCGAGGCTTTATGCACAACACGCTTTACTGCTTTAGTGGTTAACCGTCTAAAATCCCACCATGATGTTTACTCGCCCACTGACTTTCCACTCATCACACGAGACACCAAAAACTACACAGGATACAAAAGATCATACTTTACCAGTGAAAGAGAAGCTCTCAATATACATATATTACATGGACAAGCCGTTTATGCTCAAAGTGTGATGAATAGACAAAATAAATTTTTTACAAAACAATTTATCTTATATTTTTATTTCTTCATAAAGCCTAAACTCTATTGAGTGTTATTGGTAAAGAAAACTAACAGTCAGAGTACAGACAGTTGGTACTGTACATAGATGAGCAGTTTCTATGCCATTTCCACTATTCTTTCTAATCGCATCTGAATTTGAATACAGCTTCCTCAGCCAGTTTTGGGTGGTTTACATGTAAAATGGTGTTTCCTGTATTATTTTTCTGTTTCTGTGGTTGATCTAGTGTTTGATAAAGCACAACTGTAACCCAGTTCTGTCGGGATACTAGCTGCTTCAAACATTGAGAGAATCAGTGATGTCATTCATCAGTCATTCATTATGATATTTTCATAATGCATAAATTTCCCCTATCATATACACTCTTCTTGTTTTCCTTTCGGCTGTTCCCTTCAGGGGTCGCCACAGCGAATCATCTGCCTCCATCTAGCCCTATCCCCTGCATCCTCTTCTCTCAGACTGACTACCTTCATGTCCTCCTTCACTACATCCATAAACCTCCTCTTTGGTCTTCCTCTCGGCCTCCTGCCTGGCAGCTCTAACCTCAGCATCCTTTTACCGATATATTCACTCTCCCTCCTCTGAACATGTCCAAACCATCTCAACCTGGCCTCTCTAACTTTGTCTCCAAAACATCTCACATGTGCTGTCCCCCTGATGTACTCATTCCTGATCCTATCCATCCTCGTCACTCCCAAAGAGAACCTCAACATCTTCAGCTCTGCTACCTCTAACTCTTCCTCCTGTCTTTTCCTCAGTGCAACTGTCTCCAAACCATACAACATCGCTGGTCTCACTACTGTCCTGTACACCTTTCCTTTCATTCTTGCTGGTACTCTTTTATCACACAACAGACCTGACACTTTTCTCCACCCATTCCAACCTGCCTGCACACGCTTCTTCACCTCTTTTCCACACTCCCCGTTGCTCTGGACTGTTGACCCTAAGTACTTAAAATCCTGCACCTTCTTTATCTCTTCTCCCTGTAACCTCACTGTTCCACTTGGATCCCTCTCATTCACACACATGTATTCTGTCTTGCTGCGACTAACCTTCATTCCTCTTCTCTCCAGAGCAAACCTCCACCTCTCTAGAGTTTCCTCCACCTGCTCCCTGCTTTCACTACAGATCACAATGTCATCCACAAACATCATAGTCCATGGAGATTCCTGTCTGACCTCATCTGTCAGCCTGTCCATCACCACCGCAAACAAGAAGGGGCTCAGAGCCGATCCTTGATTCAGTCCCACCTTCACCGTGAACTCCTCTGTCACACCTACCACACTCCTTACCATTGTCCTACTGCTCTCATACATATCCTGCACCACTCTAACATACTTCTCTGCCACTCCAGACCTCCTCATACAATACCACAGCTCCTCTCTTGGCACCCTGTCATACGCTTTCTCTAAATCTACAAAGACACAATGCAGCTCTTTCTGACCCTCTCTGTACTTCTCCATCAACATTCTCAAAGCAAATATTGCATCTGTAGTGCTCCTTCTTGGCATGAAACCATACTGCTGCTCACAAATGCTCACTTCTCCCCTTAGCCTTGCTTCCACTACTCTTTCCCAGAACTTCACTGTATGGCTCATCAGCTTAATACCTCTGTAGTTTCCACAACTCTGCACATCTCCCTTGTTTTTAAAAATCGGCACCAAAACACTTCTCCTCCATTCCTCAGGCATCCTCTCACTCTCTAAGACCTCGTTGAACAACCTAGTTAAAAACTCTACTGCCATCTCTCCTAGACACTTCCATACCTCCACTGGTATGTCATCAGGACCAACCGCCTTTCCTCTCTGCATCCTCTTCAAAGCTCTCCTAACTTCACCCTTGCTAATCCTTTCTACTTCCTGCTCAACAATATTTGCCTCTACTACTATTCTCTCTCTGTCATTTTCCTCATTCATCAGTTCCTCAAAGTACTCCTTCCATCTTTCCCTCACCCTCCTGTCACCTGTCAACACATTTCCATGTCTATCTTTAATCACTCTAACCTGCTGCACATCCTTACCATCTCTATCCCTCTGCCTCGCCAACCGATACAAATCCCTCTCACCTTCCTTACTATCTAACCTTGCATACATGTCCTCATAAGCTTTCTGTTTGGCCTTTCCCACCTCTATCTTAACCTCACACTGCATCTCCCTATATTCCTGTCTACTTTCCTCCGTCCTCTCACTGTCCCACTTCTTCCTAGCTAACCTCTTCTTCTGGGTACTCTCCTGAACTTCCTCATTCCACCACCAAGTCATCTGGAAGCACCTCCTGACCACCTAAAGCCTGTCTCAACTCCTCCCTGAAAACCACACAGCACTCTTCCTTTTCCAACTTCCACCACTTTGTCTTCTGCTCTGCCTTTGCTCTCTTCATCTTACACACCACCATCCTATGCTGTCTAGCTACACTCTCTCCTACCACTACTTTGCAATCGCTAATCTCCATCAGATTACAGTGTCTACATAAGATATAGTCCACCTGTGTGCTCCTGCCACCACTCTTATATGTCACCCTGTGTTCCTGCCTCTTCTGAAAGTATGTGTTCATCACAGCCATCTCCATACTTTTAGCAAAGTCTACCAACCTCTGTCCTTCTGGGTTCCTTACCTGAAGACCAAACCTGCCCATCACTTCCTCATCCCCACTATTCCCTTCACCAACATGTCCATTAATGTCTGCCCCTATCACCACTCTCTCACCTCTGGGAACACTCTGCATCACTTCCTCAAGCTCGCTCCAGAATCTGTCTTTCTCCTCTTGCTCACAACCTACTTGTGGAGCGTAAGCACTAACAACATTCAACATCACACCTTCAATTTCCAGCTTCAGACTCATCAACTTATCTGACACTCTCTTTACCTCCAGAACATACACTCTCCTACCACATATATCCAGTTTCTCATAAATAATATCTCCTGTAAGTTGCTACTGTTTTTTTAAAGGAGCAATGATGCTGCACATTTTAACATTTTAACTGCAATTTATTTATTATTTTTCCTTCCTAAGGAAAAATAATAAAAAGAGAAAAAAGAGAGGGGATGTGCACGGTGTCACAGTAGTTAGCACGTTTGCCTCGCATGCATGTTCTCCCCATGCTTCAGGGGTTTTCTCTGGGTACTCCAGTTTCCTCCCCCAGTTTAAAGTCATGCATTATAGGCTGATTGGCATTTCCAAATTTTCCGTAGTGTGTGAATGTGTGAGATTGTGCCCTGCGATGAGTTGGCACCCCATCCGGGGTGTCTCCCACCTCGTGCCCCTGGTATAGGCTCCAGGCTCCCTATGACCCTGTGTAGGATAAGCAGTACAGAAAATGGATGGATGGATGAAACTTCAAGACGAATAAAAAGGGTCTGGCGAGGGAATTGCTACCGTTGGCAAGCTGCTGAGGTGTAAGAGGAATAAAACACTTCAGGACATGATGTTACAGGGGAAAAATCATCTTTGGTTGATAATATTGTGGATTACTTGTTTCATTCCTTACGTATTGTATATAGTGTCCTCAGACTGCAGGTCAGGAAAACACCTCAGGCTAAACATGTGGGTTCTTACAGAACTGTAAGCATGTAAAAAGTATTTTCCCAAAACAATGAAGAATGTTATGGGTATAATTCGAGTGTGAAGGACTTTCCAACTTTAATCAAGGGCATGTCGTGTTCTGTACACACTTTAGACCAGGAACTGTGCTCTTGTCTATATCTATTCATATCAGGATGCAGCTACACTTCCTTTTCCATTATTCAATGTTCCCCCATTTTTATACCTCGGTATACAGCTTTCCTGTATATATTTCTAACTCTGTCTCTGCACAAACTGACCAAAACTCAGGAAATCCTGTTTAGATAAAGAACCACAGTGAATAAGCGTAAAGGGCACAACCGCTCACCATCATCTGAAAAAGTCTTATTACCTGTTTAGAGATTAGATTTATGTTCTGCAAAGAAGTAACAATTAATTCTCGTATCATAAACACTATTTACACAAAGTTAAATATAACCTCACAAAGGCTCCTTTAGAGATACAGAGTACTTTCTTGAGCCCCAAGAGGAAATTTTGTATAATTTTTTTTCCACTGAACATTAAAAGGGTTTCACGTTAGAACAAACAGACACATCCCTCAAAATGCACATCTCCTAGGATCCAATTACAAAGCAAACCTGTCTGAGTTGCTATGGCTACAATTTGAAAGTCAAATATCATTTACAACCTCCAACAGGTGGAAAAAACCAGGTGAACTCCCAACAACGTACATCATGTGTGATGAAAAAAAGGTTGACTTTATTGATTAAATTAGACTTGCTCTTTTGTTCTTGTGTATTTTCTTTCACACTGCACTGCCCTCCTCCAACAGTTTTATCTTAACTGTACATGTAAATGCCATAAATGTTAATGCTGTTTTGTATAAATTAAATTAATATAATCTGGTCTCAGTTGTGATATTTTACTGTATGCATTTCCACCCTCATGTTTAACAGTGAAACATGAGCCATCCAAAGCAAAGAGTCCGCAATGAAGATCACTAAGGAACTGGTTCTGGCTGTGTTTACATAAAAAACATACCATTTACCGGTTACTGAGGGAGAAGTTTTAGCTCTTAGTTATATAACAAATGCATTATATTCCCAAATAGCCCAATTATTTTGTTATCTAATGAATAAAACAAGCCATATTAAAAACGTTTACCTGATAGGATAAGCAGAATCAGTCGGTGACGGTGAAAACATGTCCTCATTTTGCTTTATAGACTTCACTTCATTTTGACTTTTACACAACTAATACAGACTACTGCCCAAACAAATACATCCTAAATCTAACATTACAGTGTTGAATTAAATGATTCAAATGGATGAAAAGAATCGTATAGCATCACAAGTCGGGTATAAAATCGGGAAGGAACAGAGAGTCGCTGTAAAATTGGGGAGGGGCAGGGGGAGGGGCAGGGGGAGGGGCAATCATCCTCCATCCTTATCATCATCATCATCATCATCACCGGGTTGCGGCGGGGGGCGGGGGGGGTTATCATCTATCTCTGAACAGTACTTTCTGGCATTCAAGAAAGGACCAACAGACGTGTTCAGCAACAAGCGCCAGATGAAGCCTGAAAAGTTGTTGTTGTTATTATTATTATTATTATTATTATTATTATTATTATTATTATTATTATTATTATTATTAATTTTTTTGTTTTTTTAAATGAGTTCTTCTGTCTTCTTCAACTTCTCACCCATGCTCTGGTTCTTCTGGTTGTAGGAGAGTGATAACCTCCTCTTCCTTGCACACGAGCTCCCGCCTGGCTGCTGTTGTTCTGATCCTCCTCACACAGTCAGCAGAGCTTTTTATGGATCTCTTTATGATGTCTGGACATTTGTTCCCACCCACAGAGTGAATGTTTAGATACAATAGCTGAGTATCAGATTTAAATGTAAATGGGTACATAAACACTTCTTGCACATACAGCGATGGGTTTTGTTTTTGTTTTTTTGTATGTTGCGTTTTTTGTTTTTTGTTTTTTGTTTTTTAAACTTGTTTTCCACTTCCACTGCTAAAACTGAACTGCTGAACACAGGCCGAGCTGGAAAATGCTAAGTTACTTTCCAGCTTCCTGTCTTTGACCAGCAGGAGTTTGGGAAAGTTGGATTTTTCAGCAGGGGCCTACCTCCATTTTGGTGAAAGACTGAGAGAGAGAGAGAGAGAGAGAGAGAGAGAGAGAGAGCTCATGTGAAGTAAACACGACCGTCTGCATCCTGACTTCAGCTCAAATTTCCTGTAAATCACTGACTACACTGGAAGTTTGTCATTATAAGCGTCTTGGAAACCAACATAGAGCTCATTAGAGTGTCTCAGTAGACCAGCTGAGACATCTGTCTGTGGTCTTATCACTAACACAATATAATTAACACACACACACACACACACACACACACACAGACACACACACACCACGCCCAGCTGTTTCATGGAGCTAACCAGTAGACCGAGACAGATTAGTTTAGTAAGATGCAGAAATGACTTTGGGATTTTAAAAAGATTAAATAGTTATCCTCTTTGATCTTTCTCTATTACATGTGGATAAAACATTACATCACTGAAGGAATTATAATTATTGAATGTTGAAATCACTGTTTAATGTCTTATCGCTCTGAAAACATGTACCTATAAGATTAAATATGAAATATAGCAGCAATGGCGGATTCCTTCTCAAGATTGCGGATCATTTCAAAATTGACATGGTAGAGAAATGTATTTGTATAGTTTTCACAAATGATCATTCCAAGACAAAGAGCGACACCTAGCGGTCAAACATAATATAACAGATATAAGTTATTCCTTTTAATGTCATTGTTTTTGGAGATATGAAGTTGCCATGGCACATGGTGACATACTGTAGTGTCCTCTTTGTGTGCGGCACAGAACAAGTCCATAGGTTAATGTTCCATTGATTTATTGACACAAGAAATATGCGCAACAGTTGTCAATTCACCAGTATGTAAATAGTTCGGCCAATTTTTATTTGATTCCTTATTGCTTATCACCTTATGAGAAAAAATATTTCCCACACATATGTACCACAGTTGAAGTCAATCGGACCTACGATTCATGAGGAGAAGATTTTTTTTGGAATTTTGGACAAACTTTCAATGTACTGGAAAATCTGTCATGGTGGACTTCATGGGTCCCGATGAATTTTTTTTTTTCCCCATGAGAAATAAGGCATGTATACCAATTTTCAGACATTTTGGACTTATGGGGGTGAAAATTAATCTGGAAAAAAGGGTAAGAAACTAAATGTAGTGTAATTTAAAGACCGGTAAATGGCTTACACATAGACTGTGTGTGTTTTCATATAGTGATGTGATTTCTACAGCTTTACCTCAGCGGTAATACATTAATTATTAGCTCTGGTACAGAAATTGGCTTTAAGCTCGTGTTCTTCATATTAGAACCGCTCCAAATGACCTCCAACAGTAGCATGATGTTTTAAACCATTAGAGGATACCAGTGTATAATCTACAGTCATTTACCTGAACCTGTTTAGAAATGATGATAAATTATAACTCAACATGTTTTACTCTATAATTAGGTTTAAATGTAATCTTTATTGACCAATAGTAATGCTGTGTTTGCTGGATAATTACAGTAATTGCGCTGCTTTAATTACACACCTCTGACCACTGACAAAACATCTCACTGTGTTACTGTTATAGCACAATGTGTAACACTGATTCACTGTATATTTCAGTATTCAGGCTCTGAGTGTAATTGTAAATGATGCTGTTGAATTGGCAAGTAGAAGTAAAAGAGGATTAATGTTAAATTTCTAACAGTTAATGTTCTAAAGAAAACCCTTACCATCATATGGAGCATCTGAGGTTGAAGCTCTTTTGTACACCCTTATCCAGAGCAACTTACATTTTCATTTAATTGATACATCTGAGCAATTGAGGGTTAAGGGCCTTGCTCAAGGGCCCAACAGTGGCAGCTTGGCAGTGCTGGGATTTGAACTCATGACCTTCCAATCAGTAGCCCAACATCTTAACCACTGAGCTACCACCACCCTAATTTAATACCCGTGCTGATATAAATGCTGTTTATAAATAGAGACAGGAAAATAGAGGGTGTAACAGTGTAAAGGAAATGGACCATACAAATCACCATGGAAACGGCTTCACTTTGTTTGTGCTGCTAAAAGTCCAACTGAAAAATCCACCCTTAGACAAACACAGATGAGACGTAATAAGAGTGCATGAAGCAAACAACAGCAAAAGTGCTCCCTGTTGTGATAATAATAAAACGTTTTTCATTTATGATTTGTATAGATTTAAAGATTATATCTGGCATGTTATTTATTTGTTTGTTTGTTTACTTATTTATATTTCTGCTCATTTCTGCTACATTTGCACTCACTGTGTCAGCATTAACACATATTTCCTGCACATGTTGCCTTGCTTATTGTATTGTTTACTGATGATTGTTCAGCTGTACAATTAGCAGTACTTTTATAACAGTTGAAAACTACAAGGTGATTAAATGTTGAACAGATTTTTTTTTTTTTTTATTTCCCTGCTTTTTGGTGTTAAATAATTTATTTTTGCAGACAATAAATATAACTAAAGTTTTTTAAAAGGGTTTTTGTGAAATGCATATCGTGTAAAATAGAAATGTCTAGAGTATAGAGATATGATATTTTTGTATTATATATTTTTGTATGTCGCAGGAGACCCCCTGAAACTAGAATTTCAGCCCATGGCAAACAATCCTTTGCAGTGGGATCATTTGGAAAACAATACTCTTTTATAAGTCTGACTCATTCTTTACATCATCACGGCCTCTCCCTTCTTTTCTGGCGAACATCTGCACATTCACAAGAAACCACATGGAATCTTTACCCTGGTGATAACACCTCATCACATGCTTCATCCTTCAGGATCCTCATGTTACTCCTTTCCTCAAGAGTTTCAGGCAGATGATTGTGACTTGCTCTGAAACCTTACTGTTTTTCTCTTAATTAAAACCCTGCTGAAAATCAATAGAAACCCTCCTAGCATTTGTAATGGTTTTAATGGAAACTGTAATGGTTCCTGAAAGACTTTACTGGTAAATAGTTGCGTTCAATTGGTGGCATGTTATGTCTAGTGGATACCATTAACAGATGATGGTTTGTAATGTAAATTGTAGTGGAAACCATTAGAATTTCTGTGATGTTTCTTTTTCTTCAGCATGGAAGCCTTTAATAATAAATCTGTGGTGATGATAATGACATAAATGTAGCTGTAAAGTGAAAGACAAAAGAAAGAAGAGATTAGATGTGAATGAAATTCTTGAAGCTCACTGCTGTGCATCAGTAATGAAGGTTGTTCACTTATTTCACCCTCAAATCTCATTACATTTGTATAAGGTTCAGTATTATTAAAGATCCTTTTCAGCTGGCAGAGCCATAAAAGCCAAAAAAAGGTGTTTTTTTCTTTAAACAGCCAGAGAAAAGTTAACATATTTTTTGACGTTTATATATATATATATATATATCTTCTTGTTATCATAATTATATCTTTACTATTATTGCATAATTATATATATATTTTTAAAAAGTTGTAATATAATAAAGGCCATTTCACATTTTGTGTGTTCTTGACTAGCCTGCACTTCATCTAATAGGCCTGTAGGTGGCACTTTAACCAACTATGATGGTTTCATTAAATGGTAAATCAATACAAGATGCAGTAACAATAGAAACGATACTCGCCGTCTTTTTTCCCTCTTTTTTCTTTAACCATTTCACCTATGTTAAAAAAAAAAAATAAATAAATAAAAAAAAACTACAGACTGGCTATGTAGTTTTCAACCGATTTATGAATTAGACCGGGAAATTACCGCTCTGCTCCGCTCTGTCCAATGAAATTTGAGCTTGTTGTCCCATATCACGACTAGTTGTTGTAAACATGATAAACGGGCATTGATTATGAATTATATAATATTTTAAAATATGTCATATGTAGAGTTTTAACTGAATTGACACAGTAGCTTTCATGATTCGTGATTGTTTTTATTTATTTTTTTCCCGCTAGATGTCGCTGTTTATACATACATATACAGCAGTAAACACATTTCTTTAAAGAATTATTAAGCAGCATTTGACTGTTTCTTCTTTTTCTTCAGTTAGTTATACATATTATTACAAATATCCTCCTGTAGCTCTGGAACTGAGTTCTCTGTCGTGTTAGCGCTCAGCACTAGTGTGTAGTTCCCAGCATGCTTTGCGCCATCATGTGCTTGGACAATTTTGTGGTTGTTTGTGGTCTGTGTATCGTGAGAATCATCAGTGCTACAGTATGAAGTTTCTCTTTGATCATGGGTTTTATTTTGGTGAAGTGTTTTTTCTAACACTGTGTGCTGTGAGTCTGTTCGAGTTTCACCTTTTAAGAACTTGGCTTTAAGCTCGTGTTCTTCATATTAGAATCGCTCCAAATGACCTCCAACAATAGCGTGATGTTCTGACCATTCGAGGATACCAGTGTATAATCTACAGTCATTTACCTGAACCTGTTTGGAAATGATGATGAATTATAACTCAACAATAACAATTTAAGATTGCAGGTTGAATGGATGATAATGATGGTGGATATGAGTTGGACAGGAGGGTAAACGTTGGGTTATCACTTTTATTTTTGACACACAACAGGACTGACATTTACAGACAGGCACAGGACAACCACAAAACAAAATATCGTCAGATTTTCACACAAGTCCTCAAAGTAGATAAAGAGAACAGAGTAGACAAAAAATTATACTTGGTCACGTACTTATCTGTGAGTGGCAAAAGTATGTGAATCTTTGGTTTCACTATCTGGTGTGACTTCCCTGTGCAGCAAAAACTAATCATTCCTGGTAACTGTTGATCAGTCCTGCACATCGGCTTGGAGGAATTTTTAGCCCGTTCCTCAGTACAGAACAGCTTCAACTCTGGGATGTTGATGAGTTTCCCCATATAAACTACTTGCTTCAGGTCCTTCCACAACATTTTTATTGGATTATGGTCAAGACTTTGACTTGGCCATTCCAAAACATTAAGTTTATTCTTTATCCATTCTTTGGCAGAATGACTTTCATGCTTAGGGTCGTTGTCTTTTTGCATGACCCACTTTCTCTGAAATTCAGTTCACAGACTGATGTCCTGATATTTTCCTTTAGAATTTGCTGGTATAATTCAGAATTCATTATTTCATCAATGATTGTAAGCCGTCCAGGCCCAGATGCAGCAAAACAGGCCCAAACCATGATACTACCACCACCATGTGTCACAGCTGGGATACGGTTCTTATGCTGGAATGCAGTGCTTTCCTTTCTCCCAACATAACGCTTCTCATTTAAACTAAAAAGTTCTATTTTGGTCTCATCCATCCACAACATTTTTCCAATAGCCTTCTTAATAACATTAGCGAATGTGAGAGAAGTTTTTAGTCGCCTTAGTTGCTTTACCCTGGGTTCCTTTGTGACCTCACAGACTATTACACATCTTGGTCTTGGAGTGATCTTTGTTATTTGACCACTCCTGAGGAGGGTAACAATGGTCTTGAGTTTAATCCATTTGTACACACATCTGTCTGACTGTAGATTGGTACGTTCTTGAGAGAGAGTCAATGTATAACAGGGTGTATAACCGCTGTATAACAGGGGTACTCGGCTATGGGAGATTGCACCGGGAGATAAAGTGCTCATTTTGCTACCCATGTCAAGCTCCAAATTACTTGCCAAGTGGCAAGGACCCTTTGAGGTCACATGGCAAGTTGGGGATGTTGACTATGAGGTAAATCGAACAGATAGATGCAGGATATGGCAGGTTTACCATCTCAATCTCCTCAAACCACGGAGAGAGGTGGTCCCTGTGGCTTGATGGTAGTACCGGAGAGGGAGGAGCTGGGACTGATTATTGTCCTGTCTGCTGAATACCTGTTTGCACATCGACTGTCTGATTCTGGATTCTGATCTTGAGATTGTGTTTTGGATTTGCTTTTGCATGCCAGTCTTTATTTTTAATAAAAGCATTCACAACAGTTGCTGACTCTGCCACCTGATATTATTCTACAATTGATGACTGTATCCTGACACTAAGCCCTTTTCTTTGGACGTTTCTTTGCAGCTAAGATGTATGAACCTCTTGTTCTTGCGGTTTATCTGGTTTTCCAGTGTGGAAGCAGCTTTCAAATAAATCGCACAGATCACAAACCAGATTACAAATGTAGTATTTCTGTCACAGTTCTAAAGGAAGTGGTGAGCAACCAGTGGGCAAATGTGCGAAAGAATTAAAAGAAGGTGTAAAAAGATGCTGACAAAGTTCACCTTCATATTTTCACGTGGTTGAGGCTGTGATTTAGAATGTTGTGTGTGACGTGTAGACGGATCTTCACCTCGGTGTGATGTAGTGCTACAGAGACTAAAGTCAAAAAGACAAGCCTTTTTATATATGCAGGTGTTAGAATTATTTGTAATAAATAACGTTCGACACAAATGCATGTCATTACTTTTGCATGCATGTTTTCAAAAGAACACCAGCACAGGGTCTTGTGCAGGGTCTCTGTCATTACAACTCATAATAGAACCTGTGGCTAGCTGTATGTAGGGCAGTTCACCGGTGTGTATGAATGCGGTTTGCGCTGGTCGGTGGAACACAAGTATAAAGGTTTGTGTGTGAAAGTGTGTGTGGTGTATGGACTGCTTCTTCCAACATGCATCAAACTAGCACTTTAAAAGTAGAACACACCACTGAGGTGAACAGGTGAAATTCACAGCAGCAGCATCACAACATTTTCTAATTTACCGTGTTGCTCGGTAATGTGTTGCCATAACAACCAACCCCAAGCATCAGTTAAACAGGTTTAGATTAAATATTTAACTCATTCTTATCTCCGGATGACTAACAAAGAAAGGCCTGACAGCACACACACCGAGTCGTTCACTAACAAAAGGCAGTTATTCTGTGATCAGCTGCTGTTCAGTTCAAACATCTGATTTGTGGGGCATCTGATCTTAAGTCTGAGTTTAAAAAGGTTAGCTAGACCAGTGAGCCGGAAAGGATGTGTGACGTACGGGCGGATAAATTACAATCAATTATTTATTTCAATTCTTTATTTATTTAAGGTCACAGATCAGCAGAGGACAATAAAAATAAACTGCAACATGAACCTTTATTTAACTGGACAGTTATTATAGTGACGAATTCTGAAGTAGAAAAAATTATTTCCAGTTTTAAAACAATACAGAATAAAACAAAACACACTGCACACATTCAGGGTCTTACTCACGTGATTGTTCAACAGGAAGCGTGATGATGAGTTTACAAAGAGGGTCTTACAGTCAGAGAGACAGGAAATGGAAAAACCCACAACCAAAAATATCAAACAAAAGTCATGTACGAACTCATACACATTATTACATGAGACAAAAAAAATACTTATAAAAGACTAAAATATTCTACCAGACAACATGGAAATACCACACACTCAGAGATATAAATGTGAATCTGTACATTAAAATTCTGTATAAAATATGTATAAGACTTTGCCAGCTGCAGCTAAATGTGAAAGATCAGGTGCAAAACGCTGTTTTAAAAATGTACAAGTAAATGTTTAGGACCTGAATTTCATCTAAAAACAACAATTTATATAACCATTTACAAGTTTGCTCTCTTGGTTCCCGGCTTTGGATGGCTGTGGCATCATCAGGATTTAAACTGGTGCCACTCGGGAACTCTGTTTTACATTCAATACTCTGTAGTTAAAGCAATCTTCTGCCTTCAGCTTGTTCTGACTTGCTCTTCCTGACACTCTGTGGTTTCTGATGTTAAGTCTGAATGCCATACACATTACAGTGCAGTAGATGAGATAAACTGAGATTCTGAAGCTTGACCATGTGATTTTGCACCATAAATCAAGAACAAAGCAACTTTTTATGTAAGAAGCTCTCATTATAAGTGGCTCAGCATGATGTGTTACATAGCAGTGCTTTGCTGAGGTACAAACTATATAGAAAACCAGTTTAGTGAGTCTTCATCTCCCGCCTTTTTTATAACGACATGTAAATTCTGTAAAATCCGGTCCTTATCACCAGCAAACCTACATGAACGAGGTTTTCAGCTACTGATCATGCTTCCTGTCCCTGTACAATTATATTAGAGAATGTGAAATAGACCATTGTTATAGTTTATAATGGTGCTTTTGAGAATGAGCAGACTATTTAAATATTTCTTGTTTGTAAATACAAATTAGGATTAGAATCGTGTTAAACTGATGGCTCTATGGGGAAGCAGTGACAGACTAGAAAACCACATCATTACCCTCATTCAACTGCAAAAACTGGCCAGATGTGTTGCTGAACCATCAGTTGGTGGTGTTAATCGGCACTAAAGGGTTTTGTGTTCGTTTTTGTTTGACGCGGTTATTACCCTGTTTTATACAATGCTCATTATAATGTTTGGGGAGATCGTGTGGTCATGTGACTCATTTCTTAACTTCTAATATGAAAACAACACACCCAGACACACACTGAGGCTTAGAGTCAGAACAGAGTGTTAGTGCAGGAATATTACAAACTGAAAGTATGGGACTGATGATGGGAAACACTCTCTCAACATGTTCCAGCTTGTTGTTTGAGAAAACAGGAAGCAGGTGAAAGACAGCAGTCGTTATCTGTAACTGACTCAATCATCATTAAACACAAACATCTGCTGGGAATTTCTTTTCATTTCTGGACAATTTTCAGACATGATAACCTGATAGAGGTATAGCTAAACCTGTGAGTTATTTAATACCACAGAGAAAGCAATCATAAGGCATTAAGAGAGAGAATACTACAGGGTGTGGTCATGCAGGAGACATTTGTTGATTTCAGTAGGCTCTGAGATAATCACAGTCTCCTGTCTATCTGTACCGTCATGGAAAAACTAGTACTCATGTGGAAACCTTAAAGCTGTAGTAATTCAACCACTTCTTAGCCAGTAAAACAGTCCCTTCAATGCTAACTAGCTAACTAGTTCTCTGGGAAATATTCACTAATTAAAGTTTGGATATTTAGGTAGGATTACTGATTATTTTATATGTAAATATTAAAAGTTTTTAGGCAAAAAAAGGTCCATTAAAAAGATCTTAGTTGTATTGATTTGTGGATAATGGGAAATGGAGAGATGGTGCATCAGGTTCTCCAGCACAATAGGAATCACAGAGGAAATGAAATCTGCCTGTGAGGTCTCGATTACTCAGTTTGGGGAATCTACTGACTCTCTGATTGTTCTCACTGTTTCTGTGTTCTTACTGACCAAAGCATTACATTTGTCATAGTTGGTGCAGAGGGTTGTGGTTGGTTCTCAGTGTTCAGCTCTCCGCCTCACACACACAGTAAAGGGGAAGTGGTGATGGACGACCAGACTGCAAAAATCACCATCTTTACTTTTTTCTTTTACACAGGACCTGTGAAGATCTTAAACTACCCCTGAACTGATCATTCTGTTCATTCTACATGAAATGTTAATGTGTTTATTGAGAACCAATCGAGTCATTTTTTAGAGTAATTCTTATTTGTCTAAAACCTCATTACAGTCATTTTAAAATGTCACAAATAAAAATACATAATTTGTTTTTCAATTTATTGTTTGAGAGCATGAACATGATATTTCCAGTACAGACTGGAGTGAAATCAGCATGTTACCTGCATGTAATGTAACGTCTACCTGAGGGTGTACAAACTTCTAAATGAATCAGGAGTACACCCTGGATGGGGCACCAGGACTCCACACACATTCACACCGAGGGTCAGTTTATCTGAGCCACTGCACTTGCTATCAAAGGTAAATGCATTCCTGCTGAAAAGTCCAATCCTCCTAGCCTTGTGCTGTAAGAGTCCACTAGTTAGATTTATGTGATCTGTTACTGATGATCCATTAGAGAGAAGTCGAGAACACTGTGTTAATCATAATATTAGAGTGCAGGTGCATGGCACGGCTCTGAAACTGTAAAATAGAAAGTAAATGAGTTTAGGATGAGAATATTAGCTATTCAGATTGTTATTGTTACATGGTGATGGTTGGAGTCAGCAGTGTTGTTTATGGTCAGTAACACTGATGAACATGCAGGGGGTCAGTCGTTTTAACTCTGAATTAACTCGTCCTCTGTTTAGGATGTTGGAGCTGGTATCATTTGACATCAGGTAATAATTACAGGGCAATTAATGACAGTGTTTTCCAACGTTCTTTACACATCTGCAACACCTCTACAACCCCATTTATATACACAGTACTGTACAAATGTCAGAGACCACCATTTTGTTTTCAGTCACATGGCCATTCAATATTTATTGTTAATTATTTTGGTGACAAACAACATGGGAAAATGTCCAGTTCATTAATTCCATTTTCATTCTAATAGACATGCAGTAATTATTTATGCAGGTCAATATTAAAGTTCAGTATTATAAATTAAATATTTACAGAATTCCTGCTGTTCTTACTGTTGAAGACCTTTGTGTGATTTTCTGTTAAATACATTTTCCTGGCATTATTGCTCATAAACCACACAAAGGTGCTGCATGGCTGTTAAATAAGTACCGTATGACTTTACACACTGTATGACAGCATCTGTAGATCTGGATTAATTAATTATAAAATGTAAACATTTTCAAATGATAAAATGATAGCGCCCAACCCCTCTGAACACCGAACACGCTGAGGCAGGACTTAGCATTTACACAGGATGTGAGCCAGTTCGCTGAGCTAACAGTGTGGGGAAGGTTGTGTTTTACAGCTCCATAAATCATGCTAAAATAAACATTAAATCATGGCTTTGTGCACTGAATTCTTCACTGACACTGATGATCAGGAAAACGGGAAAATGTTTGGCTGAGAAACGCTTACTATGGATTATAAAATATTATGAATATTTTAGCAGGAAACAGGATTCTCTGGACTTTTCTCCTCCTGCTGTGCTGTAAGTTTCCACTTTTCCTTCACAACAGAAGAAACTGTAACTGTAAATATAAAGAGTTTTATAAAATAAGTTCATCCTGAAGAAAGTGAAAATAGAGATGTGAAACTCAGGTTTAATACTTGGTGTGTTGGAGGGAATCATTTTCCTCAGTGTTAAGCTGAACAGTGATACAGCAGTTTAGAGCTGTGTGTTAATGAGTCCTCTGAAAAGATCATGTTTCACACAACTGTGACTTTTCACACAAACACAAAGCCAACACACTAACTTGGTTTGTTTCCCTTGTATTAATCTCTCAGAAATAAATACTAAACACTAACTTTCCTTGTCACTGGGGTGGTTCTCTACAGTACATCTATTATTCCTATAGCTTCTATCTCTTCTATTGTACTGTGAGTGGGAATTTTACCCTAAAAATGATTTTAAGAACACAATTACCTTAAGGACTCATGTACCTTCATTTTTAGAGGCACAGATTAAATGTATAGATGTGTATTGGAGAATTCTGTGCATTATATTTAAATATATCCAAATTTCTCCAAAGTTATGTACATATACACTCACTGTCCACTTTATTAGGAACACCAGTTCCAGTATCAGTACATTCATGCACTGGTAAGAACTTCAGTTGTTCACATCAAATATCAGACTGAAGAAAAAGTGTGATCTCTGTGACTTTAGCCGTGGCATGGTTGTGTTTGTTGGTACCAGATGAGCAGGTTTGAGTATTTCAGAAACTGCTGATCTCCTGGGATTTTCATACACAGCAGTCTCTAGAGTTTCTACTGAATGGTGCAAAAAACAAAAAACATCCTGTGAGTGGAGGGTCTGTAGCTGAAACACCTTGTTGATGAGAGAGATCAGAGGAGAATAACCAGACTGGTCTGAGCTGACAGAAAGTCTATAGTAACTCAAATCATTACTCTTTACAACCAGTTTCTGAAATACTCAGTCCAGCCCTTCTGGTACAACTTGATTTGTATCTGCATGATTTTTTGTATTGTGCTGCTGATTAGATAACTGCATGAAATACACAGGTGTTCCTAATAAAGTGGACGGTGAGTGTCTATTGTTTGCTATATTATAACATATCTAGTAATGCATGCACTTCTGTAATACATAATAATATAATATGTGCAACAGAATATACACTATATGGTCAAAAGTATGTGGACACCTAACCATAACACTCACATGTGCTTGTGGAAGATCCCATTTCAGATTTATTCCCCCTTTGCTGTTATAATTACCTCCACTCTTCTGGGAACCATGTCTTCATGGAGCTCACTTTGTGCACAGGGGCATTGTCATGCTGGAACAGGTTTGGGCCTCTTAGTTCCAGTGAAGGGAAATTGTAATTTTACAGCACACAAAGACATTCTATACAATTGTGTGCTTTCAACTTTGGGGAAAAATCACATATGGGTGTGATGGTCAGGTGTCCACATACTTTTGACCATGTAGTGCGTCAGATTCGGAGAAGTATATTTTTGGAGTTGAAAACAACATTAATCTGTAGCACAGTGTAGTTTTAATGGACTGTATGTGATTATGATTGTGAGTGAAATGATTAATCTGAAGCTGAAGCTGTGATGCAGGTTTACTGTGTGCAGCTGGAGACGAGACGGTCACACTGCAGGAAGTGGAAGGAACCACTATAACTCTCCATACTGGGATAACTGGAATTCAGAGTGATGCTCAGATTCTGTGGTTTTATGGACCTGAGAAAGCAGAGAAAAAGATACTGAACAGTCAGATGTTTAAAGGAGAAACTGTTACAGACATCAGTGAGAGATTTAAAGAGCGACTGCAGCTGGACAGAATCAGTGGAGCTTTAACCATCAGGAACATCAGCAGAAACCATTCTGGAGTTTATTTATTACAAGTCATCGCTGAACATCTCTCATCTAGGACTTTCAATGTCAGTGTTTATGGTGAGTAAAAGTGTTTCATGTCTCCTTCCTGTCCATGTTCAGTCTCATAACTTCATAAATACCAAAAGGCCAATCAGAGCTGAATGTAGTCAAACATCATCATTTACAGATGAATCTGCCCTGAAATAATAACAAAAAATACATTTATACTTTTTATTTCCCTGTTTTAATAAATACTCACAAACACCTGCAGTTGAACTGTATAAACTACATTACAGTGACAGATGCAGTTTATCAAGGAGGAAAAAATCGTCATGGACAAGTAACTGTATAATCATCATTTTAATCTGGAAAACCTGGAAATGTATAGACTAGTGTTCAAATAATGTAAAACACCTGGAAAATGAGAACAGAGATAAAACATCCTGAAATTATTAACCACTGAGATCTGGATTAAATTAACCTCAATCATTGTTTTAAACCTAACCAGTGACTGGTCTCTAACAGTGAATAACTGAATCCGTGACAGAACAGCTTTTTCATGGGGATGTTCTGTTATAGGAAATTAATCACCTTCAGAGTGGATAACAGTAATGCTAATTTTAGTAGCTTTTTTTTTTTTTTTTTTAATTATTATTTTGCTTTAAAATCCTTCTAAAGCTGTTGTTTCTAATCTGTTCTGTTTTAATCTGTGTTTCTGTTTCTTAGCTCCAGTATCAACTCCAGTAATAATAAAAAGAGAAAAACGAAGTGTGTTGTCCACAGAGCCGTGTTCCCTCCTGTGCACTGTGGAGAATGGAGAAGATGTGAAGTTATCCTGGTACAGAGAGAATGAGAGAATCTCCATCACCAATAACACAGATCTCAGTGTTCCCCTCAGTCTCCCACTTCAAATACAACACCATGACATTAACACTAACACTTATATCTGTGTGTCTGCAAACCCTGTCAGCTATAAAACATCTTCTCCCAACATCCCACAGCTCTGTGATCATAAAACAGGTACATCAGCATAATTTACAGCCCACAGTGGAGTATTAGTGAAGTGTTACAGGTTTCTCATGGATTTTAGGAGAGAATCTTAGATAGGTTTTAGCATGTGATTTATGTAAGCCTGGAAAATATTATTATTGTGATGTAATTTAATAATAATTACAAACTCTGATTGCCAGCAGCTGGGTTTAATTTCAGATTTTTTAAAACTTCAGTTTTGCTGGCAGGTTTTTCACTAGCAAACCTAAATATTGTTATCATGTATTGTATTAATGTCTTCAAGTATTGTGTTATTGTGATATTTTTCTCACTTCACCCAGCTCTAGTCTTATTTCTGTGTCAGATTTAGAAAATTCTACATTTATAAATATATCATAATTTTCACAGAACCAACTGATCGTTCCCATATACTGCCTCTTATCCTGATACCTGCTGGAGTTGGCACGTTATTATTATTAATATTAGTACTTCTGTGTTTTTGGAGAAAAAAGGAAAATCGACAAGGCAAGAAATACATCTTTCTGATCTTGTGTTTTGTATAGTCTTTATGTTTAATAGAATTAATCTTTATGTCTTTATGTTTAATAGAATTAATCTTTATGTTTAATAGAATTAATCTTTATGTCTTTATGTTTAATAGAATTAATCTTTATGTCTTTATCGTTAGTAAAATTAATCAGATTTTTTTCTGTCTTTAGTTTCTGAAAGAACTGAAGACGTGATGTATTCTGATGTGAAAATCAGCACAGAGAGAGTTAAACAGGTAAGTATTTAAATAAAACTTCTGAAAATGATCATGATGTGAAATGCAGTAGAGATTTTGGTATAAAAATCACATTTGTTCCACAGGAGTGATAAAAGTCTCCCCCTGATTCAGTACTGAAATATACTGCTGTGTCTTACAGGAAGAAAACTCCAGAATAACGCATGGTGAAGAGACTGTTACTGTGGTGTATTCAGAGGTGATGAGCTCCACATAAATCCGTATATCATCATATCATTTTTACTATATTGTTATTATAAACATTATTATTACTGTGTTGTACAGAAACCATTTACATGTGTTTAACACGTGATTATGTAAAATAGCTGTTAAAAGATTATTTTTTATGACTATATTTGGTAATGTATAACAGTATTTCAGATTATGGGATTGGATGGGATTATAGGAAGTAGATTTCAGAGGCTATACAGAGGCTGAATCTCCTGACTGAACTATTTCTGTTGGTTAAACTTGTGTTTGTCTCGTCACGCCACCAACGTATTTACAAACTGATTAATCCGTCTGAACTGAGCTGTGTGAGAAATCCTGTAGGGGTTAGGGCGTGTCCTCGGGTATCAGTGTTTAATTTCAGTTTAATATTTACAGTATAACCCTGAATATCAACAACAAAAACGAGCGTCAAAAACGACAAGCTCATCAGAAATTCTTCAGCGTATTCACTGGAACACATCAGGTTTTATTATTAAATGAATCAGCAGCTTCAGTTTTCCAGCTGCCTCTCAGTGTTTACGCTTCTCACGTTACAGCCGTATTGTTCAGATCAGACACAGGATACACAGCTCTGTGTTAGAGGTGTGTGTGTGTGGGACTGATACTCTCTCACCCACCCAGAATTCAGACTGACTCCGTCTACTCGAACGGACCAACAAAACCAACAGAATGAGAATATTGAACACACTGTACAATAAAGCCTTTAACCCTGAAAACAGACCGCCAGACCGTTAAAGCTCCAGACTGAGAGAGAGACAGATCTAGAAGATGGTGTTAAAGGTGTTAGTCAGTGTTGTCGTTTATTTGCTCATCAAATTAACACGTGTTCTGTAGTTCCTGAAAAACCTGATAATCTGATCTTCTTCCTGGAACACGGCTCGTTCTGGCTTAGTGTGTGTGGCTCTAACAAACACAACGTCATAGCAGTAAGAGACAGAAGCTTCAGAGAGTGTGTATTGTATGTAAGAGAGACTGCAGCGTTTGCAGTGTTGTTGTTTTTTTAGTTGGTTTGTTGTTGTTTTTTAATAAAAATGTAAATGTGTAAATTCTCCTTTTGTTATTTTTGCTTTATGGCAGTTAAAAGTCTGAGTTTCTGCCCAATTTGGGGTTGAATAATCAAATTAAACACTCGGTTAGAAACATGACAATGCTAAAGCAGTCAGGCTGTAAAGTTCTTCTCAATAACACCATTAGTGTTTATTTCACACACAGCAGGCGGGATCAGTTCATCATTAGTAGGTTTGTCATTTTAGCCCACAGAGATCTGTCCTTCCCTGTTTTTAATGGGAGTTGTCCTTGAATTAAATAATAAATGATGATGTATATCATCTCTAAATGATATTACACACAACACTGCCCCCTGCTGTTCATATACTGTACTGTGCAAAAGTCTACACACCCTTAATCATTTTTATACAAAAGTAGTCTTAGCTGTTTGTTTGATGTTTCTGGCATTAAAATGTGAGTAAAAAGAGAAAACACTAATTTTCCTTTCATTTTTCAAAAACATTAAATCTTACAGAAAAATTAAAATGTTTCTACTGTGGTCAGTAATAGAGGACATTTCAGATAAACCCATAATGGAGGCTGTTCTGGTTTCAGAAACAGGAGCAAAGTGAGAACCAAAGTGTCCAGAAGAACAGTGTTAGGTTCTCCAAGATCCAAACCTTACAGCTGGTTTCTGTATAAAACTGTACAACAGTGAACCTGAGAGAAATTCAGGCTTAAAGCCAGAGTTACAACAAATACTGATTTAGTTTATTATTGTTTACTGTAAATGAGTTCATTTAATGGCCTAGAAACTTTTCATTTCATCAATTTTGAGGACTTTTACACAGAACTGTACAAACTATTATATTTCAGTGAAAAATTATAAATTAGAAACATCAGTTCTGATCCTTTAAAACTATCAGCCAACAACAATCATGTTCTTTTACTGTCACCTGTATAAATATTTCTTTATATAAATAGTTTTTACCAAACCATAAGCCAAGAACTAATCTCCCAGAGCTTTTAATAGGATCTGCAGCTGATATTTCCTACAACAGCTATACTGATAAAACTGTAATGTAACTCAAACTCCACTGTAGCTTTATAATATTTGTTATAATCAGGTATTACACATGTATATTATTATCAGCATTTTCCATTTCATCTCTGTACATTTAAATAAAGCATTAAACAGAGTAAAGAAGGTGAATAATGGGATTATTTCCTATGAGAAGAGAAAGTTGATGAAAACAGTTTCTCCTACCGTAAAGAGCTCAGTAAAGCCTCCAGGTCAGACGATGACGATGTCCTTTTAAATCACATCCATGTGAGGACACTGATGTGTAAATGGTCAACAATTATCATTGTTCAGTAGCAGAAAATCAGGTTTGCTGAATGTTTAAAGTGGTTTATCAACATTACTTTCATTCCTTTGCTGTACTGAGACAATGCTCTGACCTTCACGAGCCGCACGCCTGCGTTCTTCAAAATGGTGGGAATGAAGGAAGCGAACAGCTTTTATTTCCCATCTACACACAGGGCGGCTGAACACCGTGACGAAGACGTGACGATGACGATGACGCTTTGTAGCTTATTTACATGCACGACTCCAAACCCTTTCCACACCGAACACATTAGACGTTAACGATGGTGAAGCACAGAGTCCTACCTGTCTAGAAACTTCCAGCAGGTAAATGAGTTCTCTTTCAGAAGCCTGAGTGTAAAACCAGGAAGATGTTTCACCAAATCACACAGGAAGCATCCTGGACATTTTAATGGACTTGTTCCAGTTACAGATATTCTCAATGTAAAGATGCAGTTTCAGGTTTAAAAAGTTCCTCATCTGTTTATTTAATTTGTGTTAAAACTATGAGCAGTGTGACAGACAGCCCTGATCTCAGAACAGATGAGGAAAGGTCACTGTCCTGCTGATATTTCCATAAATTTGTTTACGTGAGGGATAAAACTGCCATTCAGTGTAAAACAATGGCTTATTCACTTCTCCTTTCTCTCATTTAACACATTCATCATGGAGGGAGTTTTATATCACTTATGCTACTGCAGGGCCCTTGAGCAAGGCCCTTAACCCTCAACTGCTCAGTTGTATAAATGAGATGAATGTAAGTCGCTCTGGATAAGGCTGTCTGCCAAATACCATAAATATACACTATTTAATTTAATCACTGTAAATTTAAATACAGAATTAGACAACCTACTGAATATCCACAGACGTCTATTAAATGAAACAAGGACACGGGTTCCAGTCGTAACCATTAAATGACGTCTGCACTGATTGTTCTGAAGCAGAAAATCAGGTCTCAGGTTTCTAAAACTGACCTTCAGCATTTTTTACATTCTTTCGTACTGAGGTGTAGATTTACAAATGGTTCTGTACACAAGTCCAACCAGTATGATGTTGATTGTTAGCTAATGTGCCTTACTGTGTGTAAACTACAACAGAAACAGCTGACACGATGATATTCGTTTGTTTTTTTCCCAGTCAAATGTCAGAAATCTGAAGTTACAAACTTCAGTCGAATGTAGCATTAGCATTGAGTTTAACATCACTGGAGAAAACTAGGTATTGGAGTAGAACATAAAAACTTTTTGTTTGAGCACTCTGAAAGTCTCTTTTCACTGAGAATCACAAATGCTTCACCTTCAGCCAAATTTACATAAAATCTGTATTTTTTATGTTTTAATTTTTTAAGATTTGTATTTAGAGTTCTGATTTTTGAAATCTCAAATCCCACTACGACATGAAATTTCTGTGTAGTTTACTTGTTTCTGTTTGCTTGAATAAATGCCTCAATTACAGTAGTACAGATAATAATTAGGATATTTGTTGGTGAGATGCTGATGGATGACTGGATGCTGTCGACTCTCAGCTGCCTATTACAGGATTACTCTAAACATTTACTAGATATTAGCCTATAGCCTAAGTCACGTGTGATAGCCTTTCCACTTCATTCTGTGTGAGGCTTTTTATCGTTATTAATGTCGTCCTGCTCCATCAGTATGACATAAATGTAGCTGTAAAGTTAAAGGCAAAAGAAAGAAGAGATTAGATGTGTATGAAATTCTTGAAGCTCACTGCAGTGCATCAGTAATGAAGCTTGTTCACATTATTTCACCCTCAAATCTCATTACATTTGTATAAAGTTCAGTATTAAACATAAAAAGATCAATGTCTAACTCCGATATCAGCACTGTGTACATTAGATCAGTAACATACCGCCTACAAACATTATTAAAACACATGATAAAAATCAAAAGAAACTAAATGCAGCGTCATTTAACGACCGCTAGATGTCGCTGTTTGTTACCGATAGACTGTGAGTTTTTCATCGTGTGAATCATTGTGAGTTTCTGCAGCTTTACCTCAGCGGTAAATACATTTATTTTGAGAATTATTAAGCAGCATTTGACTGTTTCTTCTTTTTCTTCAGTTAGTTATACATATTATTACAAATATCCTCCTGTAGCTCTGGGACTGAGTTCTCTGTTGTGTTAGCGCTCAGCACTAGTGTGTAGTTCCCAGCATGCTTTGCGCCATCATGTCCTTGGGCAGTTTTGTGGTTGTTTGTGGTCTGTGTATCGTGAGAATCATCAGTGCTACAGTATGAAGTTTGTCTTTGATCATGGGTTTTATTTTGGTGAAGTGTTTTTTCTAACACTGTGTGCTGTGAGTCTGTTCGAGTTTCACCTTTTAAGAACTTGGCTTTAAGCTCGTGTTCTTCATATTAGAAGCGCTCCAAATGACCTCCAGCAATAGCATGATGTTCTGACCATTCGAGGATACCAGTGTATAATCTACAGTCATTTACCTGAACCTGTTTGGAAATTATATAACTAAATTATAACTCAATGTGTTGTACTCCATAATTAGGTTTAAATGTAATCTTTATTGACCAATAGTAATGCTGTGTTTGCTGGATGATTATAATAATTACGCTGCTTTAATTACACACCTCTGACCACTGACAAAACATCTCACTGTGTTACTGTTATAGCACAATGTGTAACAAGGATCAGACAAATCACCATGGAAACAGCTTCATTTTTTTCAAACTGAAAAATCCACCCTGAGTTACAGTATCCTCCGAAAGTATTGGAACAGCAAGGCCAATTCTATTGTTTATGCTATACATTAAAAACATTTGGGTCTGAGATCAGAAGATGAATATGAGATGACAGATCAGGATTTCAGCTTTCATTTCCTCATATTTACATCTATATATGTTAAATAACTTAGAACATGGCACCTTTTGTTTGAACACACCCATTTTCTCAAGTGATCAAAACTATTGGAACATGTGACTGATAGGTGTTTCCTGCTGCCCAGCTGTGCCCTGATAAAAAATATTGTTTAAAGAATTAATAGCACTGAACATCTACTCTTGGTTTGAGCTCTAGGTTTCACCTGTGAAGACGGCATTTGTTGTTAAAAAGGATAAACCAACAGGAAGACCAGAGAGCTGTCTATGGGAGAAAAGCAAACTATTTTGAAGCTGAGGGTTAGGTTCCCTCTCCCTCTCTCTCGCTACGAAGCTAGCGAGTAGCATACTTCCGCATTCCACTGAGCGCTTTCCAGCACTATTCAAAAAAACCCTCTGGACTGTCATTCATGAACTCCCATTTTGTTTACGTCTGCCATGTGCTTATGTTTTGGTTTACGTCATGTCTCCGCCTCCTGTGTTTCCCCTTGTGCTCATGTTTTGGTTCGTGTCATGTCTCCGCCTCCTTATTGTCATTGGTTCTCCCGTGATTTTCTGATTATTGTTTCCAGGTGTCGCTTGTTTTGATCTTGTTTGCTTTATTATTACCTCTGCTACTTAAACCCCGCTCCGTGTCCACTTCGGCGTGGAGTATTAGTTTAGTTTAGTGTTAACCTAGAGATAAGAGTAGCTTTTTGTCAGTGGTTCCCAAACCACCTCCTTGCCTGTCTTCTGTTTCCTAGCTCATAGTCCGTGGTTCCCAAACCACCTCCTTGCCTGTGTTTAATCTCGTCGCTCAGTGTTCGTGGTTCCCAAACCACCTCCTTGCCTCACGTATTTTTCCGTGTTTTTTGGATTACTACCTTTTTGGATTACTGCCTCTTCGGCTAAGTAAACTCTCTTTTTGGATTATTGTTACCCTTTTTGTGGATGGATTATGTTTGATGGTGTTTTGTGTGTCTCTTTACTTTTGAACTTCCTGTTCCCAATAAACTGACGTTTCCCCTGCGCATGCATCCTGACTCCCTCGTCCTACTACACACCACCTGTCGTAACAGAATACTCGGCCAAAAAATGGATGCGGTGGGGAAAGCGAGGGCACACCACGCCACGCCATGCCACGCCACATTTAATATGCCTGCTTATAATTCTATGTTTTTTCCTCAGTGGACTTTCATTCATCCCCCGGACGAGTATGACGGCTTTTCCACTTGGCCACAATGCTTCGTTTTGCAGGCACAATTTTATTTTTTGAGTTTGGAGGACCCCAAACCCGACGAAGAAGAGTGGTTGGGGTTCCTCCTCTCTCGTCTGGTCGGCTCCGCTCACCAATGGGCGGAGCTTCACCTTGCCAGTAGATCCACGCAGCTCCAAACAGTTTTGGGCTTTGTGGATCTACTGGTCCAGGTGTTCGGAAGCCCAGACTCCCAACCCGACCTCAGGACCTTTTTGGGGTAGGACCGTCTGGGCGACCGACCTAGTCAAACGGTCCTGGAATATTATGAGAGTAAGCGAGCTAACGTGGCGGCCTACACCTCTCATCCCCTAACCCAGGAGTGTGCCACCGAGGGATGCACCCGACCAGCCATCCTGCAGTGCCCCACCTGCAGGAACCAGGGAGTAAGGAGCAGCTTCTTTTGCTCCCAAGGCTGTTTTAAGGGCAGCTGGCGGGTGCATAAGTGGCTCCACAGGCGGGCACCCTCAGAGCTCCAGCAGGAGGCCCAGCAGGAGGTCTCCTCAAGGGAGCTGCACATGGAGGTAAACATGGCAACCTCCAGCCCCGAGCTCCAGCCGGAGACCCAGCAGAAAGTCTCCTCCACGGAGCTACACCTGGAGGTAAACGTGGCAAGCTCTAGCAGGAGGCCCAGCAGGAGGTCTCCTCAAGCGAGCTGCACCTGGAGGTTAACATGGCAACCTCCAGCCCCGAGCTGCAGCCAGAGACCCAGCAGGAGGTCCCTTCAGCTGAGCTGCTCTTGGAGGTTCAAGAGAAAACCTCCACTCCAGTCCTGTTCATGCCAGAGATTCAAGAGGAAACCTCCTCTCCTGGCCTGCTCATATCGGAGGTCCACGAGGAAACCTCCGCCCAAGCCATGTTCTCGTCAGAGGTTCGAGAAGAAGCCTCCACTCCTGCCCGGTCCGTGTCAGAGGTCCACGGGATGACCTCCTCCGAAGCTAAGTTCATGTCAGAGGTCCACGGGATGACCTCCTTCGAAGCAAAGTTTATGTCAGAGGTCCACGGGATGACCTCCTCCGAAGCTAAATTCATGTCAGAGGTCCAAAGGATGACCTTCTCCGAAGCTAAGTTCATGTCAGAGGTCCACGGGATGACCTCCTCTCAAGCCCAGTCCATGCCTGTGGTCCAAGGGATGACCTAGTCCTAGTCCATGTCCAAGTCCATGTCCAGGTTCCTGCCCTAGTCCATGTCCAAGTCCATGTCCAGGTTCCTGCCCTAATTCTAGTCCATGTCCAAGTCCATGTCCAGATTTCTGCTCTATTCCAAGGCCAGTTTCTGATCCAGGTCCCGTTTCCAATACTGTTCCCAGTCCTGCTCCCATTCCCGGTTCCAGTCCAGTTTCCAGTCTATTTTCCAGTCTATTTTCCAGTCTAGTTTCCAACCCTGTTCCTAGTCCAGTTCCTAGTCCAGTTCCTAGTCCAGTTCCATGTCCACATCCAAGTCCAGGTTCTGACCCTGTTCCTAGTCCAGTTCCTAGTCCAGTTCCTAGTTCAGTTACTAGTTCAGTTCCTAGTTTAAATCCAAGTCCAGGTTTCAACCCTTTTCCTAGTCCAGTCCCTAGTCCAGTTCCTGATTTAGTTGCTAGCTATATTGGGTTAATTTCTGGATATGTTTTTGCTCTCATTCTCAGTTCGGAGGCTGATTTAACTCCCAGCTCCGTTTCCAGCTCCGTTTCCAACCCAGCTCACTCCTCTGTCTCTTAACTCTGTCTCCTCCTCTGTCTCCTCCACTGTCTCTAATTTAGTTTCCAGCCCTGTCTCCAGCTCTCTCTCTAATATAATTTCCAGTCCTGTCTCCAGCCCTGTCTCCAGCCCTGTCTCAAATTTAATTTCCAGCTCTGTTTCCTACCAAGTTTTTGATTTTGTTTATGGTTCTGGGTCTAACCTAGTTCTCTGTCCAGTCTCGAAGTCTATTTCCAAGTCTTTCTCGAAGTCTGTTTCCAAGTCTTTCTCGAAGTCTGTTTCCAAGTCTTTCTCGAAGTCTGTTTCCAAGTCTTTCTCGACGTCTGTTTACAAGTCTTTCTCGAAGTCTGTTTCCAAGTCTTTCTCGAAGTCTGTTTCCAAGTCTGTCTCGAAGTCTGTTTCCAAGTCTGTCTCGGAGTCTGTTTCCAAGTCTGTCTCGAAGTCTGTTTCCAAGTCTGTCCCTGATCCAGGTGCCAAAGCTGTCCCTGATCCAGGTGCCAAAGCTGACTCCGATCCAGGTGCTAGAGCTGACTCCGATCCTGGTTCCAGGCCAAGCTTCAAGCTAAGCTCCAGGTCAAGCTCCAGGTCAAGCTCCAGGCCAAGCACCAGGTCACGCGCAGCTCCGAGATCCAGCCCAAGCACCAGGTCATGCGCAGCTCCGAGATCCAGGCCAAGCACCAGGTCACACGCAGCTTCGAGATCCAGACCAGGCATCGGTTCAAGCACCACTCCAAGTTCTCATCCAAGTTCTCGTCCAAGTTCTCGTCCAGGGCTCAAGGGAAAACCCGACACGCTCTGCTCTGGTTTCGGGACACTGGACATAACCAGCCTCAGGTCCTGGAGGGCAGAGGCCAGGATCCTGCCCAGGGGCCCAGGTCCACCAATATGGATGGAACTTGCGGTGCTTCGGGAGCCGCGCCTTAGGGGGGAGGCTCTGTTAGGTTCCCTATCCCTCTCTCTCGCTACGAAGCTAGCGAGTAGCATACTTCAGCATTCCACTGAGCGCTTTCCAGCACTATTCAAAAAAACCCTCTGGACTGTCATTCATGAACTCCCATTTTGTTTACCTCTGCCATGTGCTTATGTTTTGGTTCACGTCATGTCTCCGCCTCCTGTGTTTCCCCATGTGCTCATGTTTTCATTCACGTCATGTCTCCGCCTCCTGTGTTTCCCCATGTGCCCATGTTTTGGTTCGTGTCATGTCTCCGCCTCCTTATTGTCATTGGTTCTCCTGTGATTTACTGATTATCGTTTCCAGGTGTCGCTTGTTTTGATCTTGTTTGCTTTATTATTACCTCTGCTACTTAAACCCCGCTGCGTGTCCGCTTCGGCGCGGAGTATTAGTTTAGTTTAGTGTTAACCTAGAGATAAGAGTAGCTTTTTGTCAGTGGTTCCCAAACCACCTCCTTGCCTGTCTTTTGTTTCCTAGCTCATAGTCCGTGGTTCCCAAACCACCTCCTTGCCTGTGTTTAATCTCGTCGCTCAGTGTTCGTGGTTCCCAAACCACCTCCTTGCCTCGCGTATTTTTCCCTGTGTTTTTTGGATTACTACCTTTTTGGATTACTGCCTCTTCGGCTAAGTAAACTCTCTTTTTGGATTATTGTTACCCTTTTTGTGGATGGATTATGTTTGATGGTGTTTTGTGTGTCTCTTTACTTTTGAACTTCCTGTTCCCAATAAACTGACGTTTCCCCTGCGCATGCATCCTGACTCCCTTGTCCTACTACACACCACGTGTTGTAAAAGAGGGAAAATCAATCAGAGCCATTGCACAAGCATTGGGCATAGCCAATACAACAATTTGGAATGTCCTGAAAACAAAATAAACCACTGGTGTACTGACAACCAGACATGGAACAGGTCGGCCAAGGAAAACAACAGCAGTTGATGACAGAAACATTGTGAGAGCTGTTAAGAAAAACCCCAAAACAACAGTTAGTGACATCACCAACAACCTCCACAGGGCAGGGGTGAAGGTATCACAATCCACCATTCAAAGAAGACGTGCAGAAATATAGAGGCCATGCCACAAGATGCAAATGACTCATCAGCAGTAAGGATCAAAGAAATACAGAAATGAGCCACAAATGTTCTGGAACCAAGATTAACCTCTACCAAAGTGATGGAAAGGCCAAAGTGTGGAGAAAGAAAGGATCTGCTCATCATCCAAAACATAGAAACTCATCAGACAAGCATGGTGGAGGTAGTGTCATAGCTTGGGCTTGCATGGCTGCTTCTGGAACAGGCTCACTAATCTTTATTGATGATGGAACTCATGAGGGTAGCAGCAGAATGATTTCAGAAGTCTACAATTTACAGAGAAATGCATCGAGTCTAATCGGGAGGAACTTCATCGTACAGCAAGACAATGACCCAAAAAGCACTGCCAACTCAACAAAGGACTTCATCAGGGGGAAAAGTGGAAGGTTTTAGACTGGCCAAGTCAGTCACCAGACCTTGACCCAGTTGAGCAGCATTTCACCTCCTGATGAGGAGACTGAAGGGAGAAACAACCTGAAACAAACAACAACTGAAAGAGGCTGCAGTAAAAGCCTGGAAGACACAAAAGGTGACATGTTCTAAGTTGTTTAACACATCTAGATTTAATATGAGAAAATTAAAGCTGAAATTCTGATCTATCGTCTCATATTCATTTTTTGATGAATAGCAAAAAGGAAAGAATTGGCCTTGCCGTTCCAATACTTTTGGAGGGGACTGTATAGCCTTCTCTGCTTTGTGATGGAAGTTCACACTTGTATGATGTCATTGATATTTACTGCTGAGTTGTGATAGAAAGTCTCGAGGTATCTGACGCTACAAAAGTTTACTCCTGTTAATAAACTTTTGGTCTCCTTTTATTCTGTAATTAATCTTGAATAATTAAGAAGCTTGAACCTCTTGTTCTTGCGGTTTATCTGGTTTTCCAGCGTGGAAGCGGCTTTCAGTAAAACACACCAGATCACAACCCTCTTTTCATGTAGTATTTCTGTCACAGTTTTAAAGGAAGTGGTGAGCAACCAGTGGGCAAATGTGTGAAAGAATTAAAAGAAGGTGTAAAAAGATGCTGACAAAGTTCACCTTCATATTTTCACATGTTTGAGGCTGTGATTTAGAATGTTGTGTGTGACGTGTAGACGGATCTTCACCTCGGTGTGATGAGTCAAAAAGACAAAAAGACAAGCCTTTTTATATATATATACGTATGTTTTGGGATCATTTGTTATAAATAAAGTTCGACACAAATGCATGTCATTACTTTTGCATGCACGCTCTCAGAAGAAAACCAGCACAGAGTCTCGTGCATCTCTGTGCCACTGCAACTCATAATAGAACCTGTGGCTAGCTGTATGTAGGGCAGTTCACCGGTGTGTATGAATGCGGTTTGCGCTGTTCGGTGGAACACAAGTATAAAGGTTTGTGTGTGAAAGTGTGTGTGGTGTATGGACTGCTTCTTCCAACATGCATCAAACTAGCACTTTAAAAGTAGAACACACCACTGAGGTGAACACACACTTGGAAATAAAACTGTATGCTGTATGTTAGCATAAAAAGGCATAACCACCACACAGAGCCTTTCTAACCTCCATAAAACAATCCAACTTTTAGTTTTAATTTATTTAAAAAAGAAAATTGGTGTGTTATTATTATTATTATATTACAAAACAAAGGCCTTTTGGAATTTAACACCGTTAACAGCTTGAATTGAACACAAATAAACAGCAGCATCACAACATTTTCTAATTTACTGTGTTGCTAGGTAATGTGTTGCCATAACAACCAACCCCAAGCATCAGTTAAAAGGTTTAGATTAAATATTTAACTCATTCTTATCTCCGGATGACTAACAAAGAAAGGCCTGACAGCACACACACCGAGTCGTTCACTAACAAAAGGCAGTTATTATGTGATCAGCTGCTGTTCAGTTCAAACATCTGATTTGTGGGGCATCTGATCTTAAGTCTGAGTTTAAAAAGGTTAGCTAGACCAGTGAGCCGGAAAGGATGTGTGACGTACGGGCGGATAAATTACAATCAATTATTTATTTCAATTATTTATTTATTTAAGGTCACAGATCAGCAGAGGACAATAAAAATAAACTGCAACATGAACCTTTATTTAACTGGACAGTTATTATAGTGACGAATTCTGAAAGTCGGCAGATTTAAAAGTTATTTCCAGTTTTAAAACAATGCAGAATAAAACAAAACACACTGCACACATTCAGGGTCTTACTCACGTGATTGTTCAACAGGAAGCGTGATGATGAGTTTACAAAGAGGGTCTTACAGTCAGAGAGACAGGAAATGGAAAAACCCACAACCAAAAATATCAAACAAAAGTCATGTACGAACTCATACACATTATTACATGAGACAAAAAAAATACTTATAAAAGACTAAAATATTCTACCAGACAACATGGAAATACCACACACTCAGAGATATAAATATGAATCTGTACATTAAAATTCTGTATAAAATATGTATAAGACTTGAGGAGATCAGAGACATTAGCCCTCGTGCATATTTTATGTTGCTGAAATGAAGTTTAGACTTTTCTCAGATACGTCACTGCAATCAGTCACTTCCTTTATACTTCACATGAGTAAACACGAGCTGACCATCGAAACTTCCTGTTTACTCAGAGGTTCTGCCCACGTGCCACTGAAACCTCCCCAAAGGCTGGGTTAAGTCGTGGCTAAGTATGTTCTCCAGCTGCAGCTAAATGTGAAAGATCAGGTGCAAAACACCGTTTTAAATATCTACAAGTAAATGTTTAGGACCTGAATTTCATCTAAAAACAACAATTTATGATGGATATTATATTAAACTTACAGGAACAGTATTTTACTCAAATCACAAAGATTTTAATACGGTGAAGTTTTCTGTAAGGAGACGTTTATGTCTTTGTGCACTAACTTATAGTATGGCAGGATACCCGGTCTATCTTCTCTGTAGTTAGGTCATGGTCCTGGAGAAGTTGTGCAAACAGAAAGCATGCAATCGACTGCCTTCATCTCAGTTCAGTGGTTAGTTAATATCCCAGAAAAACAGCTGGAAGATGTTGTGTGTTGGATTTTAAAGAAAACATTTTCTCCCCAGTTTGGTCACATGCCAATTCCCACCCACCAGTCTGCTCTCCCCATCATACAAGAGCTACCAACCAGGAGGGTGAAGGACACGTGCTTCCTCAAGACACACAAAGCCAACCAACTGCATCCTTTCAAACTGCTGCTCCTGCTGCCTCACAGGGTGATGTAACGGACCCGGAAGAAAGAGCTACCCGCCCTCTTCCACAAACATGAGCTTACAGACACCGGTGGTTGGCTAGTGTCACTGTGATTGACAGGCGAAAGAGAGAGTATACCCCTCCCCCCAGAGAGCATGGTCAAGTTTGCTCTCTTGGCTCCCTGATGGCTGTGGCATCGTCAGGATTTAAACTGGTGCCACCCGGGAACTCTGTTACCCCCCACATAAACAAACAAGCTACACACATTCTGAACAAACACATTACACATCATTGAGGAGAAACCCAGTGAGCTAGGTAAATACCAGTCATGATGGTGGCAATGAAAATTCCATAAGATTGAGCTAAAGAGGAACAAACACTGGAAAGTACCAAGACTGAGCAGAGTGTTTCTGCCTGGCTCTGTGAATCATGGGTTATTTTTATATCAGATATTTTAAGAATTCTAGTGTATAAGAAATAGAAGTTACTGGTACTGATGAGGATTTAATATAGCAGGACAGGAGTCAGTATAACTGGAGTTATCTGTGCAGCAGATATAAAGCTGAATGTTCTGTTTTACATTAATACTCTGTAGTTAAAGCCATCTTCTGCCTTCAGCTTGTTCTGACTTGCTCTTCCTGACACTCTGTGGTTTCTGATGTTAAGTCTGAATGCCATACACATTACAGTGCAGTAGATGAGATAAACTGAGATTCTGCGTCAGATCCAGAACCTACATACAGTAGTAGATCCATTATGGAGTCTGAAGCTTGACCATGTGATTTTGATCTCATTATAAGTGGCTCAGCATGATGTGTTACATAACAGTGCTTTGCTGAGGTACAAACTATTAGGAGTGAGTGTCATTCCCTACAGCTAAACTGCTGTGTCTGTGGAAACGGCTCTGTACACCCATATGAGAAAACCAGTTTAGTGAGTCTTCATCTCCCGCCTTTTTTATAACGACATGTAAATTCTGTAAAATCCGGTCCTTATCACCAGCAAACCTACATGAACGAGGTTTTCAGCTACTGATCATGCTTCCTGTCCCTGTACAATTATATTAGAGAATGTGAAATAGACCATTGTTATAGTTTATAATGGTGGTTTTGAGAATGAGCAGACTATTTAAATATTTCTTGTTTGCAAATACAAATTAGGATTAGAATCGTGTTAAACTGATGGCTCTATGGGGAAGCAGTGACAGACTAGAAAACCACATCATTACCCTCATTCAACTGCAAAAACTGGCCAGATGTGTTGCTGAACCATCAGTTGGTGGTGTTAATCGGCACTAAAGGGTTTTGTGTTCGTTTTTGTTTGACGCGGTTATTACCCTGTTTTATACAATGCTCATTATAATGTTTGGGGAGATCGTGTGGTCATGTGACTCATCTCTTAACTTCTAATATGAAAACAACACACCCAGACACACACTGAGGCTTAGAGTCAGAACAGAGTGTTAGTGCAGGAATATTACAAACTGAAAGTATGGGACTGATGATGGGAAACACTCTCTCAACATGCTCCAGCTTGTTGTTTGGGAAAACAGGAAGCAGGTGAAAGACAGCAGTCGTTGTCTGTGACTGACTCAATCATCATTAAACACAAACATCTGTTGGGAATTTCTTTTTCTGGACCATTTTCAGACATGATAACCTGATAGAGGTATAGCTAAACCTGTGAGTGCTTTCTCTGTGGTATTAAATAAATCATAAGGTCCTTCACACTCCTGCATTAAGAGAGTAAATATTACAGGGCGTGGTCGTGCAGTGGTGTGTTTTGGAGTGTTTTCAGTGTAAGTAAAATGCTTGCTCAGACATGATCTCTCTCTCTCTCTATCTGAGATCTCATCTTCTGACTGTAACCTAAACCGTGTGTTGATGTGGCTGGCTGAAAAAGAAATGTGTATTTTGGTTCTTTTATGAAATTCATTAGAAATGCAAAATAGAAAAACAGACAAACCACAAAACAAAGAAGTGAAATTTGTTCTGGAAAAAGAAACTAGAAAAAAAAAAAACTATGCAGTTACTGGTCTCTGAAGCAAGACTGGATAAATGTAGAGCAAATATAATTAAAGCAGTGAATCTTCAGGAGATAGATTCAGAGTCTTAGTCACTAAAAGAGTCCCTTCAGTCCTTCACCCTCCATCCAGTTCTCTCTCCAAGCAGCTACAACTGTTCTCTTGTTGTGCTAACTAGCTAACTAGTTCTCTAGGTAATATTAGCTAACTGCAGTTTTGTAAACCCCCCACCCCCTCCTCCTCCCCCATTATAGTCCCCTGGTTGTTCAGTTGCACTGTGTGTTTTTATGGCTTCCAGCTACACAGCCTTTTAGATCATAAAAGCATTTTATATCTTAGTTGTATTGATTTGTGGATAATGGGAAATGGAGAGATGGTGCATCAGGTTCTCCAGCACAATAGGAATCACAGAGGAAATGAAAACTGCCTGTGAGGTCTCGATTACTCAGTTTGGGGAATCTACTGACTCTCTGATTGTTCTCACTGTTTCTGTGTTCTTACTGACCAAAGCATTAAACCGTTAATATCTTCACATCTGTACAATGTCCAAATTCCAATCATTTTCATTTCTGTTTTAAAATCGTATCATAATAGCAGCTTTAATACTGACATGATAATTTACTGTATGTGTCATTGGGCCTGTACACTGCTTCACTAATTGAACACAAATACACATTTAAACCTGATTCTCAGCTGACGAGACACAAATCTACAGAACTGAGTCGTGTTTTTACCTTTAACAAGAGCTCAGGTACCAAAAGGTTTCACATAAATACTGACAACTCTTCATTATCCCCATCTTTATAATGAACAACCTCCAAAACATTTAATGAAGCATTAACAGAGAAAGGAAATGACAAAACAGTGACATTTGTCATAGTTGGTGCAGAGGGTTGTGGTTGGTTCTCAGTGTTCAGCTCTCCGTCTCACACACACAGTAAAGGGGAAGTGGTGATGGACGACCAGACTGCAAAAATCATCATCTTTACTTTTTTCTTTTACACAGGACCTGTGAAGATCTGAAACTACCCCTGAACTGATCATTCTGTTCATTCTAAGTGTTAATGTGTTTATTGAGAACCAACTGAGTCATTTTTTAGAGTAATTCTTATTTGTCTAAAACCTCATTACACTCATTTTAAAATGTCCCGTATAAAAAAGAAGCGTGATCATACATTACATAAAAAGGTTTTTTATTAAATGTTTGCAGGCATGAACATGATATTTCTGGTTATAAGTACAGACTGGAGTGAAATCAGCATGTTACCTGCATGTAATGTAATGTCTACCTGAGGGTGTACAAACTTCTAAATCCAGACAGGAGTCCAGTCCAGTGCTGAACTTCCTACAACAGGCTCGATAGAATAATTACTGACAGTGATTACTGACAATCATTACATTATAATAAATACCACACATTTATTTACAATACAGATGTAAAAGTACATGAGCTCAGTTATAAATGTAAAGTCTCTGTTTAACTGTTGATTGATCTGATAAAGAATTCTCACATGGTGTAAATAAACTTTACAGGAAAAGCTCAAACACGGTTATTTTAATCTTTTAATCTGTGTGGTGTGTTTTATCTGGGTCAGAGCTCCCGTGGATTCTTTTTATTTCGAGGTCTTCATGACACAACAACAGTTCAGTTCAGGAAATACAGTCACAAGGTTAAAAACAGAGAAATATAAGTACAGACATTTAAATAACACTTCACTAGAGCCATTATTGTTTATGAGCGTTTGATCTGACACACATAAAACAAAGTCCTTCAACAATCACAGTCAGAACTGTTCTCTGTTTTAGTAATAATGCAGAAATCATATTGAATTATGTAAAGCATTTCTCAAAGCTTATTCAAATCCATGGTAAACGCGCATGACCAGTGTATTTTAAATGCAAATGACTTCTCAGCATAAGACTTTTGTTAAAAGGTGCAGACTGGAGTTTATAATGCACAGACTGATGGCTAGATGTGAGTCACAGAAGGCCCTGAACACTTACCTTCTTAAATCCACATCTACAGAAGCCCCGTGTTCCTGTATGAGTTTATCTCGTCCTTAATGACTTATTCTTAGCGTGGGAAAATATCTTTTGTTATGTTCAAAGATGTTCTAATAATTCTTAAGCTCAGATGTTAGATGAGCCCTTTTTAGTTAAGCCTGATAACGGAGTGAATATAACTCTATCTCTCTATCTACATTTGCAATCAAAATGATTCAACCCCCATTGCAAATCTGGTTTATCAAAAGTTACAGACTTTCAGCTGTTTGCAATGAACAAATCAAACAAAAGCAATTGAAATAGTTCAACACAACAAATGCTTCAAGTGGTTTCCCCAAATTCAACTGAAAATGCAACTTATTATGACTTTTCCAGTCTCAAAATTATTCAACCCCTTCATGGCAAGCCTCTTTAGTATTTACTAGAGCACCCTTTTGCTGTTATGACCTGCTGCAAATGCGATGCATAGCCAGACACCAGCTTCTGGCAGCGTTCCTGAGGAATCTTAGCCCAGTCCTCATGAGCAATGGCCTCCAGTTCAGTAATATTCTTGGGTTTGCGTGCTGCAACCGTCTTCTTCAAATCCCACCAGAGATTTTCTACAGGGTTCAAGTCAAGTGACTGTGATGGCCCTGTAGAATCTTCCAGGACTCCTTCTGCAACCAAGCCTTGGTGGAATTTGAGGTATGCTTGGGATCACTGTCCTGTTGGAAGGTCCAATGGTGCCCGAGCTTCGGCTTCCTCACAGACGGCATGAGGTTTTCTCCTAGGATTTCCTGATACTTCTATAAATCCATCTTGCCTTCCACACACTGCAGGTTTCCAGTGCCAGAGGATGCAAAGCAGCCCCAGAGCATCACCGAGCCACCACCATGCTTGAGCGTATGCTTCATTCTTTTTCCTCCAGACATACCGCTGATCCATCGTGCTGAAAAGTTCCACAGAACAGAATCCCAAAACTTCTGTGGCTTATTTATATGATTTTGAGTCGAACTTTCTTGTTCTTTTAGGTCAGTCACTTTGAAACTGCAAACTATGCTTTCAACGGTGTCTCTAGGAACATTCAGCGACTTCGCTATCTTTTTGCATCCTGTTTCTTGTTTGTGAAGGGGGGGGTGATCTCTTCCCTTAACTTTTTCAACCATTCTTTTGACCATCTCTCTAACATGCAGTCAAATGTGACACTCAAAAACCCCTAGCCAGTTCAGGTATTTCATGTGTTCCAGCTCAAACACACCTGATGCAACTAATGAAGCCCTTTGTTAGTTGCATCAGGGGTGCTTGAGACAACACCTGTTTTGCATATTTGTGCTGTTGTGAGAGATTCTATTCAGGGGGTTGAATAATTTTGATTGCAAGTGTACAAGGCAGTGGCAGTGTTTTCCACACTCTCCTTCTGACTATAAACACATTTATTTAAGTAATATTTGTAGGATTATTATGTAATTATAACATTTAAAATGTTTTGAAATTATAACATATTAGAGCCTCAATTAAATTCGTCTGAAAACATCTTTAAAAAGGAGTTTGTACGCAGAGCTGAGAGGAAAGTGTGTACTGAGCATGTCCAGACAGGAGGAGCTCCAGCGGTTTGATGGATGTGAGCCAGTAAAGACGCTAAGCTAACAGCATCGGAAGGATGTGTAGAGCAGAAACATACATCATGTCGCTTATCTGCATTGTTTATAAAACTCTTCAGTGACTGATGATCAGGAAAACGGGGAGGGGGAAATGTTTGGCTGAGAAACGCTTACTATGGATTATGAAATGGTGGTGAATATTTTAGCAGGAAACAGGATTCTCTGGACTTTTCTCCCCCTACTGTGCTGTAAGTTTCCACTTTTCCTTCACAACGCATGAAACTGTAAATATAAAGAGTTTTATAAAATAAGTTCATCCTGAAGAAAGTGAAAATAGAGATGTGAAACTCAGGTTTAATACTTGGTGTGTTGGAGGGAATCATTTTCCTCAGTGTTAAGCTGAACAGTGATACAGCAGTTTAGAGCTGTGTGTTAATGAGTCCTCTGAAAAGATCATGTTTCACACAACTGTGACTTTTCACACAAACACAAAGCCAACACACTAACTTGGTTTGTTTCCCTTGTATTAATCTCTCAGAAATAAATACTAAACACTAACTTTCCTTGTCACTGGGGTGGTACATCATAATGTGAATGTATTTTGCCTTTAAAATGATTTAAAAACACAATTACCTTAATAACTACTGATGTACCTTAATTAGAGTTTAGAGTCATTTTTACAGACACACATTAAGGTACTGAAGGTGTTTTCTGAAGGTGTGACACCAGTCACAGGGAAAGGTCCAGTTTAATACCCTGTTTTTGCAATTAAAATAATGTTTGTTAAGTGTTTTGACTGTATAGTAAATACAGCTTGTGGTTATTGATTATTAAGATTATAAATCCATGGTGTAATGGATCATTCTGCTGATTTGTGATGTTTTCCACTCTGTTAATTTCACACTTTAAGTCTCTTTTCTCATGTGTAGCTATAACTTTGAAAGTGTACCATCTGATTAATGAAAACAAGACAAATTATCCAGCTCAGAAAAATCTAGTGAATGTTACTTGTACATTGATGTTATTTTCAGTGGAAATCCTCTTTCATGTTTCTCAACCCCACAGTCTCTCCTTATTTAATAGAAATATATTTCTCTATTATTATATTTGTCTGAATTACAAATAATAAATGAACATATTCTTATTTCTCAGTATTATTACTGCAGACTCATCTTCTCTTACAGTGAAGTTTCAGTCAAAATTAATTATCCGTCAGCAAATATCTCAAAGCTCCAGATGAAAGATATTGTCTTAACGAGGACACAACTGACTTATAATTGACCTTCATCTGTGAAATATTAAAACAGCTCCCATTGTCTGAACAAAAAACAAAGACTAAGGAGCATTCTAAGGAAATTAAAGATAAGGTAAAATAATTTCATAACTAAGATATGGGGTGTAAAATTATATCTACGTGGTTGAACATACCAATAAGCACTGTTGGATCAATAGTAAGGACGTGGAAGCTGCATCACATCACTCAAACACTACCGAGACAAACACTACCTAGACGAGCAGTACAGAGACAAGGCAGTCCCTCAAAACTCCAAGACAACACTGAGACTGGTGAATGAAGCCACCGTGAGGCCAACAGTCACACTGAAGGAGTTACACAGTGCAGTGGCTAAGCATGGAGTCAAGGTGCACAACACAACCATTTCAGGAGCTCTGTGTAGCTGAGGACTGTAGGGAAGGCGTGGCTAAAAAAACAGTTACTCAAGAGGAGCCATGTTAAAGCATGAGAGTGACCCAGTGAAGATGTGGGTTTTTGGTGTGATGAGACCAAGATCTAGATACAGTATGTGTGAAAGAATGGATCGAGTCAAATACAGGGGGATATTACAAGAGAACCTGCTTCAGTCTGAAGCTTGGAAGAAACTTCAACTTTCAGCAGGACAGTTGTCCCAAACACAAGACCAAAGCAATGCAGGAGCTGTTAAAAAAAGAAAAGGTGACTGTTCTATGGCACTGTTTAAAAAATTGCAGTCAAAAAACAACATCCTACCAACCTGAAGAACCTGGAGCAAATCCTCCAGGAAGAATGGGTGAAAATCCCAAACAGTGTGCAGAGCTGGTAGGAACATCACTGACCCCCAACACACTTACAGCTGTTACTGCAGCAAAAGCTGCTCCTACCAACTACTAGTCTGGAGGGGGTGAATACTTATGCAGCAGCATTTTTCAGTTTTTTTTTTTTTTTTTTTTAAAGCTCTGCTGACAAATAATGATTTTTGACTTTGAAAATGTATTTTATGAGCAGATTGGTTTGCAGTAAAAATACAGGCTGGAACAATCTGTGTAAGTGTCATTTATAATCCAGATGAATCTCATGGGGTCAGTCCATCTCAAGTGGCCCAATAATTGTAAGGTTGGTTGCTTGACCAATTTTAATTTTCCTTTTTTTTTGAGTGTTTACCTCTATCTATTGGCATTGCAGAGCCACCAGTTTATAGCCAAATACAGCTGTATAACCAAAATCTGACAAGCATAAGATACTGTATGTCAATCATAAACATTTTTATTATTTGTTATGTTTATATTACATCTGTTTATTTCTCAAACTGCATGAATAAATTAGGCTTTTTCCCAGATTTCCACCTGCCCTAGCTCTGTAACCAGTGGAATCTCAAACTCACAGTTTTTACAGCAGAATGCTACTATAGAGGACTTATTTCTGTCACAATTCCACCAGAGATATTCAACCTGAAAATGAGGGGAATTTTTTAAAAAGAAAATTGAAATTTCTCACCCCCATAAAAAGAAATGAGAGAAGTCTCAAACCTGAAATGTTCTGCATGCACACTGTCCTTACCTGGGTACCCCCTAAAAATAAGACTGAGACTCGAACCCTTCCCATTATAAAGTGACCCTGAAAGTGGAACTGTGAGTAATCTTGAGCATTACATTCGGGCTTAAGTTAGGTAGTGTTAATGTCAGGTACCTAATGTGCTCTAGAGATCAGTTTTTGTTCCAAGGAGTTAGGACCATCCTGAGCTGAGATATTGAGGTTTCTGTAAACAGCTGTATAACCAAATTTTGTTGTGTGCCATGACACAAAGATGGCCGTCGTAGTTAAACCAAGTAAAATTAAAAAAAATAATTAATTAATTTAAAAAATGGTGGTTTTGCAATGCCACTACATAGAGTTAATCAATCAAAAAAAAAGGAAAATTAAAAACGGTCAAGCGACCTGCATTGGACCACCTGAGATGGAATGACCCAATGACTTTAAGAGGGTTGAATACTTTTGCAAGGCGCTGTATATTGTTAGCTATATTGTAGTATATCTAGTAATAGATGCAGCACTGTAATACATAATAATATATTTCCTACAGAACATTCCCTGAAATATTTTTGCATTTTGAAGTTGAAAATCACAGATTTGTAGCACAGTATAGTTTTAATGGACTGTATGTGATTATGATTGTGAGTGAAATGATTAATCTGAAGCTGAAGCTGTGATGCAGGTTTACTGTGTGCAGCTGGAGACGAGACGGTCACACTGCAGGAAGTGGAAGGAACCACTATAACTCTCCATACTGGGATAACTGGAATTCAGAGTGATGCTCAGATTCTGTGGTCCTATGGACCTGAGAAAGCAGAAGAAATTATAATGAACAGTCAGATGTTTAAAGGAGAAACTGTTACAGAAATCAGTGAGAGATTTAAAGAGCAACTGCAGCTGGACAGAATCAGTGGAGCTTTAACCATCAGGAACATCAGCAGAAACCATTCTGGAGTTTATTTATTACAAGTTCTCGCTGGACGCATCTCATCTAGGACTTTCAGTGTCAGTGTTTATGGTGAGTAAAAGTGTTTCATGTCTCCTTCCTGTCCATGTTCAGTCTCATAACTTCATAATTACTAGAAAGGGCAATCAGCAATAAAACACAGAACAGGTGAACACATGGGAATCAGCCAATGACATGTCAGGGGCGGAGACAGTTCTGAAACCAAACAAAGGAAAACTAACCAGAAAGCAGCACTTGTGGTGCTGTGTGATGCACTAAGAGGGGGAATTTGTGACAGAACAAATAGATGTTTTGCAGACATTCCACATTCATTTATAATTAAAAAATTGTAATCTTTGACAAATTGCTGTGGTATAAGAGGAATAACACACTTTGGGAGGTGCTGCTTTAGGAAATTAACCAACACTGGGATGGTAACACACACACACACACACACACACACACACACAGTGTTTATGATTTTTATTATTATTATTATTATTATTATTATTATTATTATTATTATGTTGCTTTAAAAGAAAAGGTGTTGTTTCTAATCTGTTCTGTTTTAATCTGTGTTTCTGTTTCTTAGCTCCAGTATCAACTGCAGTAATAAGAAATCAACAAGAAAAACGAAGTGTGTTGTCCACAGAGCTGTGTTCCCTCCTGTGCACTGTGGAGAATGGAGAAGATGTGAAGTTATCCTGGTACAGAGAGGATGAGAGAATCTCCATCACCAATAACACAGATCTCAGTGTTCCCCTCAGTCTCCCACTTCAAATACAACACCATAATAATAACACTAACACTTATATCTGTGTGTCTGCAAACCCTGTCAGCAATAAAACATCTTCTCTCAACATCACACAGCTCTGTGATCATAAACCAGGTACGTCAGAGAGTCTAAACTATCATCACTTTAAATAGAACAGAATAATGAATATTCATGTAGGAGTGAGACAGAGGTGACTGAAGATTAAGATATAAAATAAACTCATTAATGATGGTGTGTCAGTCTGGATTCATATTTCACTGACTTTAATGGAATATTAATCAAGTGCTAGCATCATGTTACAGGTTTCTCATGGATTTGAGGCGAGAATCAAAATAACTTTTTACTGTTACTTTGTTAGAAAACCTAAATATTATGATACTCATCATCTATCTTAAAGTATCTTGATAGGACATTTTTATCATATCACCCAGTCCTAGTCTTATGTCTGTGTCATATAGAGAAAATCATTTATGAATATGTCATAATGTTCACAGAACCAACTGATGGTTCTCGTTCACTGCATCCTGCCCTGATATCTGCTGGAGTTTTTGTGTCATTAATCATATCTGTATCTGTGTGGATTTGGCTGAAAAAGAAAAAAGGCAAGTAATGCATCTTTCTGTTCCTGTGTTTAGTTTAGTTTAGTTTTTACATTTGCCAGGTTTCAAACAAGTGAATCTGATTTGTGTGTCTTTAGTTTCTGAGAAACCTGAGGAACTGACTTACGCTGATGTGAATATTACAGCTCACAGTGCAGAGAGAGTTAAAAAGGTAAACATCTAAATAAAACTTCTGAAAATGATCATGATGTGAAATGCAGTAGAGATTTTGGTATAAAAATCACATTTGTTCCACAGGAGTGATAAAAGTCTCCCCCTGATTCAGTACTGAAATATACTGCTGTGTCTTACAGGAAGAAAACTCCAGAATAACGCAGGTTGAAGCTGATGGTGACTCAGTGGTTTATGCAGATGTGAAGAGATCCTCATAATTCAACACATCAGTATATCCTTTTGATTATTTCAATGAGTTTTATTTTTTAAAACTAACATACTTCTGTTCACAATTGGTCATAAATGTTCAGTGTTTGTGTTACATAAACCATTTACACATTTACAGTGTGTACATTCTGTACAGTAGTGTGAGCTTGGTAATGTTTAAGATATTATTTAGAGAGTATTTCAGCCTAGAGTTTGATGGGATTATAGGAAGTAGATTTCAGAGTCTATTAACTGAGTTCTGTCTGAATTAGTATTTCTGCTGGTTAAACTTGTGTTTGTCTCGTCATAAACATGTTTATAAACCGATTAATCCCTTTGAACTGAGTAATCCTGTAGGGGTTAGGGCGTGTCTTCAGGCATCAGTGTCTAATATTTTAATATTTGCATGCTCTCATGCTCTGACTAGCAACATTAAAGTTAGCAAAGACCCAAGTGTCAGAAAGTTAAGCTAAAAAACGAGCTTCAGCGAATCAGCAGCTTCAGTTTTCCAGCTGCCTCTCAGTGTTTACGCTTCTCACATTACAGCCGTATTGTTCAGATCAGATACAGGATACACAGCTCTGTGTTAGAGGTGTGTGTGTGGGACTGGTTTCTCAATCCAACCCCCACCAGCTCCTGAAGCAATTCTGACTAAACCCCGCCCATTTACACTGTTATTATTTATCTATTATTATTGTTCCAGCCTGGTTCTGTTTCCCAGAATATAAATAAGTTAGTAATTTAAACCCCAGGAGCCCTGACCAGGATCAGGTATGTAGTGCAGATGAATGAATAAATGCAGTAAATGCGTCGCTGCACTGCACAAACACTCAGTACACACTCATGTTAATGATCCTGGGCTTTTTATCCTGAAAGCTTCATATCTCACAGCTTCATACAGCAATTTCTTACGTCCCCTGGGATCCCAGTACTGATGCACACCTCTACTCAGGGTCTTATCTGTAGTCTATATTTAGAGTTAAAGCACGGAGGTACAAAAATAGAACAAAAATAACAGACACACTGTACAATAAAGCCTTTAACCCTGAAAACAGACCACCAGACCGTTAAAGCTCCAGACTGAGAGAGAGACAGATCTAGAAGATGGTGTTAAAGGTGTTAGTCAGTGTTGTCGTTTATTTGCCCATCAAATTAACACGTGTTCTGTAGTTCCTGAAAAACCTGATAATCTGATCTTCTTCCTGAAACACGGCTCGTTCTGGCTTAGTGTGTGTGGCTCTAACAAACACAACCTCATAGCAGTAAGAGACAGAAAATGCTGGGGTTTTTGTTTTTTGTTTTCTTTTTTTATAAAATGTAAATGTGTAAATTCACCTTTTGTTATTTTTGCTTTATGGCCATTAAAACTCTGAGCTTCTGCCCAATTTGGGGATGTTTAATTAAATTACATTTTAAATTAAAAACAAAATAATGCTAAACCTGTAAGGCTGTAAAGTTCTTCTCATTAAGTGACTGTAAGTCCACTATTATTTCAGTGATAACACACACACACACACACACACACACACACACACACACACACACACACACCTAGTTTAGTCCACACAGATCAGTCCTTCCGTGTTTTTAATGGGCGTTGTCTTTGAATTAAATAATAAATGATGTCTATTACACACAACACTGCCCCCTGCTGTTCATATACAGTACTGTGCAAAAGTCTACACACCCTTACATTTTTTGTACAAATGTACAATGTTTATTTGATGTTTTGGCATTAATGAGTGAGTAGAAAAGGAATTAGGTTTTATTACTTATACAAGTAGTTAAAATTTTTATATGAAAAGTTACAGAGAAAAATGTTCCTAGAAGTGCTCAGTAATAGAGGATATTTCTGATAAACCCATAATGGAGTCTGTTCTGGTTTTACTGCAGAAACAAAGTGAGAACCAAATGTTCAGAAGATCTGTGTGAGGTTCTCCAAGATGCAGAAAACCTGAACCTGAGAGAACTGATACAGGTTTAAAGGCTTTATAGCAAATGCTGATTTAGTTTATTAATGTTTACTGCTATTTATAGTTTATTTATTATATGTAGAAACGTTTGATTATATCTGAGGACTTTTACACAGAACTGTACAATCTATTCTGTTACAGTGATAAAAGATAAATAAGAAATATCAATTCTGATCCTTTAAAACTATCAGCCAACAACAATCATGTTCTTTTACTGTCACCTGTATAAATATTTCTTTATATAAATAGTTTTTACCAAACCATAAGCCAAGAACTAATCTCCCAGAGCTTTTAATAGGATCTGCAGCTGATATTTCCTACAACAGCTATACTGATAAAACTGTAATGTAACTCAAACTCCACTGTAGCTTTATAATATTTGTTATAATCAGGTATTACACATGTATATTATTATCAGCATTTTCCATTTCATCTCTGTACATTTAAATAAAGCATTAAACAGAGTAAAGAAGGTGAATAATGGGATTATTTCCTATGAGAAGAGAAAGTTGATGAAAACAGTTTCTCCTACCGTAAAGAGCTCAGTAAAGCCTCCAGGTCAGACGATGACGATGTCCTTTTAAATCACATCCATGTGAGGACACTGATGTGTAAATGGTCAACAATTAGCATTGTTCAGTAGCAGAAAATCAGGTTTGCTGAATGTTTAAAGTGGTTTATCAACATTACTTTCATTCCTTTGCTGTACTGAGACAATGCTCTGACCTTCACGAGCCGCACGCCTGCGTTCTTCAAAATGGTGGGAATGAAGGAAGCGAACAGCTTTTATTTCCCATCTACACACAGGGCGGCTGAACACCGTGACGAAGACGTGACGATGACGATGACGCTTTGTAGCTTATTTACATGCACGACTCCAAACCCTTTCCACACCGAACACATTAGACGTTAACGATGGTGAAGCACAGAGTCCTACCTGTCTAGAAACTTCCAGCAGGTAAATGAGTTCTCTTTCAGAAGCCTGAGTGTAAAACCAGGAAGATGTTTCACCAAATCACACAGGAAGCATCCTGGACATTTTAATGGACTTGTTCCAGTTACAGATATTCTCAATGTAAAGATGCAGTTTCAGGTTTAAAAAGTTCCTCATCTGTTTATTTAATTTGTGTTAAAACTATGAGCAGTGTGACAGACAGCCCTGATCTCAGAACAGATGAGGAAAGGTCACTGTCCTGCTGATATTTCCATAAATTTGTTTACGTGAGGGATAAAACTGCCATTCAGTGTAAAACAATGGCTTATTCACTTCTCCTTTCTCTCATTTAACACATTCATCATGGAGGGAGTTTTATATCACTCATGGCTTCCATGATGATCTTTAATATTTAGTTTTAGTTTCAGAAAGTTTTATTTCTGAACATTATTTGGAAGAGCGAGTGTAGACAGGTACAGCAGGTATACAACAGCAGTCCATCTTTATCAGTGCTTTAATCAGTCAGAGGCAACATGACAAGCTGTGATTTTTGTCTTTACAACTTTTTGTGGATCTTCCACAACATTAAATGTAACTATAAATGGATTTTTTTTAAAAAGTATGACACGGTGGAATAAAACACTTGGGTACATGCTTTTATAGGAAAATAATCAACTTCATTGTGGTATCAGTGACTCTGCTTCATCACACCACCCCATCACTGATTATTTTACTGTAACAGCAACACACACACAGTGTTTATTAATTATTTACACTAAACTTGATTTTTAATTTAGATTCATTTATTTTGGAAATGTAATATTCCCATTCTTGTCCTCTGGCTGCTGCACATTTCGGTTATATTCATGTTAAAAAGGAACGATTTTCATCTTCCTGGCTGAAGGTTGTATATTTCTGCACAGTCAGGAATTTAAATTGAACTTAATCCTGAAATGTCCACATCACAGGAGAGAGAGAGTTAATGTTGTGTGATCTGGAGTGTGTTCACTGTGAGATTCCAGTACCAGGAACTGTGTGTATAAAACACTATATAAGGGAAGTGTGTACACTATCAGAGGAATTATTTATACAATTTTGCTCATATGCTGTTTACATTATCAACAACTTAATAAATGTCATATTATAAGTAAAACTCTACAGAGAGACAGTAAACATGTTGCTGCATTTGTACTGTTACGACCCGTAGGGTGAAGGAGATTAGCAGGATGCACTTGCAGGGGAAAGTGTTCAGTTTATTACGAACAAAAGAAACAAAAGCTTCAAATGAAACATCAGAGTTAAACTATACTAATACTATTACTAAACTAAAGCTAAACTAGAAGGGTGATCTGGAAATCACGGGAACAAATCGCACGGTTAAACACATCTAAAGCTATTACTAAACTAATGATAGGCTAAAGCTAAACAAGAATAGTGATCTGGAAATCACGAGAACAAATCGCACGGTACTAGAAAGGTGATCTAGAAATCACGAGAACAGAGCGCACGGTTAAACACATCTAATCTAAACTATAATAATACTCCGCCCCGAAGCGGAAACGGAGTTGCGTATTTAAACACAAAATAATCACATGTCCAAATCAAAAACAGCTGAACCCCCTCCATGAACAAATGAGGAGGCGGAGACATGACACGAACCAAAACAAACGCACATGGGGGAACACAGAAGGCGGAGACATGACGTGAATGGCGCTGGAATACGTGCAATGGAATGCGGAAGTATGCCACTCGCTCCTCCTTGTTGAGTAGCGAGCGCTAGAGAAGGGAAAACCTAACATGTACATTATTTAATTTAATCACTGTAAATTTAAATACAGAATTAGACAATTTAAAAACATCGAACAAAGCATTGATTTACTGTTAAAGTAGAAATTTCATTTTAAAAGTTGAACCTACTGAATATCCACTGAGTTCCAGACGTCTATTAAATGAAACAAGGACACGGGTTCCAGTCGTAACCATTAAATGACGTCTGCACTGATTGTTCTGAAGCAGAAAATCAGGTCTCAGGTTTCTAAAACTGACCTTCAGCATTTTTTACATTCTTTTATACTGAGGTGTAGATTTACAAATGGTTCTGTACACAAGTCCAACCAGTATGATGTTGATTGTTAGCTAATGTGCCTTACTGTGTGTAAACTACAATAGAAACAGCTGACATGATGATGTTCGTTTGTTTTTTTCCCAGTCAAATGTCAGAAATCTGAAGTTACAAACTTCAGTCGAATGTAGCATTAGCATTGAGTTTAACATCACTGGAGAAAACTAGGTATTGGAGTAGAACATCAAAACTTTTTATAATTTTTCTCAGATTCTCAAACCAGCAGATCACAAACTGCATCCTGGGTTGAGTGAGCGGTCTGAGCGAGCGGAGTGGAATCTTAAGAAAGGTGCTCTCTGCTCTGGTGGAATTATCGATGCGCCGCTCCCCGCTCCGCTCCGCTCATATGCGCCGGTTGCTAGTGTGTTGTTAGGTGGTTGCTAGGCAGTTTCTATGGATTTCAAGCTGTTGCTAGGTGGTTGTTATGGTATTCTGGATGGTTGCTAAAATGTTACTACTTACATTCAGCTGAAAATTGAGACCAGATACAACTGAACAGTTGAGAGTTAAAAGTCCTGCTCAAGGGACCAGCAGCGGCAGCGTGGTGATGTTGGGATTTGAACTCACAACCTTCTGGTATACTATATTATACTAGGTGGTTGCTATGGTGTTCTAGGTGGTATTCCAGATGGTTGTTATAGTATTCCAGGTGGTTGCTAGTGTGTTGCTAGGTGTTTGTTGTGGTGTTGCATATGGTTGCTACGCTGTTGCTAGGTTGTTGCTATATTTTCTGAGGTGGTTGCAAGGGTGTTGTTGGTGCTCAGGCCATATCAGTGTTACCCTGCAGTCATGAGTCTTTATCTCTCTGTGGAATACCTGCTTCAGCTTTCATAGCATAGACTGGATGAAGGGGAACCAGTGACTGAGCACAAATATTAAATCATTTGTTTGTAGAATAACCTAAAACTTTCTGCATGTTCGGCCTTTAGCACAATCCTCCACAACCAGTTCATGGTTTGCTTTGTGCTCTGTTTCTACCTTGTGGTCAAACTCTGTATTCCACATAAAGCATTAAAATGGTGTTGAATTGACTTGACCACAGAGAGACTGGATTAAAAAACACTAAGTGCTGATGGATGTTGTCGAATCTCTCAGCTGCCTATTACAGGGTTACTCTAAATATTCACTAGATATTAGTCTATAACACAAGTCAGGTGTGATAGCCTCTCCACTTCATTCTGTGTGAGGCTTTGTCGTTATTAATGTCGTTCTGCTCCATCAGTATCTATGGTCATGAGCAGCTGCTGGTTTCTCTGAAGCTAGAATTTCAGCCCATGGCAAACAATCCTTTGCAGTGTGATCATTTGGACAATGATACTGTTTTGTACGTCTGATTCATTCTTTACATCATCACGACCTGTGCCTTCTTTTCTGGTGAACATCTGCACATTCACAAGAAACCACATGGAATCTTTACCCTGGTGATAACACCTCATCACATGCTTCATCCTTCATCAAAACCAGGATCCTCATGTTACTTCTTTCCTCAAGAGTTTCAGGCAGATGATTGTGAGTTGCTCTGAAACTTGATTTTTTTTCTCTCAGAAAAATCCTATAATAATAAATCTGTGGTGATGATAATGACATAAATGTAGCTGTAAAGTGAAAGGCAAAAGAAAGAAGAGATTAGATGTGTATGAAATTCATGAAGCTCACTGCAGTGCATCAGTAATGAAGCTTGTTCACATTATTTCACCCTCAAATCTCATTACATTTGTATAAAGTTCAGGATTAAACACAAAAAATCAATTTCTAACTCCGATATCAGCACTGTGTACATTAGATCAGTAACATACCGCCTACAAACATTATTAAAACACATGATAAAAATCAAAAACACCGCTAGATGTCGCTGTTTGTTACCGATAGACTGTGAGTTTTTCATCGTGTGAATCATTGTGAGTTTCTGCAGCTTTACCTCAGCGGTAATACATTTATTTAGAGTATTATTAAGCAGCATTTGACTGTTTCTTCTTTTCTTCAGTTAGTTATACATATTATTACAAATATCCCCCTGTAGCTCTGGAACTGAGTTCTCTGTTGTGTTAGCGCTCAGCACTAGTGTGTAGTTCCCAGCATGCTTTGCGCCATCATGTCCTTGGGCAGTTTTGTGGTTGTTTGTGGTCTGTGTATCGTGAGAATCATCAGTGCTACAGTATGAAGTTTCTCTTTGATCATGGGTTTTATTTTGGTGAAGTGTTTTTTCTAACACTGTGTGCTGTGAGTCTGTTCGAGTTTCACCTTTTAAGAACTTGGCTTTAAGCTCGTGTTCTTCATATTAGAATCGCTCCAAATGACCTCCAACAATAGCATGATGTTCTGACCATTCGAGGATACCAGTGTATAATCTACAGTCATTTACCTGAACCTGTTTGGAAATTATATAACTAAATTATAACTCAATGTGTTGTACTCCATAATTAGGTTTAAATGTAATCTTTATTGACCAATAGTAATGCTGTGTTTGCTGGATGATTATAATAATTACGCTGCTTTAATTACACACCTCTGACCACTGACAAAACATCTCACTGTGTTACTGTTATAGCACAATGTGTAACAAGGATCAGACAAATCACCATGGAAACAGCTTCATTTTTTTTCAAACTGAAAAATCCACCCTGAGTTACAGTATCCTCCGAAAGTATTGGAACAGCAAGGCCAATTCTATTGTTTATGCTATACATTAAAAACATTTGGGTTTGAGATCAGAAGATGAATATGAGATGACAGATCAGGATTTCAGCTTTCATTTCCTCATATTTACATCTATATATGTTAAATAACTTAGAACATGGCACCTTTTGTTTGAACACACCCATTTTTTCAAGTGATCAAAACTATTGGAACATGTGACTGATAGGTGTTTCCTGCTGCCCAGCTGTGCCCTGATAAAAAATATTGTTTAAAGAATTAATAGCACTGAACATCTACTCTTGGTTTGAGCTCTAGGTTTCACCTGTGAAGACGGCATTTGTTGTTAAAAAGGATAAACCAACAGGAAGACCAGAGAGCTGTCTATGGGAGAAAAGCAAACTATTTTGAAGCTGAGGGTTAGGTTCCCTCTCCCTCTCTCTCGCTACGAAGCTAGCGAGTAGCATACTTCCGCATTCCACTGAGCGCTTTCCAGCACTATTCAAAAAAACCCTCTGGACTGTCATTCATGAACTCCCGTTTTGTTTACGTCTGCCATGTGCTTATGTTTTGGTTCACGTCATGTCTCCGCCTCCTGTGTTTCCCCTTGTGCTCATGTTTTGGTTCGTGTCATGTCTCCGCCTCCTTATTGTCATTGGTTCTCCCGTGATTTTCTGATTATCGTTTCCTGGTGTCGCTTGTTTTCATCTTGTTTGCTTTATTATTACCTCTGCTACTTAAACCCCGCTGCGTGTCTGCTTCGGCGTGGAGTATTAGTTTAGTTTAGTGTTAACCTAGAGATAAGAGTAGCTTTTTGTCAGTGGTTCCCAAACCACCTCCTTGCCTGTCTTTTGTTTCCTAGCTCATAGTCCGTGGTTCCCAAACCACCTCCTTGCCTGTGTTTAATCTCGTCGCTCAGTGTTCGTGGTTCCCAAACCACCTCCTTGCCTCACGTATTTTTCCGTGTTTTTTGGATTACTACCTTTTTGGATTACTGCCTCTTCGGCTAAGTAAACTCTCTTTTTGGATTATTGTTACCCTTTTTGTGGATGGATTATGTTTGATGGTGTTTTGTGTGTCTCTTTACTTTTGAACTTCCTGTTCCCAATAAACTGACGTTTCCCCTGCGCATGCATCCTGACTCCCTCGTCCTACTACACACCACCTGTCGTAACAGAATACTCTGCCAAAAAATGGATGCAGCGGGGAAAGCGAGGGCACACCACGCCACGCCATGCCACGCCACATTTAATATGCCTGCTTATAATTCTATGTTTTTTCCTCAGTGGACTTTCATTCATCCCCCGGACGAGTATGACGGCTTTTCCACTTGGCCACAATGCTTCGTTTTGCAGGCACAATTTTATTTTTTGAGTTTGGAGGACCCCAAACCCGACGAAGAAGAGTGGTTGGGGTTCCTCCTCTCTCGTCTGGTCGGCTCCGCTCACCAATGGGCGGAGCTTCACCTTGCCAGTAGATCCACGCAGCTCCAAACAGTTTTGGGCTTTGTGGATCTACTGGTCCAGGTGTTCGGAAGCCCAGACTTCCAACCCGACCTCAGGACCTTTTTGGGGAAGGACCGTCTGGGCGACCGACCTAGTCAAACGGTCCTGGAATATTATGAGAGTAAGCGAGCTAATGTGGCGGCCTACACCCCTCATCCCCTAACCCAGGAGTGTGCCACCGAGGGATGCACCCGACCAGCCATCCTGCAGTGCCCCACCTGCAGGAACCAGGGAGTAAGGAGCAGCTTCTTTTGCTCCCAAGGCTGTTTTAAGGGCAGCTGGCGGGTGCATAAGCGGCTCCACAGGCGGGCACCCTCAGAGCTCCAGCAGGAGGCCCAGCAGGAGGTCTCCTCAAGGGAGCTGCACATGGAGGTAAACGTGGCAACCTCCAGCCCCGAGCTCCAGCCGGAGACCCAGCAGGAAGTCCAGCAGGAAGTCTCCTCCACGGAGCTTCACCTGGAGGTAAACGTGGCAAGCTCCAGCAGGAGGCCCAGCAGGAGGTCTCCTCAAGCGAGCTGCACCTGGAGGTTAACATGGCAACCTCCAGCCCCGAGCTACAGCCAGAGACCCAGCAGGAGGTCCCTTCAGCTGAGCTGCTCTTGGAGGTTCAAGAGAAAACCTCCACTCCAGTCCTGTTCATGCCAGAGATTCAAGAGGAAACCTCCTCTCCTGGCCTGCTCATATCGGAGGTCCACGAGGAAACCTCCGCCCAAGCCATGTTCTCGTCAGAGGTTCGAGAAGAAACCTCCACTCCTGCCCGGTCCGTGTCAGAGGTCCACGGGATGACCTCCTCCGAAGCTAAGTCCATGTCAGAGGTCCACGGGATGACCTCCTTCGAAGCAAAGTTTATGTCAGAGGTCCACGGGATGACCTCCTCCGAAGCTAAGTTCATGTCAGAGGTCCAAAGGATGACCTCCTCCGAAGCTAAGTTCATGTCACAGGTCCACGGGATGACCTCCTCTCAAGCCCAGTCCATGCCTGTGGTCCAAGGCATGACCTAGTCCTAGTCCATGTCCAAGTCCATGTCCAGGTTCCTGCCCTAGTCCATGTCCAAGTCCATGTCCAGGTTCCTGCCCTAATTCTAGTCCATGTCCAAGTCCATGTCCAGATTTCTGCTCTATTCCAAGGCCAGTTTCTGATCCAGGTCCCGTTTCCAATACTGTTCCCAGTCCTGCTCCCATTCCCGGTTCCAGTCCAGTTTCCAGTCTATTTTCCAGTCTATTTTCCAGTCTAGTTTCCAACCCTGTTCCTAGTCCAGTTCCTAGTCCAGTTCCTAGTCCAGTTCCATGTCCACATCCAAGTCCAGGTTCTGACCCTGTTCCTAGTCCAGTTCCTAGTCCAGTTCCTAGTTCAGTTACTAGTTCAGTTCCTAGTTTAAATCCAAGTCCAGGTTTCAACCCTTTTCCTAGTCCAGTCCCTAGTCCAGTTCCTGATTTAGTTGCTAGCTATATTGGGTTAATTTCTGGATATGTTTTTGCTCTCATTCTCAGTTCGGAGGCTGATTTAACTCCCAGCTCCGTTTCCAACCCAGCTCACTCCTCTGTCTCTTAACTCTGTCTCCTCCTCTGTCTCCTCCACTGTCTCTAATTTAGTCTCCAGCCCTGTCTCCAGCCCTGTCTCCAGCCCTGTCTCAAATTTAATTTCCAGCTCTGTTTCCTACCAAGTTTTTGATTTTGTTTATGGTTCTGGGTCTAACCTAGTTCTCTGTCCAGTCTCGAAGTCTATTTCCAAGTCTTTCTCGAAGTCTATTTCCAAGTCTTTCTCGAAGTCTGTTTCCAAGTCTTTCTCGAAGTCTTTCTCGAAGTCTGTTTCCAAGTCTGTTTCCAAGTCTGTCTCGAAGTCTATTTCCAAGTCTTTCTCGAAGTCTGTTTCCAAGTCTTTCTCGAAGTCTTTCTCGAAGTCTTTCTCGAAGTCTGTTTCCAAGTCTGTCTCGAAGTCTGTCTCGAAGTCTGTCTCGAAGTCTGTTTCCAAGTCTGTTTCCAAGTCTGTTTCCAAGTCTGTCTCTGATCCAGGTGCCAAAGCTGTCCCTGATCCAGGTGCCAAAGCTGACTCCGATCCAGGTGCTAGAGCTGACTCCGATCCTGGTTCCAGGCCAAGCTTCAAGCTAAGCTCCAGGTCAAGCCTCAGGTCAAGCTCCAGGCCAAGCACCAGGTCACGCGCAGCTCCGAGATCCAGCCCAAGCACCAGGTCATGCGCAGCTCCGAGATCCAGGCCAAGCACTAGGTCACACGCAGCTCCGAGATCCAGACCAGGCATCGGTTCAAGCACCTCTCCAAGTTCTCGTCCAAGTTCTCGTCCAAGTTCTCGTCCAGGGCTCAAGGGAAAACCCGACACGCTCTGCTCTGGTTTCGGGACACTGGACATAACCAGCCTCAGGTCCTGGAGGGCAGAGGTCAGGATCCTGCCCAGGGGTCCAGGTCCACCAAAATGGATGGAACTTGCAGTGCTTCGGGAGCCGCGCCTTAGGGGGGAGGCTCTGTTAGGTTCCCTCTTCCTCTCTCTCGCTACGAAGCTAGCGAGTAGCATACTTCAGCATTCCACTGAGCGCTTTCCAGCACTAGTAAAAAAAACCCTCTGGACTGTCATTCATGACCTCCCGTTTTGTTTACCTCTGCCATGTGCTTATGTTTTGGTTCACGTCATGTCTCCGCCTCCTGTGTTTCCCCATGTGCTCATGTTTTCATTCACGTCATGTCTCCGCCTCCTGTGTTTCCCCATGTGCTCATGTTTTGGTTCATGTCATGTCTCCACCTCCTTATTGTCATTGGTTCTCCTGTGATTTACTGATTATCGTTTCCAGGTGTCGCTTGTTTTGATCTTGTTTGCTTTATTATTACCTCTGCTACTTAAACCCCGCTGCGTGTCCGCTTCGGCGCGGAGTATTAGTTTAGTTTAGTGTTAACCTAGAGATAAGAGTAGCTTTTTGTCAGTGGTTCCCAAACCACCTCCTTGCCTGTCTTTTGTTTCCTAGCTCATAGTCCGTGGTTCCCAAACCACCTCCTTGCCTGTGTTTAATCTCGTCGCTCAGTGTTCGTGGTTCCCAAACCACCTCCTTGCCTCGCGTATTTTTCCCTGTGTTTTTTGGATTACTACCTTTTTGGATTACTGCCTCTTCGGCTAAGTAAACTCTCTTTTTGGATTATTGTTACCCTTTTTGTGGATGGATTATGTTTGATGGTGTTTTGTGTGTCTCTTTACTTTTGAACTTCCTGTTCCCAATAAACTGACGTTTCCCCTGCGCATGCATCCTGACTCCCTTGTCCTACTACACACCACGTGTTGTAAAAGAGGGAAAATCAATCAGAGCCATTGCACAAGCATTGGGCATAGCCAATACAACAATTTGGAATGTCCTGAAAACAAAATAAACCACTGGTGTACTGACAACCAGACATGGAACAGGTCGGCCAAGGAAAACAACAGCAGTTGATGACAGAAACATTGTGAGAGCTGTTAAGAAAAACCCCAAAACAACAGTTAGTGACATCACCAACAACCTCCACAGGGCAGGGGTGAAGGTATCACAATCCACCATTCAAAGAAGACGTGCAGAAATATAGAGGCCATGCCACAAGATGCAAATGACTCATCAGCAGTAAGGATCAAAGAAATACAGAAATGAGCCACAAATGTTCTGGAACCAAGATTAACCTCTACCAAAGTGATGGAAAGGCCAAAGTGTGGAGAAAGAAAGGATCTGCTCATCATCCAAAACATAGAAACTCATCAGACAAGCATGGTGGAGGTAGTGTCATAGCTTGGGCTTGCATGGCTGCTTCTGGAACAGGCTCACTAATCTTTATTGATGATGGAACTCATGAGGGTAGCAGCAGAATGATTTCAGAAGTCTACAATTTACAGAGAAATGCATCGAGTCTAATCGGGAGGAACTTCATCGTACAGCAAGACAATGACCCAAAAAGCACTGCCAACTCAACAAAGGACTTCATCAGGGGGAAAAGTGGAAGGTTTTAGACTGGCCAAGTCAGTCACCAGACCTTGACCCAGTTGAGCAGCATTTCACCTCCTGATGAGGAGACTGAAGGGAGAAACAACCTGAAACAAACAACAACTGAAAGAGGCTGCAGTAAAAGCCTGGAAGACACAAAAGGTGACATGTTCTAAGTTGTTTAACACATCTAGATGTTAATATTAGAAAATTAAAGCTGAAATTCTGATCTATCGTCTCATATTCATCTTTTGATGAATAGCAAAAAGGAAAGAATTGGCCTTGCCGTTCCAATACTTTTGGAGGGGACTGTATAGCCTTCTCTGCTTTGTGATGGAAGTTCACACTTGTATGATGTCATTGATATTTACTGCTGAGTTGTGATAGAAAGTCTCGAGGTATCTGACGCTACAAAAGTTTACTCCTGTTAATAAACTTTTGGTCTCCTTTTATTCTGTAATTAATCTTGAATAATTAAGAAGCTTGAACCTCTTGTTCTTGCGGTTTATCTGGTTTTCCAGCGTGGAAGCGGCTTTCAGTAAAACACACCAGATCACAACCCTCTTTTCATGTAGTATTTCTGTCACAGTTTTAAAGGAAGTGGTGAGCAACCAGTGGGCAAATGTGTGAAAGAATTAAAAGAAGGTGTAAAAAGATGCTGACAAAGTTCACCTTCATATTTTCACATGTTTGAGGCTGTGATTTAGAATGTTGTGTGTGACGTGTAGACGGATCTTCACCTCGGTGTGATGAGTCAAAAAGACAAAAAGACAAGCCTTTTTATATATATACGTATGTTTTGGGATCATTTGTTATAAATAAAGTTCGACACAAATGCATGTCATTACTTTTGCATGCACGCTCTCAGAAGAAAACCAGCACAGAGTCTCGTGCATCTCTGTGCCACTGCAACTCATAATAGAACCTGTGGCTAGCTGTATGTAGGGCAGTTCACCGGTGTGTATGAATGCGGTTTGCGCTGTTCGGTGGAACACAAGTATAAAGGTTTGTGTGTGAAAGTGTGTGTGGTGTATGGACTGCTTCTTCCAACATGCATCAAACTAGCACTTTAAAAGTAGAACACACCACTGAGGTGAACACACACTTGGAAATAAAACTGTATGCTGTATGTTAGCATAAAAAGGCATAACCACCACACAGAGCCTTTCTAACCTCCATAAAACAATCCAACTTTCAGTTTTAATTTATTTAAAAAAGAAAATTGGTGTGTTATTATTATTATTATATTACAAAACAAAGGCTTTTTGGAATTTAACACCGTTAACAGCTTGAATTGAACACAAATAAACAGCAGCATCACAACATTTTCTAATTTACTGTGTTGCTAGGTAATGTGTTGCCATAACAACCAACCCCAAGCATCAGTTAAAAGGTTTAGATTAAATATTTAACTCATTCTTATCTCCGGATGACTAACAAAGAAAGGCCTGACAGCACACACACCGAGTCGTTCACTAACAAAAGGCAGTTATTATGTGATCAGCTGCTGTTCAGTTCAAACATCTGATTTGTGGGGCATCTGATCTTAAGTCTGAGTTTAAAAAGGTTAGCTAGACCAGTGAGCCGGAAAGGATGTGTGACGTACGGGCGGATAAATTACAATCAATTATTTATTTCAATTATTTATTTATTTAAGGTCACAGATCAGCAGAGGACAATAAAAATAAACTGCAACATGAACCTTTATTTAACTGGACAGTTATTATAGTGACGAATTCTGAAAGTCGGCAGATTTAAAAGTTATTTCCAGTTTTAAAACAATGCAGAATAAAACAAAACACACTGCACACATTCAGGGTCTTACTCACGTGATTGTTCAACAGGAAGCGTGATGATGAGTTTACAAAGAGGGTCTTACAGTCAGAGAGACAGGAAATGGAAAAACCCACAACCAAAAATATCAAACAAAAGTCATGTACGAACTCATACACATTATTACATGAGACAAAAAAAATACTTATAAAAGACTAAAATATTCTACCAGACAACATGGAAATACCACACACTCAGAGATATAAATATGAATCTGTACATTAAAATTCTGTATAAAATATGTATAAGACTTGAGGAGATCAGAGACATTAGCCCTCGTGCATATTTTATGTTGCTGAAATGAAGTTTAGACTTTTCTCAGATACGTCACTGCAATCAGTCACTTCCTTTATACTTCACATGAGTAAACACGAGCTGACCATCGAAACTTCCTGTTTACTCAGAGGTTCTGCCCACGTGCCACTGAAACCTCCCCAAAGGCTGGGTTAAGTCGTGGCTAAGTATGTTCTCCAGCTGCAGCTAAATGTGAAAGATCAGGTGCAAAACACCGTTTTAAATATCTACAAGTAAATGTTTAGGACCTGAATTTCATCTAAAAACAACAATTTATAATGGATATTATATTAAACTTACAGGAACAGTATTTTACTCAAATCACAAAGATTTTAATACGGTGAAGTTTTCTGTAAGGAGACGTTTATGTCTTTGTGCACTAACTTATAGTATGGCAGTGTTGTGTTTGACAGGATACCCGGTCTATCTTCTCTGTAGTTAGGTCATGGTCCTGGAGAAGTTGTGCAAACAGAAAGCATGCAATCGACTGCCTTCATCTCAGTTCAGTGGTTAGTTAATATCCCAGAAAAACAGCTGGAAGATGTTGTGTGTTGGATTTTAAAGAAAACATTTTCTCCCCAGTTTGGTCACATGCCAATTCCCACCCACCAGTCTGCTCTCCCCATCATACAACAGCTACCAACCAGGAGGGTGAAGGACACGTGCTTCCTCAAGACACACAAAGCCAACCAACTGCATCCTTTCAAACTGCTGCTCCTGCTGCCTCACAGGGTGATGTAACGGACCCGGAAGAAAGAGCTACCCGCCCTCTTCCACAAACATGAGCTTACAGACACCGGTGGTTGGCTAGTGTCACTGTGATTGACAGGCGAAAGAGAGAGTATACCCCTCCCCCCAGAGAGCATGGTCAAGTTTGCTCTCTTGGCTCCCTGATGGCTGTGGCATCGTCAGGATTTAAACTGGTGCCACCCGGGAACTCTGTTACCCCCCACATAAACAAACAAGCTACACACATTCTGAACAAACACATTACACATCATTGAGGAGAAACCCAGTGAGCTAGGTAAATACCAGTCATGATGGTGGCAATGAAAATTCCATAAGATTGAGCTAAAGAGGAACAAACACTGGAAAGTACCAAGACTGAGCAGAGTGTTTCTGCCTGGCTCTGTGAATCATGGGTTATTTTTATATCAGATATTTTAAGAATTCTAGTGTATAAGAAGTAGAAGTTACTGGTACTGATGAGGATTTAATATAGCAGGACAGGAGTCAGTATAACTGGAGTTATCTGTGCAGCAGATATAAAGCTGAATGTTCTGTTTTACATTAATACTCTGTAGTTAAAGCAATCTTCTGCCTTCAGCTTGTTCTGACTTGCTCTTCCTGACACTCTGTGGTTTCTGATGTTAAGTCTGAATGCCATACACATTACAGTGCAGTAGACGAGATAAACCGAGATTCTGCGTCAGATCCAGAACCTACATACAGTAGTAGATCCATTATGGAGTCTGAAGCTTGACCATGTGATTTTGATCTCATTATAAGTGGCTCAGCATGATGTGTTACATAACAGTGCTTTGCTGAGGTACAAACTATTAGGAGTGAGTGTCATTCCCTACAGCTAAACTGCTGTGTCTGTGGAAACGGCTCTGAACACCCATATGAGAAAACCAGTTTAGTGAGTCTTCATCTCCCGCCTTTTTTATAACGACATGTAAATTCTGTAAAATCCGGTCCTTATCACCAGCAAACCTACATGAACGAGGTTTTCAGCTACTGATCATGCTTCCTGTCCCTGTACAATTATATTAGAGAATGTGAAATAGACCATTGTTATAGTTTATAATGGTGCTTTTGAGAATGAGCAGACTATTTAAATATTTCTTGTTTGCAAATACAAAGTAGGATTAGAATCGTGTTAAACTGATGGCTCTATGGGGAAGCAGTGACAGACTAGAAAACCACATCATTACCCTCATTCAACTGCAAAAACTGGCCAGATGTGTTGCTGAACCATCCAGTGGTGGTGTTACTCGGCACTAAAGGGTTTTGTGTTCGTTTTTGTTTGACGCGGTTATTACCCTGTTTTATACAATGCTCATTATAATGTTTGGGGAGATCGTGTGGTCATGTGACTCATCTCTTAACTTCTAATATGAAAACAACACACCCAGACACACACTGAGGCTTAGAGTCAGAACAGAGTGTTAGTGCAGGAATATTACAAACTGAAAGTATGGGACTGATGATGGGAAACACTCTCTCAACATGTTCCAGCTTGTTGTTTGGGAAAACAGGAAGCAGGTGAAAGACAGCAGTCGTTGTCTGTAACTGACTCAATCATCATTAAACACAAACATCTGTTGGGAATTTCTTTTTCTGGACCATTTTCAGACATGATAACCTGATAGAGGTATAGCTAAACCTGTGAGTGCTTTCTCTGTGGTATTAAATAAATCATAAGGTCCTTCACACTCCTGCATTAAGAGAGTAAATATTACAGGGCGTGGTCGTGCAGTGGTGTGTTTTGGAGTGTTTTCAGTGTAAGTAAAATGCTTGCTCAGACATGATCTCTCTCTCTCTCTATCTGAGATCTCATCTTCTGACTGTAACCTAAACCGTGTGTTGATGTGGCTGGCTGAAAAAGAAATGTGTATTTTGGTTCTTTTATGAAATTCATTAGAAATGCAAAATAGAAAAACAGACAAACCACAAAACAAAGAAGTGAAATTTGTTCTGGAAAAAGAAACTAGAAAAAAAAAACAAAACTATGCAGTTACTGGTCTCTGAAGCAAGACTGGATAAATGTAGAGCAAATATAATTAAAGCAGTGAATCATCAGGAGATAGATTCAGAGTCTTAGTCACTAAAAGACTCCCTTCAGTCCTTCACCCTCCATCCAGTTCTCTCTCCAAGCAGCTACAACTGTTCTCTTGTTGTGCTAACTAGCTAACTAGTTCTCTAGGTAATATTAGCTAACTGCAGTTTTGTAAACCCCCCACCCCCCTCCCCCCTTATAGTCCCCTGGTTGTTCAGCTGCACTGTGTGTTTTTATGGCTTCCAGCCACACAGGCTTTTAGATCATAAAAGCATTTTATGTCTTAGTTGTATTGATTTGTGGATAATGGGAAATGGAGAGATGGTGCATCAGGTTCTCCAGCACAATAGGAATCACAGAGGAAATGAAAACTGCCTGTGAGGTCTCGATTACTCACTTTGGGGAATCTACTGACTCTCTGATTGTTCTCACTGTTTCTGTGTTCTTACTGACCAAAGCATTAAACCGTTAATATCTTCACATCTGTACAATGTCCAAATTCCAATCATTTTCATTTCTGTTTTAAAATCGTATCATAATAGCAGCTTTAATACTGACATGATAATTTACTGTATGTGTCATTGGGCCTGTACACTGCTTCACTAATTGAACACAAATACACATTTAAACCTGATTCTCAGCTGACGAGACACAAATCTACAGAACTGAGTCGTGTTTTTACCTTTAACAAGAGCTCAGGTACCAAAAGGTTTCACATAAATACTGACAACTCTTCATTATCCCCATCTTTATAATGAACAACCTCCAAAACATTTAATGAAGCATTAACAGAGAAAGGAAATGACAAAACAGTGACATTTGTCATAGTTGGTGCAGAGGGTTGTGGTTGGTTCTCAGTGTTCAGCTCTCCGTCTCACACACACAGTAAAGGGGAAGTGGTGATGGACGACCAGACTGCAAAAATCATCATCTTTACTTTTTTCTTTTACACAGGACCTGTGAAGATCTGAAACTACCCCTGAACTGATCATTCTGTTCATTCTAAGTGTTAATGTGTTTATTGAGAACCAACTGAGTCATTTTTTAGAGTAATTCTTATTTGTCTAAAACCTCATTACACTCATTTTAAAATGTCCCGTATAAAAAAGAAGCGTGATCATACATTACATAAAAAGGTTTTTTATTAAATGTTTGCAGGCATGAACATGATATTTCTGGTTATAAGTACAGACTGGAGTGAAATCAGCATGTTACCTGCATGTAATGTAATGTCTACCTGAGGGTGTACAAACTTCTAAATCCAGACAGGAGTCCAGTCCAGTGCTGAACTTCCTATAACAGGCTCGATAGAATAATTACTGACAGTGATTACTGACAATCATTACATTATAATAAATACCACACATTTATTTACAATACAGATGTAAAAGTACATGAGCTCAGTTATAAATGTAAAGTCTTTGTTTAATTGTTGATTGATCTGATAAAGAATTCTCACATGGTGTAAATAAACTTTACAGGAAAAGCTCAAACACGGTTATTTTAATCTTTTAATCTGTGTGGTGTGTTTTATCTGGGTCAGAGCTCCCGTGGATTCTTTTTATTTCGAGGTCTTCATGACACAACAACAGTTCAGTTCAGGAAATACAGTCACAAGGTTAAAAACAGAGAAATATAAGTACAGACATTTAAATAACACTTCACTAGAGTCATTATTGTTTATGAGCGTTTGATCTGACACACATAAAACAAAGTCCTTCAACAATCACAGTCAGAACTGTTCTCTGTTTTAGTAATAATGCAGAAATCATATTGAATTATGTAAAGCATTTCTCAAACCTTATTCAAATCCATGGTAAACGCGCATGACCAGTGTATTTTAAATGCAAATGACTTCTCAGCATAAGACTTTTGTTAAAAGGTGCAGACTGGAGTTTATAATGTACAGACTGATGGCTAGATGTGAGTCACAGAAGGCCCTGAACACTTACCTTCTTAAATCCACATCTACAGAAGCCCCGTGTTCCTGTATGAGTTTATCTCGTCCTTAATGACTTATTCTTAGCGTGGGAAAATATCTATTGTTATGTTCAAAGATGCTCTAATAATTCTTAAGCTCAGATGTTAGATGAGCCCTTTTTAGTTAAGCTTGATAACGGAGTGAATATAACTCTGTCTCTCTATCTCTCTATCTACAGTTGCAATCAAAATGATTCAACCCCCATTGCAAATCTGGTTTATCAAAAGTTACAGACTTTCAGCTGTTTGCAATGAACAAATCAAACAAAAGCAATTGAAATAGTTCAACACAACAAATGCTTCATGAGATGCATAGCCAGACACCAGCTTCTGGCAGCGTTCCTGAGGAATCTTAGCCCAGTCCTCATGAGCAATGGCCTCCAGTTCAGTAATATTCTTGGGTTTGCGTGCTGCAACCGTCTTCTTCAAATCCTACCAGAGATTTTCTACAGGGTTCAAGTCAAGTGACTGTGATGGCCCTGTAGAATCTTCCAGGACTCCTTCTGCAACCAAGCCTTGGTGGAATTTGAGGTATGCTTGGGATCACTGTCCTGTTGGAAGGTCCAACGGTGCCCGAGCTTCGGCTTCCTCACAGACGGTATGACGTTTTCTCCTAGGATTTCCTGATACTTCAATAAATCCATCTTGCCATCCACACGCTGCAGGTTTCCAGTGCCAGAGGATGCAAAGCAGCCCCAGAGCATCACCGAGCCACCACCATGCTTGAGCGTATGCTTCATTCTTCTTCCTCCAGACATACCGCTGATCCATCGTGCTGAAAAGTTCCACAGAACAGAATCCCAAAACTTCTGTGGCTTATTTATATGATTTTGAGCCGAACTTTCTTGTTCTTTTAGGTCAGTCACTTTGAAACTGCAAACTATGCTTTCAACGGTGTCTCTAGGAACATTCAGCGACTTCGCTATCTTTTTGCATCCTGTTTCTTGTTTGTGAAGGGGGGGGTGATCTCTTCCCTTAACTTTTTCAACCATTCTTTTGACCATCTCTCTAACATGCAGTCAAATGTGACACTCAAAAACCCCTAGCCAGTTCAGGTATTTCATGTGTTCCAGCTCAAACACACCTGATGCAACTAATGAAGCCCTTTGTTAGTTGCATCAGGGGTGCTTGAGACAACACCGGTTTTGCATATTTGTGCTGTTGTGAGAGATTCTATTCAGGGGGTTGAATAATTTTGAGACTGGAGAAGTCATTATAAGTTGCATTTTCAGTTGAATTTGGGGAAACCACTTGAAGCATTCGTTGTGTTGAACTATTTCAATTGGTTTTGTTTGATCTGTTCATTGCAAACAGCTGAAAGTCTGTAACTTTTAACAATAAACCTGATTTGCAATGGGGGGTTGAATAATTTTGATTGCAAGTGTACAAGGCAGTGGCAGTGTTTTCCACACTCTCCTTCTGACTATAAACACATTTATTTAAGTAATATTTGTAGGATTATTATGTAATTATAACATTTAAAATGTTTTGAAATTATAACATATTAGAGCCTCAATTAAATTCGTCTGAAAACATCTTTAAAAAGGAGTTTGTACGCAGAGCTGAGAGGAAAGTGTGTACTGAGCATGTCCAGACAGGAGGAGCTCCAGCGGTTTGATGGATGTGAGCCAGTAAAGACGCTAAGCTAACAGCATCGGAAGGATGTGTAGAGCAGAAACATACATCATGTCGCTTATCTGCATTGTTTATAAAACTCTTCAGTGACTGATGATCAGGAAAACGGGAAAATGTTTGGCTGAGAAACGCTTACTATGGATTATGAAAAGGTGGTGAATATTTTAGCAGGAAACAGGATTCTCTGGACTTTTCTCCCCCTACTGTGCTGTAAGTTTCCACTTTTCCTTCACAACACATCAAACTGTAAATATAAAGAGTTTTATAAAATAAGTTCATCCTGAAGAAAGTGAAAATAGAGATGTGAAACTCAGGTTTAATACTTGGTGTGTTGGAGGGAATCATTTTCCTCAGTGTTAAGCTGAACAGTGATACAGCAGTTTAGAGCTGTGTGTTAATGAGTCCTCTGAAAAGATCATGTTTCACACAACTGTGACTTTTCACACAAACACAAAGCCAACACACTAACTTGGTTTGTTTCCTTTGTATTAATCTCTCAGAAATAAATACTAAACACTAACTTTCCTTGTCACTGGGGTGGTACATCATAATGTGAATGTATTTTGCCTTTAAAATGATTTAAAAACACAATTACCTTAATAACTACTGATGTACCTTAATTAGAGTTTAGAGTCATTTTTACAGACACACATTAAGGTACTGAAGGTGTTTTCTGAAGGTGTGACACCAGTCACAGGGAAAGGTCCAGTTTAATACCCTGTTTTTGCAATTAAAATAATGTTTGTTAAGTGTTTTGACTGTATAGTAAATACAGCTTGTGGTTATTGATTATTAAGATTATAAATCCATGGTGTAATGGATCATTCTGCTGATTTGTGATGTTTTCCACTCTGTTAATTTCACACTTTAAGTCTATTTTCTAATGTGTAGCTATAACTTTGAAAGTGTACCATCTGATTAATGAAAACAAGACAAATTATCCAGCTCAGAAAAATCTAGTGAATGTTACTTGTACATTGATGTTTTTTTCAGTGGAAATCCTCTTTCAGGTTTCTCAACCCCACAGTCTCTCCTTATTTAATAGAAATATATTTCTCTATTATTATATTTGTCTTAATTACAAATAATAAATGAACATATTCTTATTTCTCAGTATTATTACTGCAGACTCATCTTCTCTTACAGTGAAGTTTCAGTCAAAATTAATTATCCGTCAGCAAATATCTCAAAGCTCCAGATGAAAGATATTGTCTTAACGAGGACACAACTGACTTATAATTGACCTTCATCTATGAAATATTAAAACAGCTCCCATTTTCTGAACAAAAAACAAAGACTAAGGAGCATTTTAAGGAAATTAAAGATAAGGTAATATAATTTCATAACTAAGATATGGGGTGTAAAATTATATCTACGTGGTTGAACATACCAATAAGCACTGTTGGATCAATAGTAAGGACGTGGAAGCTGCATCACATCACTCAAACACTACCGAGACAAACACTACCTAGACGAGCAGTACCGAAACAAGGCAGTCCCTCAAAACTCCAAGACAACACTGAGACTGGTGAATGAAGCCACCGTGAGGCCAACAGTCACACTGAAGGAGTTACACAGTGCAGTGGCTAAGCATGGAGTCAAGGTGCACAACACAACCATTTCAGGAGCTCTGTGTAGCTGAGGACTGTAGGGAAGGCGTGGCTAAAAAAACAGTTACTCAAGAGGAGCCATGTTAAAGCATGAGAGTGACCCAGTGAAGCTATGGGTTTTTGGTGTGATGAGACCAAGATCTAGATACAGTATGTGTGAAAGAATGGATCGAGTCAAATACAGGGGGATATTACAAGAGAACCTGCTTCAGTCTGAAGCTTGGAAGAAACTTCAACTTTCAGCAGGACAGTTGTCCCAAACACAAGACCAAAGCAATGCAGGAGCTGTTAAAAAAAGAAAAGGTGACTGTGCTATGGCACTGTTTAAAAAATTGCAGTCAACAAACAACATCCTACCAACCTGAAGAACCTGGAGCAAATCCTCCAGGAAGAATGGGTGAAAATCCCAAACAGTGTGCAGAGCTGGTAGGAACATCACTGACCCCCAACACACTTACAGCTGTTACTGCAGCAAAAGCTGCTCCTACCAACTACTAGTCTGGAGGGGGTGAATACTTATGCAGCAGCATTTTTCAGTTTTTATTTTTTTTAAAGCTCTGCTGACAAATAATGATTTTTGACTTTGAAAATGTATTTTATGAGCAGATTGGTTTGCAGTAAAAATACAGGCTGGAACAATCTGTGTAAGTGTCATTTATCATCCAGATGAATCTCATGGGGTCAGTCCATCTCAAGTGGCCCAATAATTGTAAGGTTGGTTGCTTGACCAATTTTAATTTTCCTTTTTTTGAGTGTTTACCTCTATCTATTGGCATTGCAGAGCCACCAGTTTATAGCCAAATACAGCTGTATAACCAAAATCTGACAAGCATAAGCTACTGTATGTCAATCATAAACATTTTTATTATTTGTTATGTTTATATTACATCTGTTCATTTCTCAAACTGCATGAATAAATTAGGCTTTTTCCCAGATTTCCACCTGCCCTAGCTCTGTAACCAGTGGAATCTCAAACTCACAGTTTTTACAGCAGAATGCTACTATAGAGGACTTATTTCTGTCACAATTCCACCAGAGATATTCAACCTGAAAATGAGGGGAATTTTTTAAAAAGAAAATTGCAATTTCTCACCCCCATAAAAAGAAATGAGAAGTCTCAAACCTGAAATGTTCTGCATGCACACTGTCCTTACCTGGGTACCCCCTAAAAATAAGACTGAGACTCGAACCCTTCCCATTACAAAGTGACCCTGAAAGTGGAACTGTGAGTAATCTTGAGCATTACATTCGGGCTTAAGTTAGGTAGTGTTAATGTCAGGTACCTAATGTGGTCTAGAGATCAGTTTTTGTTCCAAGGAGTTAGGACCATCCTGAGCTGAGATATTGAAGTTTCTGTAAACAGCTGAACCTGAGATGGAATGACCCAATGACTTTAAGGAGGTTGAATACTTTTGCAAGGCGCTGTATATTGTTAGCTATATTGTAGTATATCTAGTAATAGATGCAGCACTGTAATACATAATAATATATTTCCTACAGAACATATCACATTCCCTGAAATATTTTTGCATTTTGAAGTTGAAAATCACAGATTTGTACCACAGTATAGTTTTAATGGACTGTATGTGATTGTGATTGTGAGTGAAATGATTAATCTGAAGCTGAAGCTGTGATGCAGGTTTACTGTGTGCAGCTGGAGACGAGACGGTCACACTGCAGGAAGTGGAAGGAACCACTATAACTCTCCATACTGGGATAACTGGAATTCAGAGTGATGCTCAGATTCTGTGGTTTTATGGACCTGAGAAAGCAGAGGAAAAGATATTGAACAGTCTAGTGGTTAAAGGAGAAACTGTTACAGAAATCAGTGAGAGATTTAAAGAGCGACTGCAGCTGGACAGAATCAGTGGAGCTTTAACCATCAGGAACATCAGCAGAAACCATTCTGGAGTTTATTTATTACAAGTTCTCGCTGGACGTCTCTCATCTAGGACTTTCAGTGTCAGTGTTTATGGTGAGTAAAAGTGTTTCATGTCTCCTTCCTGTCCATGTTCAGTCTCATAACTTCATAATTACTAGAAAGGGCAATCAGCAATAAAACACAGAACAGGTGAACACATGGGAATCAGCCAATGACATGTCAGGGGCGGAGACAGTTCTGAAACCAAACAAAGGAAAACTAAACAGAAAGCAGCACTTGTGGTGCTGTGTGATGCACTAAGAGGGGGAATTTGTGACAGAACAAATAGATGTTTTGCAGACATTCCACATTCATTTATAATTAGAAAATTGTAATCTTTGACAAATTGCTGTGGTATAAGAGGAATAACACACTTTGGGACGTGCTGTTTTAGGAAATTAACCAACACTGGGATGGTAACACACACACACACACACACACAGTGTTTATGATTTTTATTATTATTATTATTATTATTATTATAAGATTATGTTGCTTTAAAAGAAAAGGTGTTGTTTCTAATCTGTTCTGTTTTAATCTGTGTTTCTGTTTCTTAGCTCCAGTATCAACTGCAGTAATAAGAAATCAACAAGAAAAACGAAGTGTGTTGTCCACAGAGCCGTGTTCCCTCCTGTGCACTGTGGAGAATGGAGAAGATGTGAAGTTATCCTGGTACAGAGAGGATGAGAGAATCTCCATCACCAATAACACAGATCTCAGTGTTCCCCTCAGTCTCCCACTTCAAATACAACACCATAATAATAACACTAACACTTATATCTGTGTGTCTGCAAACCCTGTCAGCAATAAAACATCTTCTCCCAACATCACACAGCTCTGTGATCATAAAACAGGTACGTCAGAGAGTCTAAACTATCATCACTTTAAATAGAACAGAATAATGAATATTCATGTAGGAGTGAGACAGAGGTGACTGAAGATTAAGATATAAAATAAACTCATTAATGATGGTGTGTCAGTCTGGATTCATATTTCACTGACTGCAATGGAATATTAATCAAGTGCTAGCATCATGTTACAGGTTTCTCATGGATTTGAGGCGAGAATCAAAATAACTTTTTACTGTTACTTTGTTAGAAAACCTAAATATTGTGATACTCATCATCTATCTTAAAGTATCGTGATAGGACATTTTTATCATATCACCCAGTCCTAGTCTTATGTCTGTGTCATATAGAGAAAATCATTTATGAATATATCATAATGTTCACAGAACCAACTGATGGTTCTCGTTCACTGCATCCTGCCCTGATATCTGCTGGAGTTTTTGTGTCATTAATCATATCTGTATCTGTGTGGATTTGGCTGAAAAAGAAAAAAGGCAAGTAATGCATCTTTCTGTTCCTGTGTTTAGTTTAGTTTAGTTTTTACATTTGCCAGGTTTCAAACAAGTGAATCTGATTTGTGTGTCTTTAGTTTCTGAGAAACCTGAGGAACTGACTTACGCTGATGTGAATATTACAGCTCACAGTGCAGAGAGAGTTAAAAAGGTAAACATCTAAATAAAACTTCTGAAAATGATCATGATGTGAAATGCAGTAGAGATTTTGGTATAAAAATCACATTTGTTCCACAGGAGTGATAAAAGTCTCCCCCTGATTCAGTACTGAAATATACTGCTGTGTCTTACAGGAAGAAAACTCCAGAATAACGCAGGTTGAAGCTGATGGTGACTCAGTGGTTTATGCAGATGTGAAGAGATCCTCATAATTCAACACATCAGTATATCCTTTTGATTATTTTAATGAGTTTTATTTTTTTAAACTAACATACTTCTGTTCACAATTGGTCATAAATGTTCAGTGTTTGTGTTACATAAACCATTTACACATTTACAGTGTGTACATTCTGTACAGTAGTGTGAGCTTGGTAATGTTTAAGATATTATTTAGAGAGTATTTCAGCCTAGAGTTTGATGGGATTATAGGAAGTAGATTTCAGAGTCTATTAACTGAGTTCTGTCTGAATTAGTATTTCTGCTGGTTAAACTTGTGTTTGTCTCGTCATAAACATGTTTATAAACCGATTAATCCCTTTGAACTGAGTAATCCTGTAGGGGTTAGGGCGTGTCTTCAGGCATCAGTGTCTAATATTTTAATATTTGCATGCTCTCATGCTCTGACTAGCAACATTAAAGTTAGCAAAGACCCAAGTGTCAGAAAGTTAAGCTAAAAAACGAGCTTCAGCGAATCAGCAGCTTCAGTTTTCCAGCTGCCTCTCAGTGTTTACGCTTCTCACATTACAGCCGTATTGTTCAGATCAGATACAGGATACACAGCTCTGTGTTAGAGGTGTGTGTGTGGGACTGGTTTCTCAATCCAACCCCCACCAGCTCCTGAAGCAATTCTGACTAAACCCCGCCCATTTACACTGTTATTATTTATCTATTATTATTGTTCCAGCCTGGTTCTGTTTCCCAGAATATAAATAAGTTAGTAATTTAAACCCCAGGAGCCCTGACCAGGATCAGGTATGTAGTGCAGATGAATGAATAAATGCAGTAAATGCGTCGCTGCACTGCACAAGCGCTCAGTACACACTCATGTTAATGATCCTGGGCTTTTTATCCTGAAAGCTTCATATCTCACAGCTTCATACAGCAATTTCTTACGTCCCCTGGGATCCCAGTACTGATGCACACCTCTACTCAGGGTCTTATCTGTAGTCTATATTTAGAGTTAAAGCACGGAGGTACAAAAATAGAACAAAAATAACAGACACACTGTACAATAAAGCCTTTAACCCTGAAAACAGACCACCAGACCGTTAAAGCTCCAGACTGAGAGAGAGACAGATCTAGAAGATGGTGTTAAAGGTGTTAGTCAGTGTTGTCGTTTATTTGCCCATCAAATTAACACGTGTTCTGTAGTTCCTGAAAAACCTGATAATCTGATCTTCTTCCTGGAACACGGCTCGTTCTGGCTTAGTGTGTGTGGCTCTAACAAACACAATGTCATAGCAGTAAGAGACAGAAAATGCTGGGGGGTTTTCTTTTTTGTTTTCTTTTTTTATAAAATGTAAATGTGTAAATTCACCTTTTGTTATTTTTGCTTTATGGCCATTAAAACTCTGAGCTTCTGCCCAATTTGGGGATGTTTAATTAAATTACATTTTTAATTAAAAACAAAATAATGCTAAACCTGTAAGGCTGTAAAGTTCTTCTCATTAAGTGACTGTAAGTCCACTATTATTTCAGTGATAACACACACACACACACACACACACACACACACACACACACACACACACACACACAGCTAGTTTAGTCCACACAGATCAGTCCTTCCGTGTTTTTAATGGGCGTTGTCCTCGAATTAAATAATAAATGATGTCTATTACACACAACACTGCCCCCTGCTGTTCATATACAGTACTGTGCAAAAGTCTACACACCCTTACATTTTTTGTACAAATGTAGAGATGTTTATTTGATGTTTTGGCATTAATGAGTGAGTAGAAAAGGAATTAGGTTTTATTACTTATACAAGTAGTTAAAATTTTTATATGAAAAGTTACAGAGAAAAATGTTCCTAGAAGTGCTCAGTAATAGAGGATATTTCTGATAAACCCATAATGGAGTCTGTTCTGGTTTTACTGCAGAAACAAAGTGAGAACCAAATGTTCAGAAGATCTGTGTGAGGTTCTCCAAGATGCAGAAAACCTGAACCTGAGAGAACTGATACAGGTTTAAAGGCTTTATAGCAAATTCTGATTTAGTTTATTAATGTTTACTGCTATTTATAGTTTATTTATTCTATGTAGAAACGTTTGATTATATCTGAGGACTTTTACACAGAACTGTACAATCTATTCTGTTACAGTGATAAAAGATAAATAAGAAATATCAATTCTGATCCTTTAAAACTATCAGCCAACAACAATCATGTTCTTTTACTGTCACCTGTATAAATATTTCTTTATATAAATAGTTTTTACCAAACCATAAGCCAAGAACTAATCTCCCAGAGCTTTTAATAGGATCTGCAGCTGATATTTCCTACAACAGCTATACTGATAAAACTGTAATGTAACTCAAACTCCACTGTAGCTTTATAATATTTGTTATAATCAGGTATTACACATGTATATTATTATCAGCATTTTCCATTTCATCTCTGTACATTTAAATAAAGCATTAAACAGAGTAAAGAAGGTGAATAATGGGATTATTTCCTATGAGAAGAGAAAGTTGATGAAAACAGTTTCTCCTACCGTAAAGAGCTCAGTAAAGCCTCCAGGTCAGACGATGACGATGTCCTTTTAAATCACATCCATGTGAGGACACTGATGTGTAAATGGTCAACAATTAGCATTGTTCAGTAGCAGAAAATCAGGTTTGCTGAATGTTTAAAGTGGTTTATCAACATTACTTTCATTCCTTTGCTGTACTGAGACAATGCTCTGACCTTCACGAGCCGCACGCCTGCGTTCTTCAAAATGGTGGGAATGAAGGAAGCGAACAGCTTTTATTTCCCATCTACACACAGGGCGGCTGAACACCGTGACGAAGACGTGACGATGACGATGACGCTTTGTAGCTTATTTACATGCACGAATCCAAACCCTTTCCACACCGAACACATTAGACGTTAACGATGGTGAAGCACAGAGTCCTACCTGTCTAGAAACTTCCAGCAGGTAAATGAGTTCTCTTTCAGAAGCCTGAGTGTAAAACCAGGAAGATGTTTCACCAAATCACACAGGAAGCATCCTGGACATTTTAATGGACTTGTTCCAGTTACAGATATTCTCAATGTAAAGATACACTTTCAGGTTTAAAAAGTTCCTCATCTGTTTATTTAATTTGTGTTAAAACTATGAGCAGTGTGACAGACAGCCCTGATCTCAGAACAGATGAGGAAAGGTCACTGTCCTGCTGATATTTCCATAAATTTGTTTACGTGAGGGATAAAACTGCCATTCAGTGTAAAACAATGGCTTATTCACTTCTCCTTTCTCTCATTTAACACATTCATCATGGAGGGAGTTTTATATCACTCATGGCTTCCATGATGATCTTTAATATTTAGTTTTAGTTTCAGAAAGTTTTATTTCTGAACATTATTTGGAAGAGCGAGTGTAGACAGGTACAGCAGGTATACAACAGCAGTCCATCTTTATCAGTGCTTTAATCAGTCAGAGGCAACATGACAAGCTGTGATTTTTGTCTTTACAACTTTTTGTGGATCTTCCACAACATTAAATGTAACTAGCGAACAGCTAGGTTGTATATTTCTGCACAGTCAGGAATTTAAATTGAACTTAATCCTGAAATCTCCACATCACAGGAGAGAGAGAGTTAATGTTGTGTGATCTGGAGTGTGTTCACTGTGAGATTCCAGTACCAGGAACTGTGTGTATAAAACACTATATAAGGGAAGTGTGTACACTATCAGAGGACTTATTTATACAACTTTGCTCATATGCTGTTTACATTATCAACAACTAATAATAAATGTCATATTATCAGTAAAACTCTACAGAGAGACAGTAAACATGTTGCTGCATTTGTACATTATTTAATTTAATCACTGTAAATTTAAATACAGAATTAGACCATTTAAAAACATCGAACAAAGCATTGATTTACTGTTAAAGTAGAAATTTCATTTTAAAAGTTGAACCTACTGAATATCCACTGAGTTCCAGGCGTCTATTAAATGAAACAAGGACACTGGTTCCAGTCGTAACCATTAAATGACGTCTGCACTGATTGTTCTGAAGCAGAAAATCAGGTCTCAGGTTTCTAAAACTGACCTTCAGCATTTTTTACATTCTTTTATACTGAGGTGTAGATTTACAAATGGTTCTGTACACAAGTCCAACCAGTATGATGTTGATTGTTAGCTAATGTGCCTTACTGTGTGTAAACTACAACAGAAACAGCTGAATTTCAGAAATGTACAGGTTTTGATCAGACATGGTTAACTATGTAGCTTTCATTTTCATCCTTTAGTTGAAGTACAGTTTACTTTAAATCCAATGACTTTAATGTTCATTATTGTGTACAATGAGACGAGCAGCAGCCTGCAAACGCGATATATTAGTGACTTTATTATTATTATTTTTTTTAGTAGAATTTCCTGTCTTTCCTGCCCAAGCAAAATCCTGTATTATGACTATTTTTATATTAAAAATCAAAACAGATTAAAGGGAACATTAAAAAATGTTCTTGCTCTTAATTAAAAGTCTTCAGTGTGTCAGACAGTGTGTTTGTCTCAGAGTGTTATAAAGTGATGCAGCAGTAGAGCTGAAATGGCAGCGAGCACTAGAACACAGCACACTGATCGAATCAGGAACTCGATGAAGCCGCAGCACTCACGCTTTCCTACGAGAGAAACCGAATACGTTTACTTTCTCTCTCTCTTTGTGAGCAGTTTGTGATTTGTACATTTCAGTGTTGTTCTCATATCTGCGATGTTCAGTGTGACGTTGTGAGTGCTGATGGGATTGGCCGACACACAGCTGTAAACCTCGTGCTCTTCAACATTTATCATGAGAATCACTGGTCTGGTTTAATATCTCTGTCCCTTTGAACCAAGACAGAGTCGTGTCTCTGTGACGCTCTACAGAGCACAGCGCTGAACATCTGGATCCAGATGTTGGTACAGAGGCTGATTGATTATTGGCTGACTGTCTGGTTATGTACGGAGAGGATACAGGAGCTGAGAGAAGAACAAACTGAGGTTAAATATAATCATACGTGAGAAAGTTTTGAAAAAATTCTAATATTTACTCACCATAAAGACTGACACTGAAAGTCCTAGATGAGATGCGTCCAGCGAGAACTTGTAATAAATAAACTCCAGAATGGTTTCTGCTGATGTTCCTGATGGTTAAAGCTCCACTGATTCTGTCCAGCTGCAGTCGCTCTTTAAATCTCTCACTGATTTCTGTAACAGTTTCTCCTTTAAACATCTGACTGTTCAGTATCTTTTCCTCTGCTTTCTCAGGTCCATAAAACCACAGAATCTGAGCATCACTCTGAATTCCAGTTATCCCAGTATGGAGAGTTATAGTGGTTCCTTCCACTTCCTGCAGTGTGACCGTCTCGTCTCCAGTTACATTCTGCAGACCTACACACCAACACATGCAACAAATCAAACACCTTAAACACACACACACACACACACACACACACACACACACACACACACACACACAGATGAACAGCTCTCCAGAATATTTGTTATATTGATATTTGAAAAGACAAACTCACCTGTCACGTAGAAGAACAAACAGAGCAAACGTCTCATTCTTTAGTAAATTCTTTAAAATATTTCGGTGAGTCCGGTCTCTGACTCCAAGATAATAGAGGAAGATAATAGAGGAAGTTACTGAACTGTTTATACTTAAAGGTTGCTGACTTCAGTCTTTTAGCATCATGATATGTGTGGGCAGCAGCGTCTCAAGCATGAATGATCTTCTTAAAATCGAAATCTATAAATTACACCAAAAGTGAAGCAGCTGTGGAAAAGTAGATGCTTACAGAGTGGTCGAACTCTTTAGCATTTAGCCAATCACAGTCATATGTCCATGACGTGAAGTGAAGAGACGTGACGTGACGTGACATAGATTTCAGTGGAGTCGAAACAGAAAATATGAACCGTAATGAGGTAAGTGCATGTAAAGATTTTATGTTCAAGTGAAATACCTAAATTCCTATTAAGCTGCTAAGCTGCTAAGAAATTAGCATAGACTAACTAGCTAGAGCACTACCTAAATAGTTATGTTCTATATTCTAAACATTGTTGCATTCAATTTATCCTAATTTAAATAAAATCTTGTATTTTTCATATTTAAATTTAAATATTTGTTTTTAGGGTTCTGATTTTTTTTTTTTTTTTTTGAACTGTAATTTTGAATTTCAACCTGTTGCTAGGTGTTTGCAGTTGTATCCAGCATGGTTGCTAGCACGTTATTCGATGGTTGCTAGGGTGTTATAGGCAGTTTCTATGGTATTTCAACCTGTTGCTAGGTGGTTACTATGGTATTCAAGATTGTTGCTAGGATGTTAATTCTTACATTCAGCTTTCAAGGCATAGAGTGTGTGAAGAGGAACCAGTGACGATTACTGAGCACAAATATTAAAGCATTTGTTTTTGCAACAACCTAAAACTTTCTGAGTGTTTCTGCCTTTAGCACAATCCTCCACAACTAGTTCATATTTTGCTTTGTGCTCTGCTTCCACCTTGTGGTCACAGTATGTATTGCACACAAAGCATGAAAATAGTGTTGAAGTGTGTTTACCACAGACAGACCGGAATACATTTCATAAGTGACATTATGATTGTGACATTATGATGACATAAATTACATCTCGCCTACAACTGGGGGGAAATAATAACTTAAACAGGTATAGAATATAAACGTTTAGCACACTCGATGAATATGATGTTTACTGCAGTAGGACCCATGTAAATTGTCATGTCTGTTTAAATTTGAATGTCATGTGACCAAAGCGGGCGTCACTGATTAGATGGCGTTAAAACATGTGTTTTCAGGGAAGAAGCGGATGAGTGACGGAGCACGTGTTTTTTGTTGACAGTACAATTCTACAAGATGCCCAAATGTTTTTCAGTAACGACTTAAGCCATCGTCTGAACTTATTTCAGAATGTTTGCATGCTGGGGGATTACAAAAGTCAAGTCAAGATGCAAGTATATTGGATGATTATATATTGACGAGCCAAAGAAGTTATTTCCTCTCTCAGCTCCTCAGTGGTTCATTTATTTATTTATTTATGCTATTAAGAAGGCGCTACATCTTTAGTCAACGGAAAATAATGTTAAGAGTCGACTTTGAATTACAGGAAGAGCTCTGCATGCATTTACTGGATCTTTAAAGAAGCGCAGCACTGATGGAGTATGGAGCTGCTCTTACTTGTTTTATTTTAATGGAAAAAGATTATTGCACGAATGGATCTCCACATGTAGGACAGCAGCACCGCCGCTTTAGGACATGTTCATTGCTGTTGAAGCGGTAGGCCTGGGGTTGGGATTTCTTTGCTTGTGTGTGACGTGTTTTCTGATTTTCTGAAACAGCGATATCCGCTGTTTGTTTATGAATGACGCTGTGGGTGTGTTAATGAGTTGTGTCTAGTGAATGATGTAATATCTCCAGTGATGTGCATTGTTTTGGGAAGTGTTTGCTGGGTTTGTTTTTAGACGCGCTGAGATGTGGTTTCTATCGTGCTTTGCAATATCATTGAGAATAATCAAGAGTAATCAGATCTCATGCAGAGAATTGAGAAGGTTTCAGCTGCACAGACTGAACATGACATTTTAATGCACCTTTTCAAAGAGACAATCAAACTTCATGATTCTGTTATTACCTAATGATGAGCAAACTTCTAAACAGAACGAGTGGTTCTTGAGCACACACAATAGTGGATGTGAGAGGTAGCGTATTAATGACCAGGATCAACCAGTACCTGTTTCAAGGATTGAGAATGTGCTCATCGATGAGCAGAATTCGTCTCAAATTCCATCACGTAACATCTAAGATGATATAAATCCAAGTTACAGCATTTTAAATGTTGAAAGTAAAAGATCCAGCAAACGAAGCTCTGCTACAGGACGTTCAACAACATCAATAACCTCTTCTGCACACATCAAGGCAGAGGCCGATATAGCAGCTCTGTTGGCACGTCAAAATTTATTGAAGGAAAAGCATGCAGTAGAAGAGCAAGAACAATGTTTAAAGAAACAGAAAGAGGATTTTGGGTTGTGAATGTATGCACTGAATATATGCACTGTAACTATGGCAAAAGTGAATGTGCTTAAAGGCTCAAATGTGTCTCGTGTTAAAAGTGATGTAATGCATCAGTCTGATGGAATGAAATCTTATTTTGACAAAGGACAAATGACAACACAAACACTTAATTCTCATGCCAAATTATTTTATTCTCCCAGAGCTGAGACTCAATGAAATGTTCACTCTAAGGATTATGCTAATTTGGGTGCAAAGTCAAATAATATTTGTAATTATTGATTCAACAGTAGTGTTTGTCATGTCTGTCTAAAAGGGAAATTCAAGTGTTTGACAGTAATCCACTGCTATAACATGTCTTTATGAAATCCTTTGAAAATGGCGTTGAGTGTAAAACTGAAAGCTCTAGCAATTTACATTTACAGTATTTAGCAGACGCATTTGAACTCACGACCTTCCAATCAGTAGCCCACCATCTTAACCACTGAGCTACCACTGAATCCAAATGAAATGAATTACATACTGTATGTAAGTGATGCTAATTGTTCTTTATGCTAAGCTAATTAAAAAAAAAAGAATAACTAAAACGGTAAATAAATAATATTTTACCAGACCATGTCTCTGTTTATTATTTTGAAGCTCCACCTCCAACTTGTCCCACTTCCTCCATCTTCTCCATTCTTCTGACTTGATAACTTAAATCACTGGGTTCTGCACTCTCAATGTGCTTGACCTCCTGCATAATCTCCACCAGCTTCTTAAGTAAACACTTCTGGAATTCTAAAATGTTATGAAAAGATTGGACAAGAATATTAATTCTATTTCATGAAAATAATTTCCTCCTCGTGTCTGCACAATGTATTTCTTTTAATATATTACTTTATGAACCTGCATGATACACACATTACAAAGACCTGCATTTAATCATTCTCACACACATCATGTCTGTCACTTTGTCTGGATTACTTTTGATTGTTTTTAAATTTTGTATTCAGTCAGGTACTTCTTGAAAGTGTCCACCCCAAACAAATGATTGCCAACAATGTTTTCTAACAAGTTGATTATCTAACCACGTCTGGAAAGTGAACCTCCAGGAGATGAATGTGAAGTGGAGCGTCTTCTATCTCTTCCGTGGCGTGATCGGTGACTAGAGGAATTGGAGCGTTCCCTTATAGAGGTGGACTGCCCTGTAACATCAATATGGCACATGTGTAACAGTTAATGTAACTGCAATTAAAATTGTTACTAATAGCTCGACATCTTAATCTTTTCGTTGGTTAAAAACTACTGTAACTTTTAGTAAACCTTTTGTGTTGGAGTACCTTGACCGATCTCTCTTTATCAATTCACCATGATGATTACATATGTTGTGGGGTTGGTGATATTCTAATGAACACCACATCCTGATGTTTCAATGGGGCAATAAAGCTTATGGTGTTAGGAGATTAATATATAGCATGGTTTAGGGGAGAAACAGAAAAGGAAAATTCATTAATTAATTTATTCATCTTTCCTGTGGCTATCCTAAAATGATTTTTATTTTTATTTTTTTAATTCAAATATTAAAGAAACGTCACATCATAACCAGCCATGTTTATAACCAGCGATTTTATTGTGCCTGGCGTGGTCATCGACCATTTCGAGATGATATTAAACACCCAAACAAGCCATTTCTTAGGGCAGTTTGTACCGGCTTTAATTTTTTCTTAATTTTTATGCAACAACTTTAGCTATCTAGCCATTATGTGATTTACTTGTAATACACCACATAACATTTTGTATTTTTCCAACAATAGAAGAGCTGCCTACATTTCTAATCCATGGCATGCATTTGTGAATGATAGCCAGTGACTGGAAAATCAGTGAACTGTGAGAGACGGGAGGAATACACCCAATAAATGTTGGAAAATGGTGGAACCTGGACCTGAATGTCTTGACCCCATGGCCCATGAGAAGCACATGGTCCCTCATCGCTTGCTGAGCCACCAGACAACAACAATTTTAACTTTACAACCTATCTAAAAACTGAGCATATGCAAGTATGTACAGGTGTAGGTTTTGTAGCCTGTGTACTTCAGATTTAAGAGTCATGTGAAAAAACATCAGAACACAGAATTGCATGTGGAAATGAGCAATGTCCTGCTTCCTTTACAGCTCAGTTAAATTTTTTTTTTAAAAACAGCAGGGTTGTGTCAGAAAGGGTATCTGGTGTAAAAACTATGCCAAATCAAATATGTGGACCTATGATCTGCTGTGGCAACCCTGAGCAGCTGAAGAAACAGCATCTTGCAGTATCTGAGAGGCTTTTCATTTTTGGTTTGTAGCCAACCTCGACCAAGATGTCCATTGAGCAGGAGGTGACATTGCCCACCCCACCACACCACAGGTGATCATGCTAGGTATGAGAAATAGTTGCATAGTCTCAAGGAGAGGAGGATTTTTTAATAGCAATGTATGTTGTGGTATTCTATTACTAGACATTCTATTCTAGAAATGCTACATTTGTTGCCTAGTCAATCACAGGAAAGCAGAGTCATAACTGAAGGCAAAGGGATACAAGTATATTTTGACCACGGACAATGGTGGAATTCTCTGACTGTAGGAGGAAAGGATATAAAACAGCATATATAACTTATATGCTGTATACACAAGATATGCACATTATATACACACACTTGACATGTGTTGGTGGTGTGAGTTGGTGGCCTTGTGGTGAAACCTTTGCCCCTGGCTTCAGAGGTTGCTGGTTCAACTACAGATCCAGTTGTTTTTGTCATAGGTCAGGGTTATGTATATGAAAGTGAAAAGGTTTATAAAAACTCTTGTCTTGTGTGAGATCCTGTAGCTCATGTGGATGAGTGTTGCCTCTTTGTGGTGAGGTTGCTGGTTCAAACCCCAGCCAGGACTCCAGGATATGAGTGTTGATGGTCCAGTTACTGGTGGGATGAGAAGTGGAAGTATGGTGAATGAAGGTACAAGATGGCTGGAGGGCGTTACAAGATGGCTGGAGGGCGTTACAAGATGGCTGGAGGGCGTTACAAGATGGCTGGAGGGCGTTACAAGATGGGGGACAATATCCGGGCAGCTGCCCCCCCAGGATAAGCACTGGAGCGGGAGTGGGTTATGAAGCCGAAAGAAAGAGGTTCGACTTAGTTTTGCATATAGCGAATGCTGTAAAAACTAAGTCCAACCTTTTCCTTCAAGCTTTATAACTCCTTCCAGTTCCTACACTCACCTCTCCTTGGCCACAGCATCCTGCCAACTCCTTCCACATCCTACCCTGACCTCTCCTTGGTCACAGCATCCTGCAAACCTGCACCATTCACAACATCCACTCTGCCACTGATTACAGAGCTGTCTAAACTCACAACCTTGAGCCCTGGCTGGGGTTTGAACCAGCAACTTCACCATGAAGAGGCAACACTCATCCATATGAGCCACAGGATCTCACACACAGAACATCTCTTGTAAAACTTTTCACCGTCATATATGTAACTCTGCCCTAAATCAAACTGCACCAGCTTCTACATTTCCACACAAAACACACCAAACCGGATTCAAACCTGCAATCTCTGACTCCAGATGCAAGACAGTTACCACAAGGCCATCCAATCCCATAAGCACAACTCGGTGTCATAGCACCTTTGTGTTTTAAAATCGCTCTCGCTCTCTCTCTCGCTCTCGCGCTTTCGCTCTCATAAATAATTTCTATTATTCCTATGTTGAACTTAAGTATGTGTTCAGCTCAGGACATTGTGCACTGACTTCACTGAACCATCTTGGCTAAGCAACATCTATTGTGAAACATGGTTATATCATTCATTAACACACAGCATTGAAAATGCCAATGAGGGTTAAGTGCCAACAGTGGAAACTTTGGCAGTTAGTATGTGAACTCATGATCTTCTTAACCACCAAGCTACCACTTTTACAATTAATCAATGCACCTCTGTAAAAATCTGTATATAAATATATTATCTCTACAGCAAACTCAGGGACATCACACATAATCTTGGTTTATTATTTTTTTACATCACAAAACACTGAATTTCTAACAACTCTTTTAGCTGGATTTGAACCAACAACTTCTAAGGCTGGACACAAGGCTTTTACCACAAAGCCAACAAGCCCCACGCAAACTACCAGGTGTAATAGCACCTTTGTCTTTTAAAATAACAAAAAATAAAACTAAACAACAACAAAAAAAGAAATTTTGTCTCTTGCTTCATGAAAATCCATCATTTTATTTTCTCCTCGAGCCTCATGTGTATTCAGTCCCAGCTTTTGTAAAACTTCAGCTCTGCTCAAGTTGTTACCTTATATATAGTACTGTGCAAAAGTCTTACACACCTTATTTCTTTAGTACAAATGTTATCAATTTTTAAAAACATTTTAGATTTGCACACATTAGTTTTTCAGCACAGAATTAATTGTATGGTAGTAAAAAAAGCAGTGTATTACATAAGAGACCACTTTTCAGACAAAGAAAAAAAAACATAATGAAGGCTGATGGGTTTTGCTGCAAAAATAAGAAGCAAGTGAGACAGTCAAAGAAAAACTGAAAGCAGGAAAAATGGACAAGAGTAAGGACTGGACCCACTTTGACAAGGGCCAAATTGTGATGGCTAGACCACTGGGTCAGATCATCTCCAAAATGGCAGGTCTTGTGGTGTGTTCCCAGTATGCAGTGGTTGGTGGATTTGTGAGCACATCCTGATGCTAGAAAGGTTTCAAATCCACAAATGCTCAGGAAGAGATCCACAAATGAATGCCAGGCAGAGTTGTGTTTGTGAAATAAAAACATATTTGTAAATATTTTTTTAAATCACTGCCCCATGTTCATATTCAGTATTGTGCAGAAGTCTTACACATCCTTCTTTTTGCACAGTACTGTACAATTTATTCTGTTACAGTGATAAATTTAATTAGGAAATTAAGAAATATCAATTCTGAAAACTATCAGCCAACAACATCCATGTTCTTTTAGTGTCACCTGTATAAGTATTTCTTTATATAAAGTTTTATTTTTTATTAAAATTTTTTTTGTTTTTTTTAACCAAACCATAAGCCAAGAACTAATCTCCCAGAGCTTTTAATAGGGTATACAGTGGATATATCCTTTAAAATGCTATATTAAATCTTAATTTTGGAATTAACATTAGTTGTGAAAGTCTTTTTTTCATGCATCATTTGAAAATCAATATTTGCTGTTAAATTAAACTGCATAGTGAGAAAAAAGTAAAGTAATTTATGTCATTTATGAACTTTTGCTGTTAGAAAATGATTATGTGGGCCATATCAGTGTTACTCTGCAGTCATAAGTAAGTCTTTATCTCTCTGTGGAATATCTGCTTCAGCTTTCATAGTATAGAGTGGGTGAAAGGGAACCAATTACGATTACTGAGCACAAATATTAAATAATTTCTTCGTACAATGGCCTAAAACCTTGTGTGTGCTAACCATAGCACAATCCTCCACAGCCAGTTCATGATTTTCTTTGTGCTCTGCTGTTATCTTCTGGTCAAAGTGTGTATTGCACATAATGCATGAAAATGATGCTGATATTTTAGATTGGGTCATTTTTTTTAGTAGCTGATGGTGTTTGTCTGATTAGCTTTATGACATAAGTATAAACTTTAGAATTGATGTGAGAAAATTCAGAATGCCAACAATCACCATTGCAATCACCAAAAAGAAATGAAGTAACGATCGGCCAGTATCTCCGCTACCAGACCACATCCCTTACCAAAAATACACCATGCATTCATGGAGCAAATCAGGTCGGGTTACCACATGGCTTGCAGGCCGGATTGTGTGTGCAGAGAAGAGAAGGAGTTAAGGCTTGCGAGACCATCCAAAATTGCTTTAAAAACTTGATTTGTGAATCTTGATACACTTGTTCGTTTGGTGGAAAACTTGCTCTTCCTGACACCATCATCATGTTAATCATCATCATGTATCATGTTAATACTGAATGCTATACACATTACAGTGTAGTAGGTAAGATAAACTGATATTCTGACTCAGATCTGACCACACGATTTTGTACCATAAATCATTTCTTCCAACCAATTCTCTAATAAGTATAAATGTCCAGCACATCCAGCAGAGAATAACAGTGCTTTGCTGGAGTACAAGCTATCAGGAGAGAGTTGGGAAATTGGAGTAGATGATATAACGATACATAGTTATATATTTACATTTGTGAGTAGGCTAAATAGATATCTAGATATCTTGCTAGCAACCAACTTTTAGCACAGTTGGCAAACTTCTCTCTATATAAAATTTCTATAACACTCACACTCTCACACCTATATAAAAAAAAAACTAGTTTAGTGAGTATTCTTCCAGCAACACCTTTTTCATGAAACGACATGTAAAAACCAGTCCGTATCACTGGTAAGCCTACATGAACGAGGTTTTCAACTACAGTACTGATCATGCTTACTGTTACAATTATATTAAATAGAGCATTTCTATAGTTTATTAAGATTAGGATTAGTATTAGGATTAGAATCCTGTGAAACTATTTGAGGAAGCACTGCCTTCAACTAGAAAATCACATTGCCCCAGCCCATCATCCCCCCATAAATTGTTTACTGAACCAGCAAGTGGCACTAAGTTGTATAGTAAGATGTATTATGCCTATTTTTGTTTGTGGTTACATTAGTTATATTAGTTTTACACAGTGCTCATAAACCTCAAACATCAAAACAACAAGCCAGACACACACTGAGGCTCATCACCAGAATACCAGAGTGTTAGTGCAGGAATATTACAAACTGAAAGTATGGGACTTATATTGGAAACTCTTTCAACCTGTTCTACTTTGCCTTTTTGGGAATCCAAGAAGCAGGTAAAGGGTTACCAGCCATTTTCTCATTGTTGTCTGTAACTGACACATTCCTCATTCCTACATACACCTGAGGGGAATTTCTTCATCATTTTAGACTCCAGAGAGAGGTATCACTAAACCTGTGTTTGCTGGTATGATATAAATCCTAAGAGTCTATTTCAAAGTTGACCCATGTGTTACATTATCTAACAATCTTAACTTGCTTAACATTTATGTAAAATATTATAAGATCTTACATCCTAATAACTATAATTAATGTGAACATGGTATTAAACAGCTGAACATTTTAACATGGTCAACCTGTATTAACCAACTGGGGAACCTCTGCACAAGGAGGTAGATCTTCCTGTCAATTATTTTGTGTGTTCTTGAATGGTTATAAATAATCAGAACTCAATAGAGCAGGAAACTGAGGTTGTTGCGTTCAGATGCATCCCTCTGAAACTGGATCTTTCCAGACTGAGAGATCTCACAACCAGGTCAAGTTCACTGATGACAGTGCTGGGCTTCATGGGCACAAACTAGTGTAGGAGCAACAATTTGTCTCTTAATGTGGAGATGACTGAAGAGATGACTGTTGACTTCAGGAAGATCTGTGATCATCACACTCTATACATCAACCATTACCATTGTGGAGAAAGACAAGAACTCCAAGCCGCTCACAGACGACCTTAACTGGGCCTTTAACTATGAAGAATCACTTCATTGCAGGTATAAAACAAATAGAAGTGGGATTTTTTAAAATTATACATTGAGTCCACATCAGAACTGTATGTCCTTCCGCTTTGCATTTCATTTCACTTTCATCAGTGCAGTGTAGTCATGCACTGAAATGCAATCACTGTCCAATCACAGAATCTTCTTTATACTTAACACCACTGCCAGCCAAAAGCATATCCATTTCCTGCAGATGCTTAGCAAACCTATGTTTGTCCACCATCACTAGATTCTAGAGGGCAACCATCACAGAGCACTATGCATCACAGTCTGGTAAGGGAACCACAACATCTTGGAACATAAGAACCTACAATAGAAGAGAACCCAAAACCCACAGTAGCTGAGAACCTTATTAGGGTTTTTCTCTCCTCAAGCAAGGTCACTTACCATCAGCTGTGCCTCTCACAAGGCCAACAGCAATGTGGATGTTCCCACTCCTCTCATGGACCCTTTACTCCTTACCATCTGGCAGGAGGTACAAGAGTCTTCTTCAACAAGAAGAACATCCTTCTCAACACTATGTATCACGGAAAAATACTGGCAGTGAAAGCTGAACGGTGTTAAAATTATTGGTCATATTATTAACATTATTGCTTCAACCAGTCACTAAAACAGTCCCTCCAGTCCTTCATCCTCCATCCAGAGTTCAAGCAGCTACAGCTGTTCTCTCTCTAGCTAGCTAATTATCTAGATAATATTGACTAACTACAGTTATCAGCATCTTGATGGTGCTTAACTAATTAGACACAAATACACATTTAAACCTGATTCTCAGCTGATGAGCCACAAATCTACAGAACTGAGTCACGCTTTTACCTTTAAGAAGTGTTCAGGTACCAGAATGTTTCACAGAAATACTGACAACTCTTCACTGTTTGCAAGCCACAACCTCCAAATACACACAAAAACATTTAACAAAGAATAGAAATGACAATGATATTTCTCATAGCTGTAGAGGTTTGTGGTTGGTTCAAGATTGCATACCTCTGTCTTACAGAAACGGTAAAGAGGAAGTGGTCATGGCATCAATTTTTTTTTTTTTTTTTTTTTTACACAGGGCCTGCAAAGTCTTGAAAGGGCCACAGAAGTGATTACTCTGTCCAATGCAAATTAAATCTTAATTAGCCATTTCTACTTAATAAAAGTAGATATAAAAGTGTCACGTATGTTATTTTAAAAAAGTTCCCTGAGGGTGTACAAACTTATGTTAAAATCTAGACATGAGTACTGAAAGTACACTAAAATCAGTGGTGTGTTCATAACTAACAACTTTACACTCTAAAAATTGTTAGTCTACGTTCAATTGTAGATCACTTGTATGTATGTGAACACTGGAAAATCTCAAACAGTGTTATTTTAATCTTTTAATCTCTGTGGTTTGTTTTTTCTGGGTCAGGGCGTGTCACGTGTCTTTTTACACATCGAGGTCTTCGTGACACAAGAACAGTTCAGGAAACACATTCACAAGGTTAAATAAATGTAAGCACAGACATTTAAGTAACACTTCACTGTACTACGCGCTCTGCACGCCGTTATTCTTATGTTTTTCGAAACAGACTACAAAACACTTCTGTAAGTTGTGTATAAGGGCGTCTGCGAAATGCTGTAAATGTAAATGATCCATAATTGATCTAACACATACTGATCTGACGCACACAAAAATGAAAGGTCTGTAACAGTGACAGTCAGAAGATCCTCTAACGATAGACCTGTGATTAAAGATAATCACTACGTTCTGCTTATGTCATCGATAAACGTGATGCAGAAAACGGGCTCGCTTAAACAGAAACATTCTTCAATGTGAGCTTAAGGTACTAAGGAGATTTTCCTGTCCAATAGCACGTCACGTGTACGTTTCTCCGTCACCATATTTGTCTTGTGACTTTGTTGTCATCCTGTTCCTTTGTCATATTGGTGGCTTTTAGACGAGCGTTGTAGCAGTGCTTACACTGTGAGAAAAATTTTATTTTAAAAAAATCTCACATCGACGAAACATTACTGTCGACCATCTTTGTTTGCAGTGGCACTAAATTAGCTGCCAACCTGATTTAATTTTTTTATTTTTATTTGTAAGAGTTTTGTCTGTTACAATGAAATCAGGCTGAAAATCATACAGTATAAAAGCCAGCTTTACTCTCATTGTGGGAAAGTTAGTTATAATCTCAAATTCCTCGGAAGCTTGAATAAATCTAACTGTCCCTGCTGGAAAAACAAAACAAAGCAAACAAACAAACAAAAAAAAACACAATAGAAACCATTACAGAAATTCTGATGGTTTTAATGGATATAATGGGCATTGTATTAGTTTTAAAGGAAACGAATATTTATTGATTTTAAAGGGAAATAAAGGAAAATAATGGTCTTGTGGGTCTCTAATGGTAATGTGTTGGGTTCTATTGGTGGGATGTTTATGCTATATCTAGTGGAAACAAATACAAACCATTAAATCCTAGAACTGGCCAGAAATACTACATTTATTAATGGTTTTAATGGTTGGCTATTTGTAGTGGAAACCATTCGAATTTCTGTAATAGTTTCTATTGTTTTTTTTTTCTTCTTTCTTCAGCAGGGTGTAGACAGTCAGAACAAAAGTTGTAATGAAGCAAAATGCTACAAAATCTGCGAAGTAAATGTTGTTCTAAATTTGTTGTCCAAACTGTTTACACCAACACTGGTGTTTTTTTCTTTCTGTCCACACAGACAGGAAAGACTGTAGCCTACTGCGCATGTTACAGCCTGAGCAAGTTGACAGACGTGTTGTACTTTAGTGGTTTGATGGAGGTGAGCCAGTAAAGACTCTATGCGGGAAGTAACGGCAGGTTGTGCTTCACTGACACTGATGTTCGGGACCACGGCGAAAATGTTAAGCTGAGAAACGCTTACCATGGCTCATGAAAAGGATTTAGCAGAAGTCAGGACTCTTTGGACTCTTCTCCTCCGGCTGTGCTGTAAGTTTGCGCCTTAATTCCTTCACAATAGAATAAACGATAACCGTAAATATAAATAATCTTACACAGTTGTTAATGAAGAAGGTCGAAACAGTTTTCCCCCTGACAGCGCAGTGTTCGCAAAATTATGGTTTAGGATTTTTATTTTTCTATCTATCTATCTATCTATCTATCTATCTATCTATCTATCTATCTATCTATCTGTCTATCTATCTATCTATCTATCTATCTATTTGATAATAAAGTCAGATAAATTTCACACTTTGAGTATTTATTATGTAATATGTAACTTTTAAAGTCTACAATCTGATTAATGGAAACAAGACACAAATACATCAGCGTGAAAACCGAATTTTACCTGTAAATTGATGTTATTTTTCGGTGGAAATTCTCGTTCAAAGTGAAAAAATCCACCCATTTCCTTTCACTACTACAGGCACTTCACACACACACACACACACACACACACACACACACACACACACACACACACACACACGCACGGAATATATATTTGATTTCCAGAAGTGTGATTTTATTATTATTATTTTTTTTAATTGTTGAAGTTGCATCATCTGACCATCATTAATCTGTAGCACAGTATAGTTTTAATGGACTGTATGTGATTATGATTGTGAGTGAAATGATTAATCTGAAGCTGAAGCTGTGATGCAGGTTTACTGTGTGCAGCTGGAGACGAGACGGTCACACTGCAGGAAGTGGAAGGAACCACTATAACTCTCCATACTGGGATAACTGGAATTCAGAGTGATGCTCAGATTCTGTGGTTTTATGGACCGAGAAAGCAGAGGAAAAGATATTGAACAGTCAGATGTTTAAAGGAGAAACTGTTACAGAAATCAGTGAGAGATTTAAAGAGCGACTGCAGCTGGACAGAATCAGTGGAGCTTTAACCATCAGGAACATCAGCAGAAACCATTCTGGAGTTTATTTATTACACGTCATCGCTGAAGACATCTCATCTAGGACTTTCAATGTCAGTGTTTATGGTGAGTAAAAGTGTTTCATGTCTCCTTCCTGTCCATGTTCAGTCTCATAACTTCATAATTTAAAAAACATGGGCAATCAGAGCTGAGTGTAGTCAAACTTCATCAGGAACATCATTTACAGATGAACCTGCACTGAAATGATCATTTTTGCACCACAGCGTTGTTGAATTCTGGATTCTGATTGGTCAGAAGGGGATGATTAATTTTCTATAACATCAGCTCTGACAGTAGCACAGCTGCAAATCACAGGTTTCTATTATTAATATTATTATTATTATTATTATTATTATTATTATTATTATTATTATTATTATTAAAAGCCATTGATATTATGAAGCTTTCTCTTTGGTAATGTTTATTCAACCTGTAAAGGAGGTAAAGCTGTAACTTTTAAGTTTTCTGACCTCTTCGGGAAAGAGGAGTTTGTGTTTCTCGGGTTCTTATTAACATGACAAGCTGTGTTTTTTATTTGTATTATTTACTTGTGGCTGGTGAGGGAATGACTGTTTATAGCTGCTATAACGTAAGTGAGAACAGGAAGTAACTTGTTTCAAAGCTGTTCTACATTAAATGTAAATAAGTAAATGAACAGAAATGTATGATGTGTTCTTCAATAAATAAAAAAATGTTGGCAAATTGCTGTAGTATAAGAGAAACACCTGGGCACATTCTGTTATTGGGAAATAATCATCTTCAGGATGGTAACAGTAACTTCGTCTGTGGTAACGCTTCATCACACCGTCCTGTCACTCAGTATTTTACTATAACCGCATGCCCCAAAGTGTTTTATCTTACTTAATGATAAAGCTGGTTTACTTGACTAAGGCTGTTGTTTTTAACCCGTTCTATTTTAACTGTGTTTCTGTTTCTTAGCTCCAGTATCAAGTTCAGTAATAGAAAATCAAGGTGAAAAATGAAGTGGGATGTGTTCCCTGCTGTGCACTGTGGAGAATGGAAAAGATGTGAGTTTATCCTGGTACAGAGAGAATGAGAGAGTCTCCATCGCCAACAACACAGATCTCAGTGTTCCCCTCAGTCTCCCACTTCAAATACAACACCCAGTCAATAAAGCTTATAAATGTATGGCTGCAAACACTGTCAGCATTGAAATCACTTCTCTCGACATCGCAGAGAGTTCTGTTATCACAACTCAGGTACGTCAGTGTTTATAAACTATCTTTACTTTCTTCTGGTTGGGAATAATGAATATTTATGCTGGACTGAGAGAGAGGTGACTGAAGATTAAGATGTAAAATAAATTTATTTTTGCTGGTCTGTCAATCTGGCTTCATAAAAAATAATCTGTAGTTGAAACTCCTGTATGTGAATGTGTTAGTGAACTTCCTGCAGTGTAATGACATCAGTGGAGTCAATACTAACATCTGTCTTACTGTATGTAGGGCGTGGGAATATGATGCGATAATATTGATATTGTGATAAATTATGCCACAGTAGGCTCTTCTGAGATATTGTGAATATTGCAATATATTTTTTAAACAACCTTTAAATGTTTTACGTTTAAATGCAAATAGATTTTGTAATTTTTTCTGTTTTGCTGGTAGGTTGTTAGCAAACCTAAATATTGTGATATATATTATGTATTGTAGGAATGTATTAAAGTATCATAATATGGTATTTTTATCATATTGCCCAGCACTAGTCTTATTTCTGAGTCTATTTATGAATATATCATAATTTTCACAGGTAACTCTTTAAATTCATTGCTTCCTGCCCTGATATCGGCTGGATTTTTTTGTGCTCTTAATAATATCTGTATCTGTGTGGGTTGGACAATAAAAGAAAAAAAGGCAAGAAATGCATCTTCTTTTTCTTCTTGTGTTTAGTGTTGTTTTTACATTTGCCATGTTTAATGGAATTTAATCAGTTTTTTGTATCTCTGGTTTCTAAAAAACCTTATGAACAGATTTACACTGATTTGAATATTACAGCTCACAGTGCAAAGAGAGTTAAAGCGGTAAGCATCTAAATAAAACTCCTGAAAATGGTCATGATGTGAAATGCATTAGAATATTTGACATAAAAATCACATTTGTTCCACAGGAGTGATAAAGTCTCACCCTGATTCAGATACTGAAATATACTGTTGTGTCTTACAGGAATAAAACTCGAGAACAACAGATGCTGAAGTGGAAAGTGACTCGGGTGTATTCAGATGTGAAGAGAGCCACACAATTCAATATATCAGTATATTGTTTTTTATTATTTTTCATTAGCTTGACATTTAAGTTGCATTAACCTGTTGTTCAGAATTCTGATCCCTTAAGACAAGCTAACAAATTTACTTATATTGTCCCTAGTATAACCCCAATGCCAGCATCCAATCTACCAGAGCTTTTAATATCATCTGCAGCTTATAATTCCTACAACAGTTTCCAATCCCTTAGACTTTAACCATAAAGCCTGTTCTTTGCTTTTACTTTTTTAATATCAGCTAAACCAAACAAAAAAGTAGGCTAATTTTGGCCTGACCAGCACTATTTACAAAGTTTTTAGGACTAGTTCTAACATTGCCATTGCCAGAGAAGCACAACATTTGTCATGTCATTTAAAAGACATTAATATTTTCTAGTTTTGTCCCCAGAATGTGTTAAAATTGAGCTATCAGCATTTTTTCAATCTTTTGTCTAAGTGCTTGTATACAAATGACACCAGGATGATGATTTTTTTTTTTGTTGTTGTTGTTGATGATTGTTTTTGTTGGTAAATTGGTTTACTGCCTATAAAAATCCATAGAAGAAGGGCCCAAAACCCTGCACATGCAATATTTGTGTACATTTATTAAGTCATAATTCATGGATTATGACTTAAATGTTTTTTTTTTTTTGTACTAAAAATAAAAATGAATCAAAGGGAATATTAAATTTGTCTTCACTGCATCAGAATTTGTGTTTGTCTCAGAGTGTTGATGATGCACCAGTACTAATACTAATATAGTGTTAATGACCACTAGAACACATGCTGATCAAATCAGGAACTTGATGTGTGCTGACAGGATTGGCAGATACAGCTCTAAACGTTGTGCTCTTGAATATTTATGATGAAAACATTTGAAAACATAAATTGTACTCACCATAAACAGTAACACTGAATGTCCTTGATGAGATTGTCCAGCGAGAATGTGTAAAAAATAACCTCCAGAGAGAAAGAAAGAGAGAGAGAGAGAGACAGAGACAGCGCTGAAACCACACCCTCACCACTACATATTACATTATTTGGTGATTTGTAATAAATAATAAATATACATTTTAAAAACATTTTGTGTCCATTAAAATGCAAAACCACTACGTTCATGGGCTATACCATCTTTTCAGCCTTGGAAGCAGCTCATTATGCTTCGTTTAGTCAAGAGATCTGGATAAGTATCTACCACTATATTTGTGTTTTATATTTGTGTATGTGTTTTGCAGAAAAAAAATGCACTTATGCATTTAACAAAACTTTCTTTTTTTTTTTTTTTGGATAAAAAATATTCAACTGCACAGCCTAAAATTTATTTCAAGCCCAAAATACCACTGCTTGCATGTGCTATTGACCTTTTTTTTCTTTTCTGTTTCTTTTGAATTTAAATTCTGGTGTTAACTATATAAAATGTGTGCAGCTTAAAGAACCCTGTATGCCTTGTACTACAATTCTGTGTTATAATTTCCAATATGTTGCATTTTTAGCAAAGATAAGATATATATATATATATATATATATATATATATATATATATATATATATATATATATATATATATATATATATATATATATATTTTTTATTTTATTTTATTTTTTTTTAGCTCAATTTAGGTTGTAAAATATGCACCATGAATCTTTAAACGATTCGTTAAAAAGAGTCAGAATCCAGTTAACTTGGACAAATGACTCTTTTAGATCCGGTACACTCAGTCCAGTTCAAAGATTCGTTTAAAAAGATTCGGTTGCTCGGTACTGCGCGTGACTAGAAATTTCTGGAAGATTCTCACCAGACCGTCCTGAATAAAATGTCCGGATAACTGTCGATCTGCAGGTTCGTACATTTAGCTTTAAAACACCCGAAAATGTAACAAAACTTCTACTTTCTAACAATTAAAATATTGTCTTATAACAGGGAACTGTTTGGTGAGAGAAACCTTTCAGTAAAATATATTACATTTTGTTATAATATCGATTTTTCCTGTCAGAAAGCTAACTGTGCTAACCAAGTTCATTCAGGGTCATACGAGTCCATTCTGTTAGCGAGTTTAATAATAAAAAAAGAAATACAGTAAATTTTATTTTATAATTTATGAGCAGTTAGAATGTGTATATAATGTAAAGTGTAAATTATATGTTGTTCTACAGGTAAGCCAGTTCAGTGTGTGACTCAGCAGTATCGGATTTAAAAAATGGCTGCTCTAACGAGGTAAAAAAAAATATATAGCACCTCGTTTTTTGATTTTTAAAATATATTTATTCGGAATGTTCAATTTATCCGCAAAAGTTTATTTATTTTTTTGTTTTTAGAGTTTAACGTGTTAAAATGAACATTAAGAAAGCAAAAATAATTCGACTATATTCGATATATTTTTTAAGCCGTTGGTCGGCATTGATCAAAGAAACCTGGTTAAACCATCGGGCACTCTGATTGGTCGGTGAAGATCCTTCACTTACTTCACGGAGCATCACGCGGCAGGTTTGTGAAGTGGCGGGAGAAAGCGCGTGAGCTTTGAGCTGAATTTTAGTAGCACATTCTCTCCTATTTATAAAACTAATAAATATAGTTAAAATACAGCTATAAGGAGTTGATGTAGTTCAGGAGTTTCAGACTCATTTAAGGTAATAGGCCAGTGAATTGGGCAAAAAAAAAAAAGAAGCAAAAAACAAATAAATAAAAATAAATAAAATTGGCTTGGTGACCAATAACACATAAACGACTCCTCTTAAATGTGTTTATTTATCAGCATTAATCTGAAATCACAAAACAAATGAACAGACTGGAATTTATTAATAAAAAAAAAATCAAAATTATGTTATATGTTATATAATGAAAAATTACACAATTGCTCTATTTTGCCCCTAGTGGAAGGACAGATACTTTCTCTTTTCCCCAATCTTTCATTTCAATTACAGTCCACAATAAAATTTTAATTTTAGAACACAGCTTTTAATTTCATTTCTTGAGCCTGATCAGAAAATTTTATTGGGTCGAATGTTAGACACCCTTGGTGTCATTGTTAAGGGACTGATGTATTTCTCAGTCCTTCCAGGATTTTGCGATTGCAGAAATTAACACAAAACCAAGGAAACTCTGCAATATATGGAGGAGCTTTCAATTTTTAAAAATTACCACAGATTTTCAGATTTTCCACAGATTTGGGCCAAGACGCGTCATGTGAGCCTTCTGCAATTGCAAAATCAAGCGTTTTTGGCCACAACAATCACAAAAACACTCAGCGAAATCCTGTATGGACTGATTTGATATAAGGGCTTTTAGAATGTGGAGTTAACAAAAACACACATCACACAGCAAGACATTAAAGCATTAATGCTGCTATGCCTCAGTTATATCTGCAGATCTTGGTGAATCTTCAGAGGAAATTCTGCAGCACATCCTTCATTGCAAAGGGGCAACATTTTTTCAGCGGCATTATGTAACTAATGCATATATAATGTAAAAAACAAAACAAAACCTAACTTATGCTAAATTCACGGATAATTTGGATTTGTTCAGATCGAAAAGATTTATGCAATAACTGCTTAATCAACCAATCGTTTAAAATTGATACAGAATGAAGACAACACTCAAAGTAAAACATTGCTGAACTTTATTACAAAAAGAAACAGTACTGACTCTAAGAAAATGTACTGTACTTTTTAAAAAGTAAACAAATATATAAATAATTATTAACTATTAATAAATAAAATACATGAAAGATATACATCCAAACTGAACCAGAAGTTCATACTGTATGATGACTGCGGACCCTCAGCCGGCGGGAAAAACTATAGGTATGGATTTTTGCAGATAACCGATAGACCTCTATCCTATATTAAGCTTGTTGTAGCAGTGCTTGGTTTAATTCCATTCTCTGCACCTGTACTTATGCTGTGTGTATTATTTTTCAGTTGCAGTATTTTGGATGGAAATATTTTGGTGTATCAGACCGAGCTGATCCAGGTGAAAGGTTTCAGGTACAATTTTCTTTTAAAGAACCCAAATTCATGTTTACTGCCTTGGCAGTCATCTGTCGTTGAAATGTGTAAATTATTTGCAAGTGCATAACACTCCCTAACATACAAAGCCATATGAACTGTTTATTGAAAAGAAGAAGCACATTTATGTTATCAGTAATATTTTGGTAGGTGGGAGCAAGAATAATAAATATCAAGTCCAGAGCCGTAAAAGTCTTGATTATATACAATTATTCTAACTGTATAACCTATTGCTTACCTTTGTAACTGGTAATGGGGATCGCATAGCTGTGAAGTTTCACTTCTAACACTACCTGTACACACTGATAAGAAAATATGGCATGATGACTGGTTAAAGAAAACCAGAATAAAGAAGAAAACCTTACATCACTGAACTTTAGATAATTATCATATTATTACCTGTGTTCTACTGAAAGAACACAGTGGTTGGGGTGGTTTTTTCTTTTTGTTTTTTTGGTGCCTATTTTCATCTTTTTCTTATTGCTGAATTATAAATTATGGCCAATTTTTATTACACATATAATTTATGAAAGACACATTCAGCTTCATGTCTGCAGTAGTGTACAATTAAGAAAATACTTTAGTATTTGTGTGTAAAACTGATGCTGATGATAAGTCATATTATATATTTGATTGTTTTTTGTTATTTCAGTTAGCACATCATGTGACGTGTGGACATTAGCATCTAAACCAAGAATTTGACATTTTTGGAAAATATTTGTTCACATAGACCATGTGAAAATCAATATTTACTGTATGATAAAACTGTATGAAAGGAATTTATGTAATTTATGAACTTGTGAGCTGTTAGAAAATGATCAGTGTTACCTTGCGGTCACAAGTCTTTGTCTCTCTGAGGAATATCTGCTTCAGCTTTCATAGCATAGAGTGGGTAAAAGGGAACCAGTGACGATTACTGAGCACAAATATTGAATAATTTATTTGTACAACAACCTAAAATTTGAGTGTTCTGCCTATAACACAACTCAAACCTGTTCATAGTTTGTGCTCTGCTCCCACCTTGTGGTTAAAGTCTGTAATGCACGTAAAGCATTAAAATGGTACCGATGTGCTTCCACCACAGACAGACTGGATTACATAAGTGAATTAATTGAATCACTCCTACAATAGTCCATTAAAATATGCCTTATTTAATGATGTAAACAGCTACAGAATATTAACTTTTAGTACATACTATTAAACAGTGATAATCAAACTGATTATGATAGCATTATACTGCATTCTCAAACTTTACAGGTCCCACTTCCAGTCTAATAATTCTACCGACATCCTAATGATCACAGCACAATAATGTAGTTATGTATCATCAATCTATTCAAATAGAGCCATTAGAAAGGCACAACAGCTTACACAGTACTAAAATGTAAAAATTTTTGGAATATTTTTGTATGCTGTTCTATTAATTAAGATTGCAGTTAGATTGTAGTTAAACATTATTTTAGCTTTAGAGTAAATGTTATATGTTAACTACAGAGTGAGCATTTAGATGTTACAGGTCATCCTTTTTCTTCTTGTAGAAGATCTTTCCGTCTAACTGCACCCTCCAGGTCACGGTGGTGTTCTCCATGATCATGCCATTTTCTTTCAGCCTCTGCTTGATCTGAAAAACAATCAGGGTTTTTGAGTTTAGTACTTGAGCGGATTTCTGTTTGGAAATTTGTCAAGTTACCAGTCACTCAAATGTCTTGGATTTGTTCATGTTTATACTTCGAAACGTTTCCTGGTGATTAACACTGTGTAAATTAGCTAGGAAATTCCCAAATGCTTGAAAACCTCTTGATTGTTAATTCAAGAATTCTTTGGATTGATTAATAAGTGAATCTGGACAGTATTACTTTGAGTTGGTGACATTTAAGTCATGTAAAATGTAGTGTAAAGGTACTTATCATTGATATAGTAGCATAACATCAAACTATTTTTTTTTTTTATTTAATTTTACTGAATATTAAATCTCATGTCCTATTACTGAGGTTCAGGCTGCATCCTTGTGGGTGGCAGTAGCATGTGCCTTAGTGAGAGGAAACTTCATAGTAAAACCCAGCAGTCTCTGAACAAATTAAATACAGCAGCGTTGCTGTAATATTTATTATTGAGAATGTATTGTGCAGCTCACCTTCTCTATAATGGACGACTGCACATCAGGATCAAACACACTCCCATCAGACTTCACCTGCAGTTTCATTATCTGCTTTTGCCTTACTGGTGGAACTGTGGAACACACACACAGTATAATTTAGCAGTTTTTTTCTTCTGAAAAGCATTGCATTTCCTTAATAAATAGCCATGAAAAAAGACTCACTGGATTGACAAAAGAAAGCATGTACACTGCTGCAGGTTTCATCACTGATCAGTCCTACAGCATACAACCCACAGTTCTGTGGGCCAGATTGATCTGGCTGGAAGGGGCCCCATGGAATGTTTGAAGCTATGGTCCCATCTGACCATGTCCAAGTGTCCCTAAACAGGCCAAACCAAGAAGAGGTTAGCCATAACACTCGATTCTTTAATTCGGTGTTCTCCACTGAGTTAGTTGCGGTGGCCAAATCGGTGTGAAATGTTCTGCAGAAAGTCTGAGCTCCAAACCAGTCCAGTAAAGGAAGGGTGTAGGGGATGAATCTGGCAGGACCAGTTAATCTAGCTGTGAAAACAATAAAAAAAGATTAATGCTTCAAGCAGTACACGATAATATGCGTAAATTATTTTTAAAATATTAACCTTACCAGAACACTCAAGCCATTTAAGATTAAATAGTCCTACGTTGAAGTGTCATCTAACAATTTACAAAGAATTTTGATGCTAATGAAAATTTTGAAGTGATTAAAATGCTATCTGCTTTTGGCCAGCACACATGCATTCATTTTGAGCCAGAGGTGTGCATTGGGGACTGGGATCCTGTTGGATCTTGGAGTTGCGGGAGCAGGCGGCCACATATTTTGTCCATGTGGAACCATTTAATTTTTTATGAGGCATGAATATGTATGCTCTCTGAAAAGCATATTGTGAAAATTTGTTATATAAGTATTATTGTCATGGTGCCCTACCCTAATGGATATTTGGAGACACCAAAATTCAACTCATCAGCCAAAGAACATGCTTGAACTGTATACATTAAATCAGGGAATATTCTAAACTATAGAGGGCTGTTCTCCAGTATCAGGAATAGACTGCTAAACAGTATGATCATGCAAAAATTGTAATGCGTAGGCTTGAATTTTGTAAAATCGTAATTCTTTTCCTGATCTGTATAATTAAATTGGTAAGTGTGGCGCGCTTGTGTGTTTAAAATGGATGTCAGACAGGAGTAGGAGCGGTGATGACACAAATTTTAGCCTATTCACTTAAGGTACAATCTACCATCAAACAATCTTTCCATGTTAATAATGTTTTGATGAAATAAATTTATGATAGCGAAAAGGATTATTACACCTTATATTATAAATCTCGTGCCTAGTAAATCAGGGCAATCTTAATGAACTAGTTAAAACCTTAAGCTTGATAAATTGTTGCAAGTCTAGTAAGTAAACAGAAAAAAAGGAAATTTAAATCAGGATGGTGGCTCACAGTCGTAGCAGATAAAGGATTTCAGGTTTGTGCAGGGAAAATCTAACCAGTATCCATTGAAATCAATTGCACCACATGCTTGATTCCCATTAGTAGGCTCAGAAGTGCCCCAGTTCCTTAGAGTTATATTCTCCAGCGGGAGGTTGTTATAGGACCAACGCCAGCTCTCCAAGTTGTTATATAGTCCGATCCAGGCAGGGAAAATCATAAATTTTCTCAGTGCCTCTGCTGATATCCTTAACCAATCAGAAAGACTTTGAATTGTAGCCAGGTCATCATATGTTTCCTTGCAGTAATCCTGAGCAGCTGACCACGTCATCGGCGTCATGATCAGATGGTACTTGTGAGGGACGGTGGGCAGAGTGATTGGCAGTATACCTGTTGGCAATAATGTAATATTTTATACAAACAGAGCACTTGAGTCAAGATGAGAGTTTCTTGATTGATGAGTCAGTCAAAGTAAACCAAAAGTAAACAATCCAAATGTCTTTTAGTACTCTTTTTACTGTGCTTTGTTTGATTTCCCCAATTTCTTAACTCACTCAAAATTCTATTAGTTTAACACATAATTGGTTAATGATTTGCATTGGCTTTTTATGACTAAACCAACAAGGTTTTGTTCCGAGTACCATCAAGCAGCAAAAGAAACGTCAAGCAGGATAACCCTACATAACAGGCAATTCATTGTTTAAACAGGATAATGCTTATAAGCATAATATGTCAGAAAGATGTACTGAATGTCAAGATGCATATCTTCCCAAGACTCAACCAAATCGTACTGGCACTGTCACCGCTGCTGTAAACAGGCAAATAAGTAGGATGAATGAGGATGTTCTGAGGGAGATTAAGAAGATAATGAATATTGTGTTCTTTATCGCTAAAAGGGAACTGGGTTGAGCTGAAATGATTGAACAAAAAGCAGATGACATAAAAGGAGAACAAGTGACTGAGCCTCTCACCGAATATCTGACTAATTTCAAACACTGAGCCAATTTTGCCAAGGACAATTCTAGTCCATTGCCTTAAAATGTTACTTTGATGCCAACAATGTTAGTAGTTTATTTTTGAATATATTTTCAAATGTGTGCTCATTTGTGCTTCTGAACTTTTTTAGCTGGCTAGCACCAGTGTAATCACTTAAAAAAGCAGACAGTTCTGACAAAGAAAAAACAGGATTTATAGGAAATATGCAAACTACAAAAGGGAAAATGAGAGAAGGGTATATCATTAATATTTTAATACTACAGACATTTTCATGCTATTGTGAGAAAAGCAAACCAAAAAATGGGGATAGAATATGAAAAAAGGAGCGATACTGATAAGAGAAGGGTGACTGAGATGGGACAGAATGGGGATTGATCAAGAATAGACAGTGATGTGTTGGAGATAGAGAAATGTAATGACTAGACTGTGAGAAGGAATTTGTTTTAAGGCATAACATAACTACTTTATGGTGAGACCAGCTTTGGACATTGAGGTCATTGACAGCATTTGGCAGACACCCTTATTCAGAGCGACTTACATTTATCTCCTTTATACATCTGAGGATTAAGGGCGTTGCTCAAGGGCCCAACAGTGGTAGTTTGGCAGTGCTAAGGTTTGAACCCATGACCTTCTGATCAGTAGCCCAACATCTTAACCACTGAGCTACCACTACCCTGTACTAATCTGTACAAATCTGTTTGGAATACAGAATATACACTGAAAAAAGGGAATATGTGTTCAGTCAGATTTAAGAGAACATATTACATATAATTAACATAAAAATACTACGTATGTGATTTAATTGCTTACACTATACTTAATTTTAAAAAGTTTGTAATTACTAGATTGAATTATGTAGAGCGAGTGTAATTCATGTAGTGTACACGTAGCTCTCTCAGAATGCCACAGAGTTTGCTTTTATTGTGCACTGCACAAATATCTTAGCAAGTATATATATCTTGAATCAAGGCAAACTCAGCTATTTTTTCTCTTTATTACATTGAAATTGGCTTATTTTTAGAGATGCACCGATTGCAATTTTTTCGATTCCGATTTCCGATTTTTTTTGTAAGTGTGACCTGCCGATATCGATTTTTGCCGATTCCGATTTTATTTCTAAGAACTATAATTGACAGCATATACAAACAAAAATCTACTTTTCTTCAATGCAAAATTTTATTTTCATAATAAAAGAATTATTAAACATTGTAATTTCCCCCAAACTGCAGTGTTACAGGATCTTCTCTCACTTAAACAACTCTCAGAATAAAGAGCTCTGTGACTGGAAAGAGGTAGAAATAACAATTAACTGAAAATGAGTTGCTGTATATAACAAAACCGTTATCATTTTCCACTATGTTCATAAATTGACCTTTTTCGATTTTTTACTCGTCTCACAAAAGTCCAAAGATTACAAGCCTATGAAAAAAACTGAAGTGTACAATACTCTTCCAAATATTAATAGGTGCAGTGGCTAATAATTAAATAACAAGCGTAACAAATAGAATTAGTTACTGCTCCTTTAAGGCGGAGCGCTCTCTCTTACTCCCTCACTGATGAGTGGGCAGTCGGTAGACGGAGTGCGAGCTGTGATCATCGCATGTATGCATGTAAAGCCTGGTTATATTTCTGTTCCTCTTTGCCCTGTTTTATTTATGTTCAGTAACGCAGTTGTTAGTGGAGTGTTTTACAAACTGCCCCATGTGTGCGGGGGATCGACAACGCTGATAATAAACCACTGTGAAATATCAGATATGTGAGTTTTGCTTACACCTGGCTACAACCATTCAGGCTATCCGGCCTCTCTGTGTAAAGCGTTACACAAGGCACCTTTTCTTTGTTGCCAACATACTGTATGTATACTTGAGCATTAATGGCAGGTTTTTCTTCACAAACAGAAGCATCTCTGCCTTGTCACCTGATAATCAGTTTCTCCTTTCATCTATCACATGTCCAGCCAAGCTAAACAAGCGATCACTTTCAACACTTGTACATGGAGCAGAAAGGTAGGGGCTCGGGCAAGTGGAGCAAGCGCAGCGAAACCATCTTTGTTGATCCTCCAGTAGGTCAATGGGTTTTCACGTTTTTGCCTATGACTTGTTTACATGCGGCTGTGAGCGTGGCTGTAACGTTATTGCCTGTGCCGCTGGCAACAACACGGACCGGCTCAGAATCGGAAAGACGTGAGACTGACCGGCCGGTCACCGGTCCGGGCCGAGCATGTGGAAAATCAGCCGATTCCGGTCCCTGGCCGGTCGATCAGTGCATCTCTACTTATTTTATTTTGAGAAAATTTTTGCTTGTTTCACGCATTTATTTTTAAAAAGAAGCAAAACTATTTGCCAATAGAATAAGGGCAATTTTAAGCCGAAACGTAGTAAAGGTGTCTGGAAATATGCTTAGTATTTGTTAAATCATAATCTCATAATATGAGATAACTTTTCCTTTGCTCAAGATGTTAAGATGTTTTTTTTTGCAGTGCGTGAGACAGATAAATAAAATTCACTTACCAGTGAGACACAAAATAAAAAGATTTAGCTTCATGATGGAAAAAAAGTGGCTGTAAAAAAATAAAAAAAGGTTTGTGTCCATTTAAATATATTGATGGGGCAACATTACAAGATAATCTCATCATGATTAATGTGCAAACAAGAAGAGAAGCAACAATTCATTCATGAAGTCTGAGACCTTAAAAGGAAAACCTCCACAATAATAATCTTTTAAATATTTTAATGCTAATGTTGCCACAATAATAATGTGTAATAATCTTACACATCTACCAGAGACACAGCTTTAGGACTGAAATATAATATAAGGTATACTTAATTATATATTAAGTATAAATAATATAAAGCATCTATATACTACTTCCAATTTTTAATGTAGACAGATTCCATAAACACTTTCAAGCATGCCAGTAGGAAAATTGGTCCCCATTTTTATACAGGATCCCTGATCTGATCAGTGACTTTGCAGTGTTTTGTCATCAATGTCTTACAGTCTACGTAGTATATGCCTTTCACCATGCAAGTAAAAACAAGTTAAAAGCTGGAGAAGGAAGAGACATGAAAACGTAACCAAAATGATAACAAGTAAATCATACCTGTGAAAGGAAGATTTGAAGGCTGTTGTTTCTTCAGTAGCTCTGTATGTTTCTGATCTTTGCTGCAAATGAAGTCTTATCTGGGTAGGAAACTCTTGAAATTTCAGATTTCTTATGCAAACCTTTCTTGGGCACCAGCAAAGATTACAGAATGGCAGGAATTTACAGTGTGGCAAACTGATTTCCTTAGGGCATGAGTCTGCTTATTTACACAAAACTAGAACATGGAAATACCCACTGATTGTCCTTAGTCAACCTCTGATCTCAGCACAGCATCAGGCTTCAAGTTTAGACTAGAATTACACAGAGACATAGACTGCACTGTAGCAGTAAGAGTTGTAAACTGATAGTGACTTTGACGATAAGAACAGCATGGATTATGCTGATGTTTGACTCGTAGTTTTAGGCCTGTGTGACCTGATCCTGCATCCCAATTACTTACATTAACATTTGATTCTTGCTTTTGGAGTTCCTTAACCCCTTTAAAGTTAGCTGTTCATCTTTTGCCCACAGCTGACCAAGCGTGTGTCTGACAAAAAATGTGTATGGTATCCCCTTGAGCTGTTCACTCCATCATTTAAGATAAATTCAAACCTTTGCAGCAGTAAGATATTTACTTAAGATATCATTTAGTTAATGTATGCGTTTTTTGTCAGTAGACAATCTGGTTTGAATTTTGCATCATCAGAGTGAAATGACAGAAAAGATCTCCTCTAACTAAGCTAAATTGGACGACACAATAGAAGAAAAATATTTACAGTTGCATGAAACTTAGAGAGGCTTGTGTAAGTATTCACCCACTTTGGAACTTTTTCACAATTTGTAGTGTTACAACCTGGAACTGAAGGTGTTTTATTGCGTTTCCAAGCTATAGTGGGGAATATATGGGAACATCTGCTCCCACCAGAGATCTGGATCACTCCAGCTCCTTCAGACTTACTCTTGGCCTCTTGGTAGCTTCTCTGACTAATCCCCTCTTTAACTGCTCAGTCTTTTGGTAGACAGCCTCCTCTGGGCATAGTCAAGGTTAAGCCATTCTTTTCATTATTAGATGATGGATTTAATGTTGTGCTGTGGGATGGTCAAAGTTTGGGGTGAGGGCAGCCTGTTAAATGTAACATATAAGCTTTAATCCCCCCACAAAGTTTAAATGTTGTTTGAGTTTAAATGAAATTTCTCTTCCTAGAACTCAGTAAATAATCATTTCCCCTTGTGAAAGTTTCATTTGCATTGGGTTTCTTGAAGAGATAAAGGCTCAGAGACAATTCAGAATTTCCACTTAACCCATCATGAAAGACTTGCTTGCTGTCCAAACTGTGCAGCTTTTGTATTGTACTAAAGACGGTAGCAAACCCAACAAGTAGTAGACTGATTTTTGGGCCCTTAGTAAATTAACACATTTTAACAAAAGATATTACACAGAACGCCATCCCATTTGATAATAGAATGTAATCAGATCAAATCAATACATTAACACATGCACACACACACACACACACACACACACACACACACACACACACACACACACAGTGATACGACAGGATATGTAAATGGGTACATGGCATAAAGATGCAGTACATAACAGAAAATAAAGTAGGATGCCCAACACACCATGAACCTCAATATAGCTACAGATAAGTATTAAATATAAAATTAGCACAGAAATGATAAAATACAGGACAAAAATAATATTACTAAATAAGCAAGACATTTAGACAAGGTTAAAATCTAACAGTAGGTTGTAACCAAGTACATAAATAAATTAATTTATAATAAGATTATATGATTTACCCAAGTAATTATTTTAAAATATTCAGTCATCTTAATCATTTCACCATTGGAAAGGAGAATCTGTAAATGCTTAGTCATTTCTTGAATTTCCTTTCCTCTGTTTTAACTTTCATTTGCATTGTGTTTGTCTGGGACTTGGAGGTTCTGAGGTAAAACAAATGTATGCAGATTGTATATCAATCACGCAACCAAAACATGCCTGGCCTTTGAAAAGAGCTTTAGTTTTGTACTAAAGCTAAACTATTTATGTATCAAAAAATGAAAGCCACTTTGAGCCATTACTGAAACCAGACCAACTCTGTCAAGGCCAAACTATTCTTGCACAAGATGAAGTACTCAATTGGCCAGAAATATGGGGTTGGTTTGAAATTGCTTTTGTAATGCACCACTTAATATTCATTGCATATCTTTTAAAGTTTTAAATTAAATTGCATAGGGTTGAAGAATTATGATTGCAATTTAGTTTTAATAATTTAATCATTTGGGCCATATAAGTGTTATCCTGAAGTCATGAGTCCTTATCTCTCTGTGGAATGTCTGGTTCGGCTTTCATAACAGAGTGGGTGAAGGGGAAAGAGTGATAATTACTGAGCACAAATATTAAATAATTTATTTGTACAGTAGCCTATAGCACAATCCTTAGCCAACCAGTCCTGCTTCCAGTTTGGTCAAGGTGTTATGACACTGGGGTTAGAAGGGAAGCAGGATGCACTCGCAGGGGAAAGTGGTTAGTTTATTAGGCACAGTGCAAATAAAAGGAACATTCAAAAGAAAGGGGACAGTCACACAAAAGTCCAAAAATAACCAAGGCAAAATTCCCTAACAGGTTAGACATGTCTTAGAACACTTACAGGGCAAAAATCCAGGAAATCATGAAGCAGTAATCCAAAGGCTTACAGGCCAAAAATCCAGGAAGTAACAAGACATGAGTCCAAGAACCCGGGAACGCCAGGTAAACAAAAACATAAGAAAAACCGCAGGGACCAGGGAACGCCTGGTAAACAGAAAACAGAGAAAGCTCTTTTCTTCGTCGCTATCTTTAATTATATTTTAAACACTTTCAGTTACGTCTAAATCAATACTAGATCATCCTTTACCAATACTCCACGCCGAAGCAGACACAAATAGGAGTTTAAGTAACACAGGTAATCCTAAAGCAAACAAGATCAAACAAGCGACACCTGGAAATGATAATCAGAAAATAACGGGAGAACCAATGACAATAAGGAGGCGGAGACATGACACGAACCAAAACATGAGCACATGGGAAAACACAGGAGGCGGAGACATGACGCGAATGAAAACTTAGGAGCACATGGCAGAAGTAAACAAAATGAGAGTCTATGAATGGAAAGTCCAACGGAGTTTCTGAATGGATGCGGAGATCGGAATGTGGAGATCGGAATACGGAAGTATGCTACGCTTCCCTGCAGCGTAGCGAGAGTGGGAGAAAACCTAACACAAGGTCTGTATAGCACATAAAGCATGAAAATGGTGCTGATTTGCTTTCACCACAGACAGATTCGATTACATTTAATGTCATTTACATTTACATTTATTCGTTTAGCAGATGCTTTTTATCCAACGTGACTTACAAATGAGGAAATACAAGCAAAAGCGAATTAATTTCAGCTTTTTGTCAATAAAAAGCTTATTTAATAATGTAGAAAACAGCTACTGAATAGAACATTTTAGTAAAGAGTATTTAAAAAGAGTCATTTTAATAAGTGAACTATGATGTTTACAAACAGAAACATGTCTGCCTTGTCACCTGATGATCGGTATCTACATATTCATACACTATTTATAAAGTATATATTCCTGTTTTATAATTCGGTGTTTTAATTTAATGATTTAAACTGTATTTAAAATCATTGTCTCTTTTTTGCTTCCACATATAAAACTCACCTGAGTACTTTGTACTTTTTTTTTTTTTTTTTTAAACGTATTTCTATAATTTCTAAAGCATTCTTGGGTTAAATATAACCTATCTAAGCAACTTAACAGGGTTGAGTAGGTTATATTTCTTAATAAAGTCACAAGAAAAGCTAGGGCTTCTAAATCATTTTTCAAAACCAGCCAACAAAGCAGAATCAGGATTCTGACTCACCATTGTAGCATATAAAGGGTCTCAGTTCGTAGCAGTTTGCATCCCACCATTGTCCGTATGAGTTTATAATACCACATGATTCACGTCCTTTGTTATAATCAGGATCTGTACCACCCCACTGCCTAAAAGTGGTATTCTGCAGTGGGACTTCATTAAAAGACCAGCGCCAACTGTTGATGTCGTTGTAGAGTCCGATCCAGAAATGTGCTGTTATACTTTGGCTTGTTAATAATTTGTTGAGCCTTACCCAGTCATCATCGCTTTCTGCTGTTGCCAGGTCAGTGTACATCACCCTGCAGTAATTCTGCGCAATGGGCCATGTCACCGGTGTCTTGATCAGATAATACTTGTGATGGACAGTTTGCAGGATGGAAACGACAATTGGAACAAGACCTGTTGGTGATATATTGTAAAACCTCTACTGTATGTACAATTTTGCTTTTGTTCAAAATTAATATCATCTGTAATATGATGTTCCTGAGCTACTGTGATTTGCCATTGCAATCCCATCATAGTAATCACACTAATTTACAGTTTAAAGTGTCACTCAATATGATGGGAATTTTTTTATTTTATTTAAAAATTATTATTTTTTTTTACACCTGAAAGAAGTGTGATCAAAGACCTGCTGCTAAACTTCAGATACTGTTTACTGTTAGCCAGCTAGCTTTCTACCATCAGCCTCAGCTGAGCAGTGTACATACTGAACACTGGGAGCCAACCCTCAAGATCTGAAGAGCAGTATATAGATCCTGTCCTATGAGGATTTTGCTGTAAATTAAGTATTCTGTATTCACGATCATCACATATGAACACCCATGATCAAAGTGCACACAGTAAATCTCGTCAATGTTATCAATATAGAATTCGTGAGAATTATAAGATTTGTGCTCAGTCTCCTGAATGTGTGCAGATACAGAACCACAAAAATATGGAAAAATAAAAATTCACAGCAAAAAAATACGCTCACCAGTGATACTCAGAAGAAAAAGCCAGGGCTTCATGATGGTGAGTGACTGGGGAATGGAAAAGATAATTATTTTTAAAACAAGGGATGCATCCATAGCCTTTTTTCTTCTTTTTTTCCAGAATGAGTACCTGTTGATTTTTTCAGGCGTTCGTTGATTATAAGGAAGGCCGATCTGAGCATGCAAAGTATTATCAGCAAGTGTGGCCATTAAAATGAGTGTAATCCAAGTCAACACGGTAAAGAATTAAAGTAAGGGGAACCATCTGGAGTTTTTGTACTGGCCGTACTGTACGTGGTAAGTATTTCTTCATTTGTAACAGAATAGTCACAATTTAAATGTGACACGAAGGAAAATAACAGTAGCAGTGCTGCAATGTTTTATATTTAAACTATATGAGTCTCTAGTTCTTGGGATGACCTAGGGAAGTTCATGAATAATTCATTATTAGTTCATAATTGCGGGTATCTTTATCCAGTCACAGATTGAGGAAATTGTTTAAAAGATTGAATCTTGATGAAAGCATGATGATTATACCCTCACACACACACAAGCAAGCTGTTCTGTCAGAGCAGTAAAACCAAAGCATGATGGCGCATGTGGTCTGTAACATCAGGAAAGGTAAATATTTCTTTTTCAATTTTATTAACAGGTCTAATTAAGTTAGCTAATAGGTTAGTTCACATTAAGATCATAAGCTTTCAACACTGACAGGCACATCTATGTTGGTGTTAGGTTAAAAATTTAGTCAGAAGTATCAGGAAAGTGGTCATCGAATATTTAAGCGCGTCAGCACAGTCTTCCTCCATCACAATTTATTTGACCAATATTGCTGTAAATGTTTCATTAATGATGTATTGACAACATATTTATAAGCACATTTAAAGCAAAACAGAGCCATTAAACTATTACCAAACTACCAATAATAAAGACAAAAGATGCAACGCTGAAATGAACCTGTGAGATTTGAAGGTTCTTTCTTCAGTAGCTCCTGAGCCTTTAAATTATAAAACCTCTTGCGCAAACTCGTTCTGTTTGTACAGGGTTCTTGACTAATGCAGTAGAAAGAACTTTTAACATGGACGGATTTCCATTTCGTCTGGACCACAGGTCTCCTTATATAAACAAAAGCAAAGAGAATGGAAATGCTAACCAGTCATTCTTAACCTTCGTCACAAACAAAAAAAGTTCAGAAAGTTCAAATGATTTTTTTTCCAGATAAGTGGATAAACAGTATATTGTTATATTTAACATGCATAAAGACAGCTGTAGTATATGATTGTTATATTATATATATTGGATAAATGAACTTACAGATGATGGTATCCTGCTGTGAAGTCCTGGCATACTGTTCATGCCTGGATGATGCTGCCATACTCTCTGCCTGGAATCGTCTTCAGATGGTATCCAACTTTCACCAGATGTTTCGACCCTTAACCATGACATCCTCCAGTTGGTGGGTCAGCAGTGGTGGCCAATCCACTACTCGCTTCCAGGCGTCCAGTTCGGCTCATCTCGTCTGTGCCATACCCAGCATGAAGATTTCTCTGCTACCTCTGCTAGTTGTCTTACTGCAGCTTTCCGTACTGAAGAAACCATCCCCAATGTTGTCATCAATTTCCACACTGATTGCGCTGGGAAACCTCTACATCCCACCTCGACAGGAAGAAGTAGTACTCTCCATCCCTTCTCTCTACACTCGGACATGAGTTCTGTATACTTCAGTGATTTCCTCTCGTGGGCCTCATCACAGTTTTCTTCCCACGGCACTGTTAACTCTACTGTGACAAGTGTCTTGACCTGCTTGGACCACAGTATGATGTCTGGTCTCAACGTTGTAACCACTATGTCAGGAAAGACTAGCTTCTTCTTCAAGTCCACCCTGAGTTCCCAATCACTGCCTGTGTCTAGTACGGATTGTTTCTGCCTCCTACTGTTTTCTGCTGGTGTCATGCCTTCCTTGACAAATGCAATGGTACCTGGTGTTTTCTTCTTTGGTCTCTTCTTTACTCTCTCCTTTTCAACTATCTCAGCCAGCTTTCCTAAGACTCTGTCATGTCTCCATCTGTACCTTCCTTGCTTCAAAGCTACTCCGCAACCGGACAAGATGTGAGCCATGGTTCCTATCTTCCCACATAACTTGCACGCTGGATCCTGGGCAAGTCCCCAAAGATGAAGGTTCGCTGGTGATGGTAAGGTATCGTAGACTGATCGTAGTAGAAATGATACCCTAAACTGGTCCATCCTCCATAGTTCTGTCCACGTGATCTTGCGCTGTGGTAGTTCCCATCTTGTCCAGGCTCCTTGCTTTCCCAGTTCTACAGCTCGAGATTTTCTTGCTTCTTCCACCTCTCTTCTAACCTCTTTCTGAACCATGTTTCTCTTCTCTTCCTTATCTGCTTTGTTCCACTGCTGAAAGTGTGACATCCCGATGCCCTCTCTTCCTGTGCAGGTGTTGCCAATCCTGTCCTTCAGTTCCAACATGCTTTCTGCTTGTTCTACTGCTGTAGCTGCTGACCACTTCCATCCTGACCTTGTCTGTACTCCCGCATCTCTCACCTTCTGGTCCTGTGAGTCACGTAGTGTCATTACTGTCCTGCATTTTGCCACCTTGAACTCCTCAATTACTGATGACAATGGTAGTTGTAGCTGTGCTGTCTTACTGTAGAGTCCAATTGATGTAAAGCTTGGTGGAACACCTAGCCATCTTCTGACAAAGCTGTTGACTGTCCTCTCAACTGCCTCTACCTGTGTCATCGCTATCTCGTAAATCAATAGCAACCACATCAACCTCGGTAAGATTCCATGTTGGTAAATCCAAGCTTTATACTTCCCTGGTAGTGTGCTTTTGTCTACTTTCTTCAGCCATGATTTTACTGTGGGCTGTATCGACTTGGCTTGGTCAGTATCCTTCAAGGTCGCATCAAACCACTTCCCAAGGCACTTGATGGGATTATCCACTATCGTTGGTATCTCTTCCTCCTGGATCTTCAATTTGAACTGTTGACTTATTCTTCCTTTTTTCAGTATCATACATCTTGACTTCTTTGGCTTGAACTTCATTCGTGCCCACGTAACTGTGTCTTCCAAGGACCTTAGGACCCATCTTGCTTGGACGTGTGTTGTTGTGGTGACTGTGAGGTCATCCATGAACCCTCTTAGTGGTGGTTGGTAAGCTCCAGAGTTCATTTGTGGGCCCCTTGTTTCTCTTCCTGCTGCTGTTGTCATCAAGCTCATTCCCATAACAAAGAGGATTGGTGAGATTGTGCACCCTGTCACTATTCCCTTTTCAAGATGTTGCCATGCAGTAGTGAATTCCCCAACTGTAAACCTGATCGTTATCCCTCTGAAATAGTCATTTACTATATTCTTGACATGGTTTGGTACATGGTATATGTCCATAGCAGTTCCTATCAACTTGTGCGGGACTGTTCCATATGCGTTCGCCAGGTCGAGCCACACCACTGTTAAGTCTTTCCTGCCCTCTTTAGCCTCTTTTAGAAGTTGACTAAGGATACTAGTATGCTCAAGACAGCCGGAAAATCCCTGAATTCCTGCCTTCTGGATAGATGTATTGATGTACTTGTTCCCCATCATATATGTTGATAGTCTCTTTGCTAGCACCGAGAAGATCTTGCCCTCAACGTTCAATAATGATATTGTTCTGAACTGCCCAATTGTCTTTGAATCCTTCTCTTTGGGTACAAAACATCCCTCTGCCTGCTGCCAAACTTGTGGTATCCTTCCCTTCCTCCATATTACTCTTAGCACCTCCCATAATTTCCGTAGAAGTTTGGGGCATTTCTTGTAGATCTTATATGTTACTCCGTTTGGTCCTGGTGCTGATCCTGAACGAGCCTTCTTTACAGCAGCTATTATCTCTCTCCATGATGGTTATTTACAATTTAATTCTTCCTCAGGTGGTTCTACTTCAAAATTTCCTTGACAAGGACCTAGCTCTTCATTCCTCTGAGGGTCTGAGTGAGTTTCTCTAAGGTACTGCTCTACTTCCTCCTTTGAACATCTCAAAGTCCCTGATTGTTCCTTCCCCAGCAGCTCTTTGGTGAATTTAAATGGGTCTTTAACAAAGTTGGCCCTCTCTTTAACTCTTTGCTTCTTTGTCTTCCTCGATCTCTCTGCTCGTCGTAGTTTTACCAACTCTGTTCTTATGTCATCTGTTAAGATGGCTATTCCCATTTTCTCTTCTTCTTGTGCTCTCTTGAACTGTTTGTTTAGCTGTTTCAACTCTGCACGACATTCCCTGATCCTGATTTCTCTCCTGTTGCAACTCTTGTGCATAGCTCTTGGGGTCTTGCATTCCTCGGTGCCAAATCTTTCCTTCCCGATGCTGTAAATGAGGTTGCCCATGGATGTTATTTTCCTCTCTGCATTGCCTTGTAAGGTTGTTTCTAGGATTACGCTGGCGTCATTATCAAAGTTGTTCCATGCTATAGCATCCTCCATACTGGGCCATGCTATCCTCGCTCGCCTTTCCTGTGCCGTCTGGTGTGTCTCCTGTCTGTTCTCCACACCGAGTTGTGCCATCTGGTGTGTCTCCTGCCTGTTCTCCACTACTAGTTCTGATGTTCTGTCGAGTGATGACTTGGACACTGAGAGATTCCTAGCACTGTGGTGTAAATCCTGACTTGGATCCTCCTGCGTCTCATCAGTTGTTACCGTGCGCTGTGTCCGAATTACCCCTCCACCGCACTTAGATCTAGTTTGGTGAATCTTCAGCCCTCTGGCATTCTTGCAGATCTTCCCACACTGGCACTTCACCTCTACCTTTCCACCATCCAGTGTTCTTTGCACCATAATTCTCGTAGTCGTTGTTCGTTCCCTGTTTGTTACCGGTTGATCCTCTTGGTTGAGCCTCTCATCCTCCCCCCCTCTCGGGAGGCTCTGGGGGTGTTGTTCTGTATGGTGTTCTGTAGCTATGTTGGTGCCCCCTCACGGAGACTATGACAAGGGAAGCTGCCCCTTGCCACCCATCGCCAGTCTATTCCCGGCTGCCAACTGTCTCTCCAGTGTCACCAGTCTTCCCCGGTCCCCATCCAGCCTATTCCTGGAAGTCAATGGTCACCCATATGGATAAATGAACTTACAGATGATGGTATCCTGCTGTGAAGTCCTGGCATACTGTTCATGCCTGGATGATGCTGCCATACTCTCTGCCTGGAATCGTCTTCAGATGGTATCCAACTTTCACCAGATGTTTCGACCCTTAACCATGACATCCTCCAGTTGGTGGGTCAGCAGTGGTGGCCAATCCACTACTCGCTTCCAGGCGTCCAGTTCGGCTCATCTCGTCTGTGCCATACCCAGCATGAAGATTTCTCTGCTACCTCTGCTAGTTGTCTTACTGCAGCTTTCCGTACTGAAGAAACCATCCCCAATGTTGTCATCAATTTCCACACTGATTGCGCTGGGAAACCTCTACATCCCACCTCGACAGGAAGAAGTAGTACTCTCCATCCCTTCTCTCTACACTCGGACATGAGTTCTGTATACTTCAGTGATTTCCTCTCGTGGGCCTCATCACAGTTTCCTTCCCACGGCACTGTTAACTCTACTGCGACAAGTGTCTTGACCTGCTTGGACCACAGTATGATGTCTGGTCTCAACGTTGTAACCACTATGTCAGGAAATATTTCATGATGGATTTTATTATTCAATATTAATACAATATGGTGATACCATTAATCTCTGAAATTGCTAGTTATCTATAATCCTGTAGCATTTAATATTGGCACATCCAGAGTGTGAACAAAACTCTAGAGATGGTCAGTTTTGTGGTCCACTTGATTTGTGTCTCATGAAAACAAAGTGGTCACAGTGAGTTTCACAGTTTGCTTTATGGCTAAAGAACTTGCTGGACATAAGTAGCTGCAGTTATCTGTTAACTCGCAAATAAAAACCAAGTGAAAAAAAATATTCTAATGGATTCCAGAGGGGTTGTATGGTCCAACAACACAGTAAGCTAATAAAGGGATTGTGGCGCTAACTGTTAAGTAGTTAGACAGCAGTGATAATGTGAACAATAAAGAAAACACTCTTAATCACACCCATTTCAAAATCATACATCTGCAAAGGAGATACACAAGCATTCAGTGTCACAGGTCTAAATGTCACAGAAAGAGTGTCTTATTACACAGTTGAGGGTAAAACATTTCATCCTTTTTTTTAAAAAACAAAACAAAAAAACAACTAATTTCTGTAGAAGATGCACTAAAATGACATTATATTATAGAAAGGCCATGACATGGCCCAGTTCAGTGATTTCCTGCCCATAATCTCAACACACCCCTCCTAAGGTTAATCAAGGGGTGACAGTGTGTGTTAGATCATCATTTCACATTGATATCTAAATTTATATAAATAGTTCTACTGCAAGTATTTCATCATAGTTCCTGGCATTCAGTCAAGCCCATAATCAGCAGCTCCTGACAAATGCCCAGCAGTAAGACTGGAAATGCTGGGAATTGGAGTCAGCGCTTCTGTAGCTTAGCTAGGGTGGGTATTCCTCAGATACTGGCATGAAGCAGATGGTTAAGTGATTCGTGCCAAAGTGATTCAAACGTGGCCAAATGATAAAAACAACTTACAAGTAAGTTTTTTTTATTTTTTTTATTTTTATTTTTTTTTTACAAGTTTTACAAGTGTTTTTTGTTGTACAGACCAATCTGGTTACTGTTTAAAATCAGGAAGATCCAAGATACAACGAATTAATGCCTACCAAAGCCACACAAAACTTTTTTTTTTTTGCTTAACGTCATAAGTTATAGAAACAATGCGGACTGGAGCCAGTCACTGTGCAAACCTCATTACAATGAGCAGTGATCCTTCAGACTGTTTGAAAATGCCTTTTGTTCAGCCTTAATTTCCTTATGTAGTGCACACTTGGCTTCCCTCATGGTAGCCTCACGGTTGCATGGTCCTTGTCAGAGTGACGCTTTCTCAGTTCTGAAGTGAACCAGGGCTTGTTGTTGTTGTTATACCTCACCACTGTTTTTGTGGGAATGCCCACTTTCTCACAGAAACTAATGTATGAGGTAACAGCGTCAGTGTAGTCAATGATTCAGAGAATTCAGGGAGTCAAAGGTTTTATTTATCACATACACAGTTACACAGATTACAACACATAGTGATTGACACCGGGACTATGCAAATAAGCAAAATCAAGAGTAGTAAAGGTAACAAAATATAAAATAAAATATATATAGACATAAGGTGGTAAAAAAGTAAGATATAGAAAATGCAGAATACAGAATATGATAAATATTCTTGTATGTAGCAGTGATCCAAATCAGTAGTTCAAATTAAGATATGAACATCTAGCTTATTCCTATTAACTACTAGTTAATCACTCAGTATTTATATTAGTAGGAGTTCACGATTATCTGTGCAGAAATTACTGAGTCTTACATTTCTCTTGCAGAACTATTAGCTAACTATGGCTCTTTTAAAATAACTACTGATTTATTACTGATCACACTGGCATTAATTCCCAATTCCCCTTACCTTCCTTTGGAGATATATTTATAATAATAATAATAATATGTCACATTTATATAGCACTTTTCTAGACACTCAAAGCACTTTACATAGTATGGGGGGGGGGAATATCCTCAAACACCACCAGTGTGTAGCCTCCACCTGGATGATGCGACGGCAGCCATAGTGCACCAGAATACCCACCACACACCAGCTATTGGTGGAGAGGAGAGGAGAGGAGAGTGATGTAGTCAGTTCAGGGATGGAGATTATTAGGGGGCCATGATAGACAAAGGCCAATGGGGCAATTTCACCAGGACGATACCCCCTACTCTTTACGAGAAGTGACCTGGGATTTTTAATGACCACAGAGAATCAGGACCTCGGTTTAACATCTCATCCGAAAAATGGTGCTCTTTTTACAGTATAGTGTCCCCGTCACTATGCTAGGACATTAGGACCCACACAGACCACAGGGAGAGCACCACCTACTGACCTCCCTAACACTAATTCCAGCAGCAACCTTAATTTTCCCCAGGAGGGCTCCCATCCAGGTACTGGCCTGCTTAGATTCAGTGGGAAACCGGGCGAGAACTGCAGGGTGATATGGCTCTATCTACTACCTTAATATACCTCAACCTATTCCAATTTCTCTGTCTAAAGTATAAATGTTTATATGAGTTCCTCCTCAGAGGAGCACATGGTCGTCTTGTTATTTTTATTTATCCATACAAGGTCTGTAGAAAGAAATAGACAACAATAACGTAATACAGTACAAGGCTGTAGCAATGAAAAAGTGCAGTATATGCTTCGAAAAGCATCACAAAAGAAGAATGCAGCAGTTTGGTGATGTCAGTGGGTCATCGGTTTGGTGCAGTTATTACAAACAAGATGTATGCAACCAAATATTATGTTTTATTTACTTTAACTTACTTAACGTTAACCATCTGTTCCTATACTTTTGCTCACCCCAAAAATGGGTGGTCTGCCACCAAAGGTGCCATGTTCTAAGTTGTTTAACACATCTAGATGTAAATATTTTGAAATTTTGATCTATCATATCATATTCACAGGGCTCAGGTTTACCAGCAGCAGAGTGGGCTTGGGTTATCCCCTGAAATAATGAATCACCCACATGTTCACAGCATTCAAAAATCTCTACAACGGTTTGCACACAGCATGCCATATAAAGAGAACCACCACCACAAAAGACCGCTAGTGCACCTACTCTGGACCTGCAGCACCCAAAATCAAACAAAACAATAAAATAACACAAAGAAACAGATGCACAAAATAACCAACTCCACAATAAAGAAAATAAATAAATAAATAGAGACAGCAAACTACTCAAACCTCACCAAATCACCAAACTCCAACAATGGTTAGAGACATAATACAAATCAAAACAAATCTGACAACGGACTCGTGCCCTCAATTAACTTCCAGGTTTGAGATGGTACATAGCAAAACAAAACAATACAGCACAGAAAAAGATACAAATCAATGAAAAAATTAAATGTAACAAAGAAAATAAACAAGAAAAAGCAACAAAACAGCAGAAACACAAAACAGAAACAAAAGAAAACAGAAACACACAAAACATAGGAGCAAAAGCAGCAGTGTTGAAAGCTCAAGACATGCAGCAACAACAGAGAAGGACACACCCAGACATGCTCATTAGCTCACCTACAATATCAAAAAGATATGAACTAAAATATATGTACCCATCAGGTCACCATGATATTACAAAACGGGTTGTACATATCAAAACATACGGAGACCACTCCATTCATCAGGCAGCCAAAGTTCACAACTCACCGGGAATCGGCTGAAACGCACAACTTCCTTAACTAACAACTCAGGATGAAATAACCAGAAAACCTGAAAGCATAAAGACATACCTGAAGGTAACTAGCAGCCAGTCAATAACGCTCCATTCATCACAATAATATGCATTGGAGCAAATGAACTCAGCCCCGGGTGCAGGCAATCACCAATGTCACATCACCCAACAATGACGCAATGCCTTTCATACGCTTCCAAAATAGGATACTAATGACTTACAGGTGCATCTCAATAAATTAGAATGTCGTGGAAAAGTTCATTTATTTCAGTAATTCAACTCAAATTGAGAAACTCGTGTATTAAATAAATTCAATGCACACAGACTGAAGTAGTTTAAGTCTTTGGTTCTTTTAATTGTGATGATTTTGGCTCACATTTAACAAAAACCCACCAATTCACTATCTCAACAAATTAGAATATGGTGACATGCCAATCAGCTAATCAACTCAAAACACCTGCAAAGGTTTCCTGAGCCTTCGAAATGGTCTCTCAGTTTGGTTCACTAGGTAAGCCACAAACATTCATTGCCAAAGAAGCTGGCTGTTCACAGAGTGCTGTATCCAAGCATGTTAACAGAAAGTTGAGTGGAAGGAAAAAGTGTGGAAGAAGAAGATGCACAACCAACCGAGAGAACCGCAGCCTTATGAGGATCGTCAAGCAAAATCGATTCAAGAATTTGAGTGAACTTCACAAGGTATGGACTGAGGCTGGGGTCAAGGCATCAAGAGCCACCACACACAGACGTGTCAAGGAATTTGGCTACAGTTGTCGTATTTCTCTCGTTAAACCACTCCTGAACCACAGACAATGTCAGAGGCATCTTACCTGGGCTAAGGAGAAGAAGAACTGGACTGTTGCCCAGTGGTCCAAAGTCCTCTTTTCAGATGAGAGCAAGTTTTGTATTTCATTTGGAAACCAAGGTCATAGAGTCTGGAGGAAGTGTGGAGAAGCTCATAGCCCAAGTTGCTTGAAGTCCAGTGTTAAGTGTCCACAGTCTGTGATGATTTGGGATGCAATGTCATCTGCTGGTGTTGGTCCATTGTGTTTTTTGAAAACCAAAGTCACTGCACCCGTTTACCAAGAAATTTTGGAGCACTTCATGCTTCCTTCTGCTGACCAGCTTTTTGAAGATGCTGATTTCATTTTCCAGCAGGATTTGGCACCTGCCCACACTGCCAAAAGCACCAAAAGTTGGTTAAATGACCATGGTGTTGGTGTGCTTGACTGGCCAGCAAACTCGCCACACCTGAACCCCATAGAGAATCTATGGGGTATTGTAAAGAGGAAAATGAGAAACAAGAGACCAAAAAATGCAGATGAGCTGAAGGCCACTGTCAAAGAAACCTGGGCTTCCATACCACCTCAGCAGTGCCACAAACTGATCACCTCCATGCCACGCCGAATTGAGGCAGTAATTAAAGCAAAAGGAGCCCCTACGAAGTATTGAGTACATGTACAGTAAATGAACATACTTTCCAGAAGGCCAGCAATTCACTAAAAATGTTTTTTTATTGGTCTTATGAAGTATTCTAATTTGTTGAGATAGTGAATTGGTGGGTTTTTGTTAAATGTGAGCCAAAATCATCACAATTAAAAGAACCAAAGACTTAAACTACTTCAGTCTGTGTGCATTGAATTTATTTAATACACGAGTTTCACAATTTGAGTTGAATTACTGAAATAAATGAACTTTTCCACAACATTGTATTTTCATTGAGATGCACCTGTACATGCCGAAACAGGGGCAGGGTAATTAACGCCTTTAAAAGAGGTGCAGCAAAATAGCTGCACTCTACTACACAAGGAAGGCATGCATCAAGACCCTTGGCACAATGAACTTCCCAGAGATGTAGTCATGGCAGTCTTCAAATTATGTATAAAGATCTACCTCTTCCAGAAGTACTTAAATTAGCACTTTAATTAAAGAAAGTGTTGTCTGTGTGCTTTTCTTACTATTTTACCTCCCCAACAGAGTTTTTTGACTGATGGTATTCTTAGTCTATGGCCTTGTGAACCGGTAGAGACTTCAAAACACTTCTGTAAGTTGCTCTGAATAAAGACATCTGCCATATGCCATGTAAATGTAAATGCATAACATTAATGTTATTAATATTTCCTTATTACGGTATACAATTAAACCTACAGTATGTGATACACCCATGGTATGTGACATGGACCTTTATTCATCAAAGTTGTGCATGTTCAAACCTGCTCATAAAACTGAGGATAGAGTCAATTCCACTGACTGCTACACTTTCATCTTTAGTGTATCTGTCAAACTCACCTCTAGCTTGAGTGTGTGTAAATACTCTATTTACTTAGTTTAGCTAGTTAAATTAAAATGTGTATATATATATATATATATATATATATATATATATATATATATATATATATATATATATATATATATATATATATATATATATATATATATATATATATCAATCAGCAATAATGCAAGTACACCACAAGTGCAGTAGTACACAGCAATAGCTTGTCTTATGAGTCAACCCCAAGAACAGGAAATACTTTTTATTTAATATAATTTAGTTTGTCAGAAACTGTCATGTATTTTTACCGAATCTAAGGATTTGCGATCTGAAAATCCTGAACTCACGTTCAATGTTTTTCATATTGTGGAGAACAGATTTCTATTTTCATGTCCTAGAGGAAGGTGAGATGGAAATTATGTAAAAAAGCTCCATTATGTAAATCACCCAGTGCTAATGTTTTACATAAAATGGTATAATAAGGCATCCTTACTTGGTGGAGGATTTAAGAAGGTCAGAGAAATATTTAAACATACAGAGCTACAAAACACTTTTGTCATCTCGGAGCCCGATGTGAGGAAGGCTTTCAGGAGAGTTAACACCTGGAAGGCAGCAGGACCAGATGTCATCTCAGGTCGAGTCCTTGGAGCCTGTGCTGACCAACTAACACCGGTGTTTAAGGAGATATTCAACCTCTCCCTGGCACAGTCACTAATCCCCATATGCTTCAAAAAGTCCATTATGGTTCCTGTCCCAAAGGAACCCCAGCCTGCCTACCTCAACGACTATCATCCAGTAGCCCTGAAAAAGCACTTTGAAAGGCTGGTCAGATACTTTATCAACTCTTCATATCCATGGACCCATTACAATTCGCATACCGTCCCAATTGCTCTACCGACGACACCATCACACACCTACACGCAGCCCTGAGCCATCTGGACATCAGGAAAGGAAATTATGTTCAAATACTTTTTGTTGCGTAGAATTCAGCATTTAACACTATAATTCCCTCCAAACCCACCACCAAGTTGGAGGACCTGGGACTTAGTCTGTCCCTGTGTCAGTAGATCTCCAACTTCCTGACAGACAGACCACTAGCAGTATGGATGAGCAGACATGTCTCACCCTCCCTTTCTCTCAGCACTGGCGCCCTCAAAGGTTGTGTCCTGAGCCCCCTGCTGTACTCATTGTACACTTATGACTGTGTGGCCACTTCCAACTCTTCCACCATTGTCAAGTTTGCTGATGACACTGTTGTGGTGGGCCTGATATCTGAGAGATATCTGAGAATGACGAGAAGGCCTACCTAGAGGAGATTAAAAGCCAGGAGAGCTAGTGCCAGGAGAACAACTTCCTGCTGAACATCAGTGTGTTACGTGACTTGGGGTGAAGAGTCAGATAGGATGCACTCGCAGGGGAAAGTGGTCAGTTTATTAGGAACAAAAAACACCCGAACATCATTAAACAGGAATCGCATGGTTTACAGGGCAAAACACCCGAACATCATTAAACAGGAATCGCAAGGTTTACAGGGCAAAAAACCCGAACATCATTAAACAGGAATCGCAAGGTTTACAGGGCAAAAAACCCGAACATCATTAAATAGGAATCGCAAGGTTTACAGGGCAAAAAACCCGAACATCATTAAATAGGAATCGCAAGGTTTACAGGGCAAAATCCAGAGAGACAGGAAACATTACTCCAAAGGATAACAAGGCAAAAATCCAGGAAGTAGCGAGGAATCCATTGAGGAACCCGGGAGCGCCGGGTAAACAAAAACTCCAAAACTAGCGCAAGGACCAGGGAACACCTGGTAAACAAAAACCTAGGAAAAAACTACGAAGCTTGAGCTTCCTCGCTACTGATCATTATCATCAGGAACATATCGTTAAGTTTAACTATAACGAGTCCCTTTCAGTTATTCTAACTCATCACCATTATTTAATATCAATATACTTCAATTCATTTCATTCTAATTCAATCTACTTCAATACTCCGCCAAGACGTGGACAAAATTAGGGGTTTTAGTACCAAAGGAAATTAAGCGCGAATGAGAAGAAACACACAACACCTGGAAATAATGATTAGAAAATAACAGTTGAACCAATGACAAAATATGGGAGGAAACATAACGTGAAGGACCAATGAGGAAATGGGGGCAGAGACATGACGTAAACAAAAACAAAGGAGCACATGGCAACGTAAACAAAACCAGAGTCTTTGTTATAGGAATGTCCAGCGGAGAGTTCTTTTTAATACTAGCGCTAGAAAGCGCGTAGACATGCTGCTCCATAGCGGGGCAGCGATTCATGCTGTGTCTTCCCGGCGAAGCGATTCATGCTGCTCCTTTCCGGAGCAGCGATTCATGCTGCTCCTTCCCGGAGCAGCGATTCATGCTGCTCCTTCCCGGAGCAGCGATTGGCGAGAGCTCTAACAGAGCTCCCCCCTAAGGCGCGGCTCCCGACGCGCCGCAAGTTTTGTCCGTTCTGGCGGACCCGGGCCCCTGGACAGGATTGGCACATCTGCCCCCCTGGAACCGAGGCTGGTGCAATTTAATGTCCCGCAGCCAGAGCCGACCGTGTCGTGTTGAGGACTTGGACGAGGACTTGGACGAGGACCAGAACCGATGCTTGGCCTGGATCATGGAGTTGCGCATGATCTGATGCTTGGCCTGGGTCTCCGAGCTGCGCGTGACCTGGTATTTGGCCTGGAACTCGGAGCTGCGCGTGACCTGGAGCTTGGCCTGGGTCTCCGAGCTGCGCGTGACCTGGTGTTTGGCCTGGAACTCGGAGTTGCGTGTGACCTGGATCTTGGCCTGAATCTCCAAGCTGCGCGTGACCTGGCGCTCTGTCTGGAACCTGATTCAGCTCCTGGATTAGAGACAGTGGAGGAGACAGTAGAGGAGACTGAGGAGTGAGCTGGGTTATAAGCAGAGCTGGGAGTGAAATCACCCTCTGCACTGAGAAGGAGGGCTAACACCCATCCTGAAATTAAACCTTTGTATCCATCATAAAAATCAGAAACTGAACTTGGAAAATGATTGGAAATGGGGCTTGGACTTGTAACTGGACTAGGAACTAAATGAGTAACTCGACTGGGACTGAGAACCGGACTGGGAGCAGGACTGAGAACAGGACTGGGAACAGGACTGAGAACAGGACTGGGAGCTGGACTGGGAGCTGGACTGGGAACCGGACTGGGAGATTGACTGGGAACCGGACTGGGAGCTGGACTGGGAACCGGACTGAGAACTGGATTGGGAGCAGGACTGAGAACTGGATTGGGAGCAGGACTAAGAACTGGATTGGGAGCAGGACTAAGAACTGGGTTGGGAGCAGGACTGGGAGCAAGACTGGGAACCGGATTGAGAACAGGACTGGGAGCAGGACTGGGAACAGGATTGAGAACCGGAGTGGGAGCAGGACCGGGAACCGGAGTGAGAACTGGATTGGGAGCAGGACTGAGAACTGGATTGAGAGCAGGACTGAGAACTGGATTGGGAGCAGGACTGAGAACTGGATTGGGAGCAGGACTGGGAACTGGATTGAGAACAGGACTGGGAGCTGGACTAGGAGCAGGACTGGGAACAGGATTGGGAGCAGGATCTTGAATAGGACAGGATTCTGGATATGGATTTGGAGTGGAGGTTTCTTCTAGAACCTCTGAGACGAGCAGGCCAGGAGAGGAGGTTTCCTCTTTATTCGCTGGCTGCTGCTTGGGGCTGGAGCTCGCCTTGTTAACCTCCAGTTGCAGCTCCCTTGAGGAGACTTCCTGCTGGGTCTCCGGCTGGAGCTCGGGGCTGGAGGTCGCCATGTTAACCTCCAGTTGTAGCTCCGCTGTGGAGACCTTCTGCTGGGCCTCCGGCTGGAGCTCGGGGCTGGAGGTCGCCATGTTAACCTCCAGGTGTAGCTCCCTTGAGGAGACCTCCTGCTGGGTCTCCTGCTGGAGCTCTGAGGGTGCCCGCTGGTGGAGCCGCTTATGCACCCGCCAGCTGCCCTTGAAACAGCTTTGGGAGCAGAAGAAGCTGCTCCTTACTCCCTGGTTCCTGCAGGTGGGGCACTGCAGGATGGCTGGTCGGGTGCATCCCTCGGTGGAACACTCCTGGTTTTGGGGATGTGAGGAGCAGACCGCCACGTTAGCCCGCTTACCCCCATGATGTTCCAGGAAAGAGTGGCTAGGTCGGTCGCCCAGACGGTCCTTCCTCAAAAAGGTCCTGAGGTCGGGTTGGAAGTCTGGGCTTCCGAACACCTGGACCAGTAGATCCACAAAGCCCGAAACTGTTTTGAACTTCGTGGATCCACTGGCAAGGTGAAGCTCTGCCCATTGGCGAGCAGAGCCGACCAAACGAGAGAGGAGGAACCCCACCCACTGTTCCTCGTCGGGCTTGGGGTCCTCCAAACTCAGGAAATAAATCTGTGCCTGCAAACAGAAGCACTGTGGCCAGGTGGAAAAGCCATCAAACTCTTCAGGGGGATAAACAAAGGTCCATTGGGGGAAAAAAAATTGAATCATAAGCAGGTATATGAAATGTGGCGTGGCGTGGCACGGCGTGGCGTGCCCTCACTTTCCCTGCTGCATCCATTTTTAGGCGGAGTATTCTGTTACGTTACTAGGGGTGAAGAGTCAGATAGGATGCACTGGCAGGGGAAAGTGGTCAGTTTATTAGGAACAAAAAACACCCGAACATCATTAAACAGGAATCGCAAGGTTTACAGGGCAAAACACCCGAACATCATTAAACAGGAATCGCAAGGTTTACAGGGCAAAAAACCCGAACATCATTAAACAGGAATCGCAAGGTTTACAGGGCAAAAAACCCGAACATCATTAAATAGGAATCGCAAGGTTTACAGGGCAAAAAACCCGAACATCATTAAATAGGAATCGCAAGGTTTACAGGGCAAAATCCAGAGAGACAGGAAACATTACTCCAAAGGATAACAAGGCAAAAATCCAGGAAGTAGCGAGGAATCCATTGAGGAACCCGGGAGCGCCGGGTAAACAAAAACTCCAAAACTAGCGCAAGGACCAGGGAACACCTGGTAAACAAAAACCTAGGAAAAAACTACGAAGCTTGAGCTTCCTCGCTACCGATCATTAGGAACATATCGTTAAGTTTAACTATAACGAGTCCCTTTCAGTTATTCTAACTCATCACCATTATTCAATATCAATATACTTCAATTAATTTCATTCTAATTCAATCTACTTCAATACTCCGCCAAGACGTGGACAAAATTAGGGGTTTTAGTACCAAAGGAAATTAAGCGCGAATGAGAAGAAACACACGACACCTGGAAATAATGATTAGAAAATAACAGTTGAACCAATGACAAAATATGGGAGGAAACATAACGTGAAGGACCAATGAGGAAACGGGGGCAGAGACATGACGTAAACAAAAACAAAGGAGCACATGGCAACGTAAACAAAACCAGAGTCTTTGTTATAGGAATGTCCAGCGGAGAGTTCTTTTTAATACTAGCGCTAGAAAGCGTGTAGACATGCTGCTCCTTAGCGGGGCAGCGATTCATGCTGTGCCTTCCCGGCGCAGCGATTCATGCTGCTCCTTCCCGGAGCAGCGATTCATGCTCCTTCCCGGAGCAGTGATTGGTGAGAGCTCTAACACAGTGAAACAAAGAAGCTGATAGTGGACTTCAGCACGAAGCAGGAGAGGAGCTACCACCCCCTTAAAATCAACGAGACCCCGGTAAAGAGAGTGGGCAGTTTCCAGTACCTTGGTGTTCACATCACGCAGGACCTGTCATGGTCTTTTCACATTAACACCCTGGTGAAGAAGGCCTGTTAAAGGACTTAAGGACACTTAAGGGACTGTAAACTGCCCTCTAAGATGCTAAGGAACTTTTACACCTGCACCATCAAGAGCATTCTGACAGGAAGCATCACAGCCTGGTTTGGGAACAAAAACTACTATTGTAGTTTTGTACACATCGTATGAACCTTTATGAATTGAAATCCTGTTATGTTACCTGTCTGACTGGTATTCGGATTAAGATACACTTCAAACATTTAAAAATGATCTAATTTTTAGTAAATGAAAATAAACAGGGAATTGGTGTTATTTCATGACATAGCATTATTTTTTACACACAGTTTGAGGAGACCCAGTCTGGAAATGCTGACCTCATTTTCTCTGTTTTTCAGTTTGACGAGAACAGGTCATAGATCATGTCCTAGAATAAGGTGAGATGGAAATCAGTCTCCACAATGTCATCAGTAAGTTCTACTGTTTTGCATAAAATGAAATGATAAGGCATAATTAGTTGGTTGTGGAGTTTAGAAAGTCAGAGGATTTTCTTGAAGATTTGAAACATACAGAGCTATTGAAAGAAGAGCAGCCTGATCTAAACTATAATTTTTAGATTATAGGTAGGCATCAGTGTTGCTTTTCTTTTTATATGTGTTGCTTGTTTGGTTAGATGTCTTTCTCATACTCATTTGTCTTTAACTATCAGTTTTTGTAACATCTACACTATTGTAGTATTGTACACTGTGTATGAACCTTTATGAATTGAAATCCTGTTATGTTACCTGTCTGACTGGTACTTGCACTAAGATGCACTTCAAACGTAATGATCTAATTTTAAATGAACATGAACAGGGCATTGGTGTTATTTCATACCATTATTTTTACACACAGTTTTAGGAGTGCCCATCTGGAAATGCTGACCTCATTTTCAGTTTGACGAGAACAGGTCACAGGTCATGTCCTAGAGGAAGGTGAGATGGAAATCAGTCTCCACAATGTCATCACTAAGTTCTACTGTTTTGCATAAAATGAAATGATTAGGCATCATTAGTTGGTTAAGGATTTAAGAAAGTCAGAGAACGTTCATGAAGATTTGAAACATACAGCGCTATTGAAAGAAGAGCAGCCTGATCTAAGCTTTGGTTTTTAGGCTTCAGTGTTGATTTCTTTTTGTGTGCTGCTTGATTGGTTACATGGCTTTCTCATTCTTATTTATCTTTAACTACCTGTTTTTCTAATGTCTATGTTATTGTAGTTTTGTCAACTTTATATCAACCTTTATGAATTTGAAATCCTGTTATGTTACCTGCAGGTCAGTCCATCTCAAGTGGTCCAATAATTACAAAGTTGGTTGCTTGCCCATTTAAAAAAATTGTTTTGAGTGATTACCTCTATGTATTGGCATTGCAACCCACCAGTTTAAAAAAAAAAAAATTATATATTGTTAGGTTTTCCCCTGCTCTCGCTACGCTGTAGAGTAGTGAGTGGCATACTTCTGCATTCCACTGCGTGCATTCCAGCGCTATTCAAAAACTCTCCGTTGGACTTTTCCCTTCATTCATGGACTCACGTTTTGTTTACCTCTGCCATGTGCGTTTATATTTTCGTTCACGTCATGTCTCCGCCTCCTGTGTTTCCCCATGTGCTCATGTTTTGGTTTGTGTCATGTCTCTGCCCCGTTTTCTCATTGGTTCTTGTTTATTGTGTAATTATGAGTTTCAGGTGTCTGTGATTTTATGTGTGTTTAAATGCCCAGTTCCGTGTCCGCTTCGGCGCGGAGTATTAGACTAGATTAGATTTGTTTAAATTTAACCTTAGATATTTTCCGTATCCTTTTGTTCGTGGTTTCCAAACCACTTCCTTGCAAGAGCTTTATTCCCGTATCTCATTATTCGTGGTTCCCAGACCACCTTCTGTAAATCAGCTGTGGTGTGCACGCACCCGCAAACCCGGATGATTGCCATTTATCAACTTAAGCAAAGAAATACAATACAAATATAATACAAAGAAAAAGAGCGTTTACGAAACGTTTAAGTCTGGTGTCTCTCTCTCTCTCTTTCTTTTTAAATATAAAATATACCCTTTACCGGCTTCGTCTGATCAGGAGACTCAGCATCTGAGTGTTTCACCCGCGCGCTTAAATAGAGTCGTGCCAGCTGCAGCCAGTTGCGGTAATGAGATGGATGGATGAAGTGGATGAAAGATGGATGATGTAGTTCTCATGGGACTACACTATTACCGGAAGGAGGTCTGCGTCTCCCTCTGCCAGTGACCGGACGTTACAGCAGTAGTGTACAATTACTAACATGTGCTTAGGCTATATTTGTGTGTAAATCTGATGCTGAGTCTAATTATACATTTGATTATATATATATATATATATATATATATATATATATATATATATATATATATATATATATATATATATATATATATATATATATAAGGTATTTTAGTAACATAGGTGTGTGTGCAGTCTGATCTACATCAGCGAGCAGTACCACACTGTATATAATTCCACAGTGTATATAAACCTACCATTTCACACCATCAAATAGTTCATGACCTATTCATCTATTCAGATCTATTCATTTATAGAGACTGGACTATGAGTTCTAGGGCATCAGTGTGTCATTTTCAATTTACATTAAATTGCATAGGGGATGGAAATGAAAGGAATTTATGTAATTTATGAACTTTTGCTGTTAGAAACACTGATGTGGGCCATATCAGTGTTACCCTGCAGTCATGAGTCTTTATGCTATGAAAGCTGAGGCAGATATTCCACAGAGATAGAGTGGATGAAGGGGAATCATTGACGATTATTGAGAACAAATATAAAATAATTTATTGTTTTGTCTATAGCCAAATCCTCCACGACCAGTTCACGATTTACTTTGTGCTCTGCTTCCACCTTGTGGTTAAAGTCTGTATTGCACATAAAACATTAAAATGGTACCGATGTGCTTCCACCAGACAGACTGGATTACATTTCCTAAGTGAATTAACCCTCCTATTATCTTTTGGGTCAATTTGACCCCATTCAATGTTTAACGTCTCTAAATACATGATTGACATCATTTTTTGCTTCTTATTTATTGACTTTTCCTAATTTAATGGGGACAACTGAGTAAACATAAAATTAACATGATATGTTTTCAGAGTCCTGTACACATTTTGTAGCATCAGTGTTCTTTGGGGTCATTTTGACCCCAGGCTGGGCCGACGAGAGCATGACAAACTCACACCAATATGGGATGTGTGGATCCAGCGATTACCCTTTCTTTACAGTCCAGGCCCACATGTCACTGTGGATGAATGTCTGGTTGCATTTCGTGGGCGCTGTCCCTTCAGACAATACAGACGTCTTGCGACTCACCTGCTTTAAAATGGACGACTGCACATCAGGATCAAACACACTCCCATCAGACTTCACCTGCAATCTCACTATCTGCTGTTTCCTCTCTGGAATTGTAAAAGAAACACACTCTCTAAATGATAAGTGAAAAAACCAAAACATCACATGAGTACAGCTAAAAGATTTACCGACAGACATCACTGTGAAAGACCGTGCAAAACTATTTCGTGCGATCGCAATTTCGCCCATTCGAGTAGTTTTCTGCAAAAAAGCACAAAAAATCTGCAAATTGCATCGCAGATTTTGAAAAAAGCCACAGCACAATCCAGCATATTTGACCACAGCAATCACAAAACTGCACGAAATCCTGTATAGATTGAAAATCACTGAAAAGTGAAGAGAATATTGGGAGAAAGCCTGGATCCTTTTTTCCGGTCCACCCCGTAAGCGTGATCTATGGCTTAGGTGAGTTAATGAACCATTTGTCTTAAATTTACATTACACTAATTGTATGGAGAATCATTTTGTTAGTTTGTCTTTTTATTATTATTTTTTAAAAATAATTATTTAATTCAATAATGCAAAGGATGAAATTTTACAATATAAAGTACTGTCATTTACTCATGAAAAGGGAACTACTTTTTTGCATAGAAATACATGTATTTTAATGAGCTGTCCAACCATTCTTCACTTTACTTTATTATCTCAAGGGAATTTTGGGTCGATATGGCATTAAATTTCTGATGGACAGTTTACTTAGAAGGCATTGCAAGCATTTATTAAACCATATTATTATTAAGACCTCATTGTATTTTGACTTCCTTCTTACAGAGGCATTAATGATTTTCTGAAAAATGTGATTTGTTTTACAGAAAGGTTAAAAAAACGACAAAGAGAAAACTTGAAAAATAATTACTTTTTGGAGGATTTTTGATGGCACCATTGACTGAGAAGTAGTGAGCAGTAGCAATAGCCAAGGAAACAAAAGACTCACTGGTTTGACAGAAGAAGTAGTACAGATTGGTGCAGGGTACATCACTGTACAGGCCGTTATAAACCATTGCACAGTTCTCCCTTCCTCCATAATTATTGGGTTCTCCAGAAGCCCATGTGAGGTTTGAAGCGTTGGTCCCATCTGACCACTTCCAAGTGTCTCTATATAGCCCAAACCAGGGATAAACACTGGTGAATGTCACCACCAACTGCCATATCATGCCATTGTCTGAGCTGTTAAGAGAGCTGGCCAAGTCTGTGTGATGTGTTCGGCAGTAAGCCTGAGCTTCAGTCCAGGTCAGCATTGGACTAGAGACATAAATGAACCTGGCAGCGCCACTGAAATTAGCTGCGAAATAGCAAAAAAAATAAGTGTTACTGACATCTCTCCACCTGTCTCTACAATCTCAGGACTTCTGATCATACAAATGTGCTCCCAGTCACCACGTCTTAATAACCCAAACATTTAGCAGAATTTTCACTCCTGCTTTTATCAGTGACTTTGCTAATCATTTCATCCTGTGATTAATTTTGTTCCAGGTTTTCACTTTATTTCTGTCTCATTCTAGTTTCTGTTCTTGCCTGATTCAGCCTATTTATAGATCTCCTGTCCCCCTGCCTACTGATTCTGATCATTGATTGAGTTTGTCTGTACTGGTTTGTTTGCAAACCTGCTCCAGACTGACACAAATCACTTCTTTATGGTAGATAAGTGGATCCAACCCAAAACATTCACACTTAATTTATTACTTATTTGTACTTAGCAATTCAGTAATTTATTTTTTGTATTTTTATCCTTTCTTTGTTCATCATCTTTGCTTTATCTATCATATAATTATGCACAAGAATATCAGAATTTTGACTCACCATTGTAGCAAAGGAAGGGTCTTTTCCTCGTACAGTCTGCATCCCACCAGGTGCCGCTCATACCCATTAAACCACATGATTCTTTCCCATAATTATTATCAGGATCTCCAGAGCCCCAATTGGTATAAGTGACATTCTTCATCGGGAGCTCGTTTAAGGACCAGCGCCAGATATTGATATCATTGTACAATCCGACCCAGGCAGATTGTGTCAGACCTTTGCTGGCTGCTTCTTTATTTAATCGTAGCCAATCAGTATCACTTACGATTGTTGCCAGGTCAGTGTACATCACCCTGCAGTAATTCTGTGCAACAGCCCATGTCACCTTTGTCATCATCAGGTCATATTTGTGAGGGACGGTTTGCAGGATGGATACAGCGACTGGGACTGGACCTGCTGGTGATATACATAGAAACTTAACATACAATGATAACCTATAGTTCAGTCTGTAATTTACAATTCAATCTTGGGGTTCAGGCAGTTCTGTTTAGGACAACAAACAAAGAGAAATAGTGAAGAGAAGTAAAACAAATAAACAAACAAATAAGCAAACAAAAAAATAGGTCCTTCTCATTTCTTTACTTGCCCTTGCTTTTCTTCCTCACTTCTAATCTCCTTCCTCTGAGATGCAAAAATATGATACAATAAAAAAAAAAAAAACAAGAACAGGAGGAATCATGGAAATACGTAGGGGCCTAATGCTAGCCAACTAGTTAGCTAATAAATGCTAATTTAGATAAGTGCTGAATCTGAACATGCTCATTTTTAATATTCAGTACTCTGCAAAAGATTTAGGCACCCTATTTTTTTTAGTACAAACTTTGTTATAGATTTTTTATTTTATGACGTCTACATGATCAAGTCGGTACAAAAACATTTTAGATTCCCAAACATTAGTTTTCTAGCACAAAATTAAATGTTACAGAAAAATGTTTGTATGTCATTAAAGAAAGCAGCATATTACGTAAGAGACACTTTTCAGACAGTAAACACAATGAAGGCTGCTGGGTTTCGCTGCAGAAATAAGAAGTGAGTGTGAAAGTCAAAGTGTCCAGAAGAACTGTGTCTGGTTCTGCAAGATGCTCAATAAAACTTACCAGCTCATTTCCTTATAAAACTGCACACATTGTACCGGAGACTATTATTTTTATTTTTATTTTTGGTCACACTAAATATCGACTTGTTCATAAATATTGACTTTTTCACTGTTTCATTTACTACTGTTTACTGCTCTTTATGGTATTTCTTTTTAATGATCATATATTTTTAATGATATTTTTAGTGACTTTTTCACATTAGTGATAGGTGTTAGATACCTTTTTTTTGTTTCATAAAAAAAATAATAATAAAAACTGTACTGTGTGTTTCCTCAGGTTGTCTTTGTTTTATGTTGTATTTCGTTTGAAGATCAAAAAGATTTAGTATGAGATGTACACAAAAACAGAAGAAATCAGGACGGGGCAAATACTTTTTCACAGCACTATAGCTTTAATAATGATAAATGATCCCAAGCCATGACCACCATACACATCTTTTTTAATTCCAGATTTATAATTTAGGAACACTGTACCATTTCTAACACGTGTAACAAAAGTGACTAAAAACCAAAGGAGTATTCCGTGCACTGACCTTCCAGTCTAATGAGAAGGGTGAGTTTATGCTGCTTAACACAGCTTTACAAAAAGTCAGGAGGTGTGTTTGAACTGGGCTCGTCATCTCCTTCTGATGTCACATCAAACTTCGAGCGATACACAAGTAGTAAAACACCATGGGGAATGTTGTTATAGTAAAGACAATACACCGGGTGGTGTGATGTAGCCTGATGTGAAGCAGAGGTTTATACAGCCATGGCCAAAAGTTTTGAGAATGACACAAATATTAATTTTCACAAAGTCTACTGCTTCAGTTTTTATGATGGCAATTTGCATATACTCCAGAATGTTATGAAGAGTGATCAGATGAATTAAAATTAATTTCAAAGTCCCTTTTTGCCATGAAAATGAACTTAATCCCAAAAAAACATGTCCACTGCATTTCAGCCCTTCCACAAAAGGACCAGCTGACATCATGTCAGTGATTCTCTCGTTAACACAGGTGAGAGTGTTAACGAGGACAAGGCTGGAGATCACTCTGTCATGCTGATTGAGTTAGAATAACAGACTGGAAGCTTTAAAAGGAGGGTGGTGCTTGAAATTATTGTTCTTCCTCTGTTAACTATGGTTACCTGCAAGGAAACACGTGCAGCCATCATTGCTTTGCACAAAAAGGGATTCACGGGCAAGGATATTGCTGCTAGTAAGATTGCAACTAAATCAACCATTTATCGGATCATCAAGACCTTCAAGGAAAGAGGTTCAACTGTTGTGAAGAAGGCTTCAGGGCGCCCAAGAAAGTCCAGCAAGCTCCAGGACCATCTCCTAAAGTTGATTCAGCTGCGGGATCGGGGCACCACCAGTGCAGAGCTTGCTCAGGAATGGCAGCAGGCAGGTGTGAGTGCGTCTGCACGCACAGTAAGGCGAAGACTTTTGGAGGATGGCCTGGTGTCAAGAAGGGCAGCAAAGAAGCCACTTCTCTCCAGGAAAAACATCAGGGACAGACTGGTATTCTGCAAAAAGTACAGGGATTGGACTGCTGAGGACTGGGGTAATGTCATTTTCTCTGATGAATTCCCTTTCCGATTGTTTGGGGCATCTGGAAAAAAGCTTGTCTGGAGAAGAAAAGGTGAGCGCTACCATCAGTCCTGTGTCATGCCAACAGTAAAGCATCCTGAGACCACTCATGTGTGGGGTTGCTTCTCAGCCAAGGGAGTGGGCTCACTCACAATTTTGCCTAAGAACACAGCCATGAATAAAGAATGGTACAAAAACATCCTCAGAGAGCAACTTCTCCCAACCATCCAAGAACAGTTTGGTGACGAACAATGCCTTTTCCAGCATGATGGGGCACCTTGCCACAAGGCAAAAGTGATAACGAAGTGGCTCGGGGAACAAAACATCGACATTTTGGGTCCATGGCCAGGAAACTCCCCAGACTTTAATCCCATTGAGAATTTGTGGTCAATCCTCAAGAGGCGGGTGGACAAACAAAAACCCACAAACTCTGACAAACTCCAAGCATTGATTACGCAAGAATGGGCTGCCATCAGTCAGGATGTGGCCCAGAAGTTGATTGACAGCATGCCAGGGCAAATTGCAGAGGTCTTGAAAAAGAAGGGTAAACACTGCAAATACTGACTCTTTGCATAAACTTCATGTAATTGTCAATAAAAGCCATTGACACTTATGAAATGCTTGTGATTATACTTCAGTAACAGTAACATCTGACAAAAAGATCTAAAAACACTGAAGCAGTAGACTTTGTGAAAATTAATATTTGTGTCATTCTCAAAACTTTTGGCCACGGCTGTACTTGATGCATGACTTTGTGTACTCATGTAGTGGCAGCAGCATCACAAGTGACATCGTTCACACACTCACCTTCACTATACAAGAATGTAATGTCAAGTATGTAAAGTGTATGTAAAATGTAAAGTATGTCCGCTGCTGTTCACCACAGAGCACGTGCACATGTAGTTTATAAAGATTTATTAACATTTTATAACAAGCTTAGTTACAGCTAATAACTCTATGTTTATTTACAGTCCTGCCTTCAGTTTTCCCTGTTTCTAGCTTTTGCCCAAACAGTTCACTGCAGCAAAAGTAAACGAGCAAATGGTGGCACAGGAGGTCTCAGGAGTGCATTTGTTTAATTCTTGCTAATTTCCTGACCAATGATCTGTTGTTAAGACCATTAAAACCTTAATATTTTTGCCATTTTGGGCTTTTGGGTATTTACCTTTGAGTAGCAAGAAGTTGATTATAATAAAATGCTCTCACCAGTGAAACAGAGGAGAAGAAAAAGCTTCAGTTTCATGATGAAAGGATAGCTGGGGAGTCACAAAAAAAATGTAAATCATATATTCAGAATAAAAGCATAAAAGTACCAAGAGAAAAAGTCATTCATTTATGCAACTTAAATTATGTAATCAAGCTTTACATTGTTATATTGATTAAATAGGAAGGACATCAGCAGGTTGGAGAAGCAAAAAATTGTGAGTCTGTTGGATATTCTCAAAAATCCAAGAATTATTTTTACTTTAATTTAATTTAATCTGATACACTGTAAATGATTTCTGTTGTTTTCACAGTATTATACTGTTTTTCTCAACAGTTTCTTGATGTATAAGATGCGTACAGTATGTTACTGTAGATTTTCAGTGCATTCTGGGAAATTATCAGTTACTGTACGTTTAAATACAGTAGTACAAATTGCCACACAAAATTTTGCAGGTAAAATTGCTAGCCAAATATTTTTACGTAAAACATCGCGCATTACATCGTCACGTTGGCGCATGTTTCATGAGAGCACAATTGAAAGAGCTTTCTTTTGTCGTGTCCAATACTCGTCGTGTCGGTGCATCGTGTGTCGTCTTCTCTGCCGAACCTGGAACGTGCGTCGTCATCTGGTGAGGAATAAATCTTAATATTTTTACGCATACAGGAATTCTAGTAGCATAACTTTAGTGTTAGTTTAGAACAACTGACCGCGACTTTGATATTCAAGGTATTTAATTTATTCTCAACATTTTCCTAATGTATAAGCTGTGTACAGTATGATACTGTAGAGTTCAGAAATGTTACTGTTTAAATACAGTAATACGAGCTGAGCGGGAAAAACAGCCACAAACTGCCATTTTGTGAAGGAAACTTCAGTTCTCTCAGCAACTTTGAGAGCACCTTTGCCTCGAGTCGCTGTGTCTGTCTGTAAAGTTTTCATCATAAATATCTGGTTAGTGATGAATCTTCGTTTTCTGCAAACCAAAATGTCAGTAACAGCGTTAACGTTAGTTTAAAAGAACAGCGCACGGCTTTGATGTGCTATAACGTCTGTCTGTAAGTTAAAAGAGGATTTCATTCATGTTAATAGCTTAAAATAGTTGATTAGTAAATGGGATTTTATAAAGATAGATAGTATATCCTCCTAAGGTCAGAATTAACTAATCGTTTGTTATTTAACCCTCTAAAGTTACATTTTTCAGTCGCTGTGGGGTCAGATATGCACGAGCTTTTACCTCTCATTTAAAGGTGTTGATAATGTGAGTTGGGTTTTTTTGATGATTAGTTGTATGTTTTGCCTCAGTGACTGATTTGTGCTTATTTATTGCAGGATAATCAGAAGTGCTGTCACCCTTTTCCCCTTCCATCACCACGCCCTCACCTGGCCTTCTTCCTCACCCGGCCTTCTTCCTCACCTGGCCTTCTTCCTCACCTGTCTTGTTTTCTATATTCTGCTGTTTTGTAAGTTTGTATTTTATCTGTTCAGGATCATTTCTGATACATGAATTGTTCAGTAATTTAAATTATTAATTTTAGTAAGACTCTTACAGCTGTGCTCTGCCCGGCCTCATGCATTATTATGAAAGACATCTAAAACACACAGACAGCTCCGGCATTAAAAAACTGTTATTAATAAACAGCTCTGCAGGTGTCACAGGCTCGTCACAAAACTTGATGTCACCTTAAACATTTCTTCTGTTCTGTTCAGGTTTTTTAATTATTAATTTTAAATTGTTCATCGGTCTTGTTTTAAAACAGATTTTTATTGTTGTATTATATTGCATTATTATTATTATTATTACTAATGTGTTGTTTAAAAATACACAATAAACTTTTGTGCAGTTAAATCTTCAGTTGTCCTTTTTCCTATTTCCCATCAACAGTTTATATTTTCTACATATTCTACAGGTTATACAGTAGCACTATAAATGAAGTTAAAATAACGTCATAACTGTATAATACTATACAGTATTATTGAAAGTTACGGTATAATATTGTACTTCAAGATGGTAAAAAATTACAGTAAAATGCTGTTTTCAGTTTTACAGCATATCTGTAGTTAGTGTTACAGTAATTTTACTGTTGTATGAAATACAGCAACTACTGGATAATTGTTGCCAGTAAGTTACTGATAATTTGACAATAATTTAAAAAAAATAGTTTTTTATTTCTCTCTGTGATGTTTGTTGTAAAGCAGCTCACTGTGTCCTAAAGTGTCATGATCAAATCACACTGATAAACATCTAACCCAATATTATGATTTTTCAGTACATAATGATATCTGCTTACAATATATTTACTTACAAAAGTCATGCAGTATGTTATAAATAAGATTTAAATACACATTATCACACTCCTACACACTGTATACAGCTGTCAGGCACAATGAAATTTTGGTAAAACTTTAATTTGATGTTTAGTACGGTATTTCATTATTTATAACCAAATAACAAAAATGAAAAATTGCTTCAATTGCTTGTTTTATTTAGCAATAATTATATCAAACCTTTATTATTAGGTTATTAACTTTATAACATTAATATAATATTATGCATTATATAAAATTAATTTGTAAATTTCTACAACAATTATTTATTATTATTCATTAGGTTTTACATAATATGTTACCGGTTACTTGCTTATAACTAGTTTATTACCAAACTACAAATTAAAGTGTTAATATAATTGAAGTTTTAAGCAATTCTTACAGTAAGGATAAGCAATGAAGAATAAAACATACCTGTAATATGGAAAATCTGAAGGCTGGTGTTTCTTCAGTAGCTCTGTTTTAGATCTTCACTGCTTGCCCACAACTCTCTAAAAAGCTGTAAGAAGAGGTCACCTGTCCACTTCTTAAACATGGAAAAATTACAACATGGATGACGCAGACTGATTTCCATATTACTTTAACTGACTCCAGACTCATTTGTCCATACATTTCAGCACAGAAAGGAAGTGAATGAGTTCGTCAGGTTGCCTTTAGTGAGGAAAAGCCATGTGTCAATAATCAGATACAATATTCATATACAACATTTGCATCTACAAAGGAGCTACAGAGTATTATAATCATAAAGGAAGATCTACATGATGTATTAAAGGCCAGAAACAGGTCAGGATTAGATTCTTACACACCTTACAATGTTAGGAGAAGCGCATTGTGACTATTTGAATACATTTTCTTGGCAAATACAAAATAACACTGTTCTCCAGTGTTGGATTGATGTGTAAAACAAGCCTTGGACTCTACAACTATAAAAACAAAGAGTCCTTTTTTACATAGGAAACAAAAGTGTTACCCAACACAAGCATTCAGTGTCACAGGTCTAAATGTCACAGAAAGAGTGTCTTATTACACAGTTGAGGGTAAAACATTTCATCCTAAATATCAGTACAAAACTGTACAACTTTAAGCCACATTGCACTTTGTTTAAAAAAACCTAATTTCTGTAGAAGATGCACTAAAATGACATTATATTATAGAAATAAAATAGGCCATGACATGGCCCAGTTCAGTGATTTCCTGCCCATAATCTCAACACACCCTTCCTAAGGTTAATCAAGGGGTGACAGTGTGTGTTAGATCATCATTTCACATTGATATCTAAATTTATATAAATAGTTCTACTGCAAGTATTTCATCATAGTTCCTGGCATTCAGTCAAGCCCATAATCAGCAGCTCCTGACAAATGCCCAGCAGTAAGACTGGAAATGCTGGGAATTGGAGTCAGCGCTTCTGTAGCTCAGCTAGTGTAGGTATTCCTCAGATACTGGCATGAAGCAGATGGTTAAGTGATTCGTGCCAAAGTGATTCAAACGTGGCCAAATTATAAAAACAACTTACAAACAAATGTTTTTGTAGTACAGACCAATCTGGTTACTGGGCAGATGATACATTTATAATAATAATAATAATAATAATAATAATAATAATAATAATAATAATAATTTGTTACATTTATATAGCGCTTTTCTAGACACTCGAAGCACTTTACATATTATGGGGGGGGGGGGGAAATATCCTCAAACACCACCAGTGTGTAGCCTCCACCTGGATGATGCGACGGCAGCCATAGTGCACCAGAACACCCACCACACACCAGCTATTGGTGGAGAGTAGAGAGGAGAGTGATGTAGTCAGTTCAGGGATGGAGATCATTAGGGGACCATGAAAGACAAGGGCCAATGAGGCAATTTCGCCAGGACAGCAGGGTGATACCCCCTACTCTTTACGAGAAGTGACCTGGAATTTTTAACGACCACAGAGAATCAGGACCTCGGTTTAACGTCTCATCCGAAAGACGGTGCTCTTTTTACAGTATAGTGTCCCCGTCACTATGCTAGGGCATTAGGACCCACACAGACCACAGGGAGAGCACCACCTACTGACCTTCCTAACACCACTTCCAGCAGCAACCTTAATTTTCCCCAGGAGGACTCCCATCCAGGTACTGGCCTGCTTAGATTCAGTGGGAAACCGGGCGAGAACTGCAGGGTGATATGGCTCTATCTACTACCTTAATATACCTCAACCTATTCCAATTTCTCTGTCTAAAATTTAAATGTTTATATGAGTTCCTCCTCAGAGGAGCACATGGTCGTCTTGTTATTTTTATTTATCCATACAAGGTCTGTAGAAAGAAATAGACAACAATAACGTAATACAGTACAAGGCTGTAGCAATGAAAAAGTGCAGTATATGCTTCGAAAAGCATCACAAAAGAAGAATGCAGCAGTTTGGTGATGTCAGTGGGTCATCGGTTTGGTGCAGTTATTACAAACAAGATGTATGCAACCAAATATTACGTTTTATTTACTTTAACTTACTTAACTTTAACCATCTGTTCCTATACTTTTGCTCACCCCAAAATTGGGTGGTCTGCCACCAAAGGTGCCATGTTCTAAGTTGTTTAACACATCTAGATGTAATTATTTTGAAATTTTGATCTATCATATCATATTCACAGGGCTCAGGGCTCAGGTTTACCAGCAGCAGAGTGGGCTTGGGTTATCCCCCAAAATAATGAATCACCCACATGTTCACAGCATTCAAAAATCTCTACAATGGTTTGCACACAGCACGCCATATAAAGAGAATCACCACCAAAAAAGACCGCTAGCGCACCTACTCTGGACCTGCAGCACCCGAAATCAAACAAAACAATAAAATAACACAAAGAAACAGATGCACAAAATAACCAACTCCACAATAAAGAAAATAAATAAATAAATAGAGACAGCAAACTACTCAAACCTCACCAAATCAACAAACTCCAACAATGGTTAGAGACACAATACAAATAAAAACAAATCTGACAACGGACTCGTGCCCTCAATTAACTTCCAGGTTTGAGATGGTACATAGCAAAACAAAACAATACAGCACAGAAAAAGATACAAATCAACGAAACAATTCAATATAACAAAGAAAATAAACAAGAAAAAGCCACAAAACAGCAGAAACACAAAACAGAAACAAAAGAAAACAGAAACACACAAAACATAGGAGCAAAAGCAGCAGTGTTGAAAGCTCAAGACATGCAGCAACAACAGAGAAGGACACACCCAGACATGCTCATTAGCTCACCTACAATATCAAAAAGATATGAGCTAAAATATATGTACCCATCAGGTCACCATGATATTACAAAACGGGTTGTACATATCAAAACATACGGAGACCACTCCATTCATCAGGCAGCCAAAGTTCACAACTCACCGGGAAGCGACTGAAACGCACAACTTCCTTAACTAACAACTCAGGATGAAATAACCAGAAAACCTGAAAGCATAAACACATACCTGAAGGTAACTAGCAGCCAGTCAATAACACTCCATTCATCACAATAATATGCATTGGAGCAAACGAACGCAGCCCCGGGTGCAGGCAATCACCAATGTCACATCACCCAACAATGACGCAATGCCTTTCATACGCTTCCAAAATAGGATACTAATGACTTACAGGTGAATTGGTGGGTTTTTGTTAAATGTGAGCCAAAATCATCACAATTAAAAGAACCAAAGACTTAGACTACTTCAGTCTGTGTGCATTGAATTTATTTAATACACGAGTTTCACAATTTGAGTTGAATTACTGAAATAAATGAACTTTTCCACGATATTCTAATTTATTGAGATGCACCTGTATATGCCGAAACAGGGGCAGGGTAATTAACGCTTTTAAAAGAGGTGCAGCAAAATAGCTGCACTCTACTACACGAGGAAGGCATGCATCAAGACCCTTGGCACAATGAACTTCCCCGAGATGTAGTCATGGCAGTCTTCAAACGATGTATAAAGATCTACCTCTTCCAGAAGTACTTAAATTAGCACTTTAATTAAAGAAAGTGTTGTCTGTGTGCTTTTCTTACTATTTTACCTCCCCAACAGAGTTTTTTGACTGATGGTATTCTTAGTCTATGACCTTGTGAACCGGTAGAGACTTCAAAACACTTCTGTAAGTTGCTCTGAATAAAGACATCTGCCATATGCCATGTAAATGTAAATGCATAACATTAATGTTATTAATATTTCCTTATTACGGTATACAATTAAACCTACAGTATGTGATACACCCATGGTATGTGACATTGACCTTTATTCATCAAAGTTGTGCATGTTCAAACCTGCTCATAAAAATGAGTATAGAGTCAATTCCACTGACTGCTACACTTTCATCTTTAGTGTGTCTGTCAAACTCACCTCTAGCCTGAGTGTGTGTAAATACTCTATTTACTTAGTTTAGCTAGTTAAATTAAAATCTAAGGATTTACGATCTGAAAATCCTGAACTCACGTTCAATGTTTTTCATATTGTGGAGAACAGATTTCTATTTTCTTGTCCTAGAGGAAGGTGAGATGGAAATTATGTAAAAAAGCTCCATTATGTAAATCACCCAGTGCTAATGTTTTACATAAAATGGTATAATAAGGCATCCTTACTTGGTGGAGGATTTAAGAAGGTCAGAGAAATATTGAAACATACAGAACTACAAAACACTTTTATCCACTTTTTTCATTATGACTGTGTGGCCACTTTCAACTCTTCCACCATTGTCAAGTTTGCTGATGACACTGTTGTGGTGGGCCTGATATCTGAGAGATATCTGAGAATGACGAGAAGGCCTACCTAGAGGAGATTAAAAGCCAGGAGAGCTAGTGCCAGGAGAACAACTTCCTGCTGAACATCAGTGAAACAAAGAAGCTGATAGTGGACTTCAGCACGAAGCAGGAGAGGAGCTACCACCCCCTTAAAATCAACGAGACCCCGGTAAAGAGAGTGGGCAGTTTCCAGTACCTTGGTGTTCACATCACGCAGGACCTGTCATGGTCTTTTCACATTAACACCCTGGTGAAGAAGGCCTGTTAGCATCTTCACCACTTAAAGACACTTAAGGGACTGTAAACTGCCCTCTAAGATGCTAAGGAACTTTTACACCTGCATCATCAAGAGCATTCTGACAGGAAGCATCACAGCCTGGTTTGGGAACAAAAACTAGTATTGTAGTTTTGTACACATTGTATGAACCTTTATGAATTGAAATCCTGTTATGTTACCTGTCTGACTGGTATTCGGATTAAGATGCACTTCAAACATTTAAAAATGATCTAATTTTTAATAAATGAAAATAAACAGGGCATTGGTGTTATTTCATGACATAGCATTATTTTTTACACACAGTTTGAGGAGACCCAGTCTGGAAATACTGACCTCATTTTCTCTGTTTTTCAGTTTGACGAGAACAGGTCATAGATCATGTCCTAGAATAAGGTGAGATGGAAATCAGTCTCCACAATGTCATCAGTAAGTTCTACTGTTTTGCATAAAATGAAATGATAAGGCATAATTAGTTGGTTGTGTAGTTTAGAAAGTCAGAGGATTTTCTTGAAGATTTGAAACATACAGAGCTATTGAAAGAAGAGCAGCCTGATCTAAACTATAATTTTTAGATTATAGGTAGGCTTCAGTGTTGCTTTTCTTTTTATATGTGTTGCTTGTTTGGTTAGATGTCTTTCTCATACTCATTTATCTTTAACTACCAGTTTTTGTAACATCTACACTATTGTAGTATTGTACACTGTGTATGAACCTTTATGAATTGAAATCCTGTTATGTTACCTGTCCGACTGGTACTTGCACTAAGATGCACTTCAAACGTAATGATCTAATTTTAAATGAACATGAACAGGGCATTGGTGTTATTTCATAGCATTATTTTTACACACAGTTTTAGGAGTGCCCATCTGGAAATGCTGACCTCATTTTCAGTTTGACGAGAACAGGTCACAGGTCATGTCCTAGAGGAAGGTGAGATGGAAATCAGTCTCCACAATGTCATCACTAAGTTCTACTGTTTTGCATAAAATGAAATGATTAGGCATCATTAGTTGGTTAAGGATTTAAGAAAGTCAGAGAACGTTCATGAAGATTTGAAACATACAGCGCTATTGAAAGAAGAGCAGCCTGATCTAAGCTTTGGTTTTTAGGCTTCAGTGTTGATTTCTTTTTGTGTGCTGCTTGATTGGTTACATGGCTTTCTCATTCTTATTTATCTTTAACTACCTGTTTTTCTAATGTCTATGTTATTGTAGTTTTGTCAACTTTATATCAACCTTTATGAATTTGAAATCCTGTTATGTTACCTGCAGGTCAGTCCATCTCAAGTGGTCCAATAATTACAAAGTTGGTTGCTTGCCCATTTAAAAAAATTGTTTTGAGTGATTACCTCTATGTATTGGCATTGCAACCCACCAGTTTAAAAAAAAAAAAAATTATATATTGTTAGGTTTTCCCCTGCTCTCGCTACGCTGCAAAGAGTAGTGAGTGGCATACTTCTGCATTCCACTGCGTGCATTCCAGCGCTATTCAGAAACTCTCCGTTGGACTTTTCCCTTCATTCATGGACTCACGTTTTGTTTACCTCTGCCATGTGCGTTTATGTTTTCGTTCACGTCATGTCTCCGCCTCCTGTGTTTCCCCATGTGCTCATGTTTTGGTTTGTGTCATGTCTCTGCCCCGTTTTCTCATTGGTTCTTGTTTATTGTGTAATTATGAGTTTCAGGTGTCTGTGATTTTATGTGTGTTTAAATGCCCAGTTCCGTGTCCGCTTCGGCGCGGAGTATTAGACTAGATTAGATTTGTTTAAATTTAACCTTAGATATTTTCCGTATCCTTTTGTTCGTGGTTTCCAAACCACTTCCTTGCAAGAGCTTTATTCCCGTATCTCATTATTCGTGGTTCCCAGACCACCTTCTGTAAATCAGCTGTGGTGTGCACGCACCCGCAAACCCGGATGATTGCCATTTATCAACTTAAGCAAAGAAATACAATACAAATATAATACAAAGAAAAAGAGCGTTTACGAAACGTTTAAGTCTGGCGTCTCTCTCTCTCTCTCTCTCTCTTTCTTTTTAAATATAAAATATACCGTTTACCGGCTTCGTCTGATCAGGAGCCTCAGCATCTGAGTGTTTCACCCGCGCGCTTAAATAGAGTTGTGCCAGCTGCAGCCAGTTGCGGTAATGAGATGGATGGATGAAGTGGATGAAAGATGGATGATGTAGTTCTCATGGGACTACACTATTACCGGAAGGAGGTCTGCGTCTCCCTCTGCCAGTGACCGGACTTTACAGCACTAGTGTACAATTACTAACATGTGCTTAGGCTATATTTGTGTGTAAATCTGATGCTGAGTCTAATTATACATTTGATTATATATATATATATATATATATATATATATATATATATATAAGGTATTTTAGTAACATAGGTGTGTGTGCAGTCCGATCTACATCAGCGAGCAGTACCACACTGTATATAATTCCACACTGTATATAAACCTACCATTTCACACCATCAAATAGTTCATGACCTATTCATCTATTCAGATCTATTCATTTATAGAGACTGGACTATGAGTTCTAGGGCATCAGTGTGTCATTTTCAATTTACATTAAATTGCATAGGGGATGGAAATGAAAGGAATTTATGTAATTTATGAACTTTTGCTGTTAGAAACACTGATGTGGGCCATATCAGTGTTACCCTGCAGTCATGAGTCTTTATGCTATGAAAGCTGAGGCAGATATTCCGCAGAGATAGAGTGGATGAAGGGGAATCATTGACGATTATTGAGAACAAATATAAAATAATTTATTGTTTTGTCTATAGCCAAATCCTCCACGACCAGTTCACGATTTACTTTGTGCTCTGCTTCCACCTTGTGGTTAAAGTCTGTATTGCACATAAAACATTAAAATGGTACTGATGTGCTTCCACCAGACAGACTGGATTACATTTCCTAAGTGAATTAACCCTCCTATTATCTTTTGGATCAGTTTGACCCCATTCAATGTTTAACGTCTCTAAATACATGATTGACATCATTTTTTGCTTCTTATTTATTGACTTTTCCTAATTTAATGGGGACAACTGAGTAAACATAAAATTAACATGATATGTTTACAGAGTCCTGTACACATTTTGTAGCATCAGTGTTCTTTGGGGTCATTTTGACCCCAGGCTGGGCCGACGAGAGCATGACAAACTCACACCAATATGGGATGTGTGGATCCAGCGATTACCCTTTCTTTACAGTCCAGGCCCACATGTCACTGTGGATGAATGTCTGGTTGCATTTCGTGGGCGCTGTCCCTTCAGACAATACAGACGTCTTGCGACTCACCTGCTTTAAAATGGACGACTGCACATCAGGATCAAACACACTCCCATCAGACTTCACCTGCAATCTCACTATCTGCTGTTTCCTCTCTGGAATTGTAAAAGAAACACACTCTCTAAATGATAAGTGAAAAAACCAAAACATCACATGAGTACAGCTAAAAGATTTACCGACAGACATCACTGTGAAAGACCGTGCAAAACTATTTCGTGCGATCGCAATTTCGCCCATTCGAGTAGTTTTCTGCAAAAAAGCACAAAAAATCTGCAAATTGCATCGCAGATTTTGAAAAAAGCCACAGCACAATCCAGCATATTTGACCACAGCAATCACAAAACTGCACGAAATCCTGTATAGATTGAAAATCACTGAAAAGTGAAGAGAATATTGGGAGAAAGCCTGGATCCTTTTTTCCGGTCCACCCCGTAAGCGTGATCTATGGCTTAAGTGAGTTAATGAACCATTTGTCTTAAATTTACATTACACTAATTGTATGGAGAATCATTTTGTTAGTTTGTCTTTTTATTATTATTTTTTAAAAATAATTATTTAATTCAATAATGCAAAGGATGAAATTTTACAATATAAAGTACTGTCATTTACTCATGAAAAGGGAACTACTTTTTTGCATAGAAATACATGTATTTTAATGAGCTGTCCAACCATTCTTCACTTTACTTTATTATCTCAAGGGAATTTTGGGTCGATATGGCATTAAATTTCTGATGGACAGTTTACTTAGAAGGCATTGCAAGCATTTATTAAACCATATTATTATTAAGACCTCATTGTATTTTGACTTCCTTCTTACAGAGGCATTAATGATTTTCTGAAAAATGTGATTTGTTTTACAGAAAGGTTAAAAAAACGACAAAGAGAAAACTTGAAAAATAATTACTTTTGGAGGATTTTTGATGGCACCATTGACTGAGAAGTAGTGAGCAGTAGCAATAGCCAAGGAAACAAAAGACTCACTGGTTTGACAGAAGAAGTAGTACAGATTGGTGCAGGGTACATCACTGTACAGGCCGTTATAAACCATTGCACAGTTCTCCCTTCCTCCATAATTATTGGGTTCTCCAGAAGCCCATGTGAGGTTTGAAGCGTTGGTCCCATCTGACCACTTCCAAGTGTCTCTATATAGCCCAAACCAGGGATAAACACTGGTGAATGTCACCACCAACTGCCATATCATGCCATTGTCTGAGCTGTTAAGAGAGCTGGCCAAGTCTGTGTGATGTGTTCGGCAGTAAGCCTGAGCTTCAGTCCAGGTCAGCATTGGACTAGAGACATAAATGAACCTGGCAGCGCCACTGAAATTAGCTGCGAAATAGCAAAAAAATAAGTGTTACTGACATCTCTCCACCTGTCTCTACAATCTAAGGACTTCTGATCATACAAATGTGCTCCCAGTCACCACGTCTTAATAACCCAAACATTTAGCAGAATTTTCACTCCTGCTTTTATCAGTGAGTTTGCTAATCCTTTCATCCTGTGATTAATTTTGTTCCAGGTTTTCACTTTATTTCTGTCTCATTCTAGTTTCTGTTCTTGCCTGATTCAGCCTGTTTATAGTTCTCCTGTCCCCCTGCCTACTGATTCTGATCATTGATTTACCTTTTATTGTTTGTCTGTCCTGGTTTGTTTGCAAACCTGCTCCAGACTGACACAAATCACTTATTTATGGTAGATAAGTGGATCCAACCCAAAACATTCACACTTAATTTATTACTTATTTGTACTTAGCAATTCAGTAATTTATTTTTTGTATTTTTATCCTTTCTTTGTTCATCATCTTTGCTTTATCTATCATATAATTATGCACAAGAATATCAGAATTTTGACTCACCATTGTAGCAAAGGAAGGGTCTTTTCCTCGTACAGTCTGCATCCCACCAGGTGCCGCTCATACCCATTAAACCACATGATTCTTTCCCATAATTATTATCAGGATCTCCAGAGCCCCAATTGGTATAAGTGACATTCTTCATCGGGAGCTCGTTTAAGGACCAGCGCCAGCTATTGATATCATTGTACAATCCGACCCAGGCAGATTGTGTCAGACCTTTGCTGGCTGCTTCTTTATTTAATCGTAGCCAATCAGTATCACTTACGATTGTTGCCAGGTCAGTGTACATCACCCTGCAGTAATTCTGTGCAACAGCCCATGTCACCTTTGTCATCATCAGGTCATATTTGTGAGGGACAGTTTGCAGGATGGATACAGCGACTGGGACCGGACCTGCTGGTGATATACATAGAAACTTAACATACAATGATAATCTATAGTTCAGTCTGTGATTTACAATTCAGTCTTGGGGTTCAGGCAGTTCTGTTTAGGACAACAAACAAAGAGAAATAGTGAAGAGAAGTAAAACAAATAAACAAACAAATAAGCAAACAAAAAAATAGGTCCTTCTCATTTCTTAACTTGCCCTTGCTTTTCTTCCTCACTTCTAATCTCCTTCCTCTGCAAAAATATGATACAATAAAAAAAAACAAGAACAGGAGGAATCATGGAAATACGTAGGGGCCTAATGCTAGCCAACTAGTTAGCTAATAAATGCTAATTTAGATAACTGCTGAATCTGAACATGCTCATTTTTAATATTCAGTACTCTGCAAAAGTTTTAGGCACCCTATTTTTTTAGTACAAACTTTGTTATAGATTTTTTATTTTATGACGTCTACATGATCAAGTCGGTACAAAAACATTTTATATTCCCAAACATTAGTTTTCTAGCACAAAATTAAATGTTACAGAAAAATGTTTGTATGTCATTAAAGAAAGCAGTATATTACGTAAGAGACACTTTTCAGACAGTAAACACAATGAAGGCTGCTGGGTTTCGCTGCAGAAATAAGAAGCGAGTGTGAAAGTCAAAGTGTCCAGAAGAACTGTGTCTGGTTCTGCAAGATGCTCAATAAAACTTACCAGTTCATTTCCTTATAAAACTGCACACATCGTACCGGAGACTATTGTTTTTATTTTTATTTTTGGTCACACTAAATATCGACTTTTTCATAAATATTGACTTTTTCACTGTTTCATTTACTACTGTTTACTGCTCTTTATGGTATTTTTTTTTTAATGATCATATATTTTTAATGATATTTTTAGTGACTTTTTCACATTAGTGATAGGTGTTAGATACCTTTTTTTTGTTTCATAAAAAAAAATAATAATAAAAACTGTACTGTGTGTTTCCTCAGGTTGTCTTTGTTTTATGTTGTATTTCGTTTGAAGATCAAAAAGATTTAGTATGAGATGTACACAAAAACAGAAGAAATCAGGACGGGGCAAATACTTTTTCACAGCACTATAGCTTTAATAATGATAAATGACCCCAAGCCATGACCACCATACACATCTTTTTTAATTCCAGATTTATAATTTAGGAACACTGTACCATTTCTAACACGTGTAACAAAAGTGACTAAAAACCAAAGGAATATTCCGTGCACTGTCCTTCCAGTCTAATGAGAAGGGTGAGTTTATGATGCTTAACACAGCTTTACAAAAAGTCAGGAGGTGTGTTTGAACTGGGCTCGTCATCTCCTTCTGATGTCACATCAAACTTTGAGCGATACACAAGTAGTAAAACACCATGGGGAATGTTGTTATAGTAAAGACAATACACCGGGTGGTGTGATGTAGCCTGATGTGAAGCAGAGGTTTATACAGCCATGGCCAAAAGTTTTGAGAATGACACAAATATTAATTTTCACAAAGTCTACTGCTTCAGTTTTTATGATGGCAATTTGCATATACTCCAGAATGTTATGAAGAGTGATCAGATGAATTAAAATTAATTTCAAAGTCCCTTTTTGCCATGAAAATGAACTTAATCCCAAAAAAACATGTCCACTGCATTTCAGCCCTTCCACAAAAGGACCAGCTGACATCATGTCAGTGATTTTCTGGTTAACACAGGTGAGAGTGTTAACGAGGACAAGGCTGGAGATCGCTCTGTCATGCTGATTGAGTTAGAATAACAGACTGGAAGCTTTAAAAGGAGGGTGGTGCTTGAAATTATTGTTCTTCCTCTGTTAACTATGGTTACCTGCAAGGAAACACGTGCAGCCATCATTGCTTTGCACAAAAAGGGATTCAAAGGCAAGGATATTGCTGCTAGTAAGATTGCACCTAAATTAACCATTTATCGGATCATCAAGACCTTCAAGGAGAGAGGTTCAACTGTTGTGAAGAAGGCTTCAGGGCGCCCAAGAAAGTCCAGCAAGCGCCAGGACAGTCTCCTAAAGTTGATTCAGCTGCGGGATCGGGGCACCACCAGTGCAGAGCTTGCTCAGGAATGGCAGCAGGCAGGTGTGAGTGCGTCTGCACGCACAGTAAGGCAAAGACTTTTGGAGGATGGCCTGGAGTCAAGAAGGGCAGCAAAGAAGCCACTTCTCTCCAGGAAAAACATCAGGGACAGCCTGCTATTCTGCAAAAAGTACAGGGATTGGACTGCTGAGGACTGGGGTAATGTCATTTTCTCTGATGAATCCCCTTTCCGATTGTTTGGGGCATCTGGAAAAAAGCTTGTCTGGAGAAGAAAAGGTGAGCGCTACCATCAGTCCTGTGTCATGCCAACAGTAAAGCATCCTGAGACCACTCATGTGTGGGGTTGCTTCTCAGCCAAGGGAGTGGGCTCACTCACAATTTTGCCTAAGAACACAGCCATGAATAAAGAATGGTACAAAAACATCCTCAGAGAGCAACTTCTCCCAACCATCCAAGAACAGTTTGGTGACGAACAATGCCTTTTCCAGCATGATGGGGCACCTTGGCACAAGGCAAAAGTGATAACGAAGTGGCTCGGGGAACAAAACATCGACATTTTGGGTCCATGGCCAGGAAACTCCCCAGACCTTAATCCCATTGAGAATTTGTGGTCAATCCTCAAGAGGCGGGTGGACAAACAAAAACCCACAAACTCTGACAAACTCCAAGCATTGATTACGCAAGAATGGGCTAACATCAGTCAGGATGTGGCCCAGAAGTTGATTGACAGCATGCCAGGGCAAATTGCAGAGGTCTTGAAAAAGAAGGGTAAACACTGCAAATATTGACTCTTTGCATAAACTTCATGTAATTGTCAATAAAAGCCATTGACACTTATGAAATGCTTGTGATTATACTTCAGTAACAGTAACATCTGACAAAAAGATCTAAAAACACTGAAGCAGTAGACTTTGTGAAAATTAATATTTGTGTCATTCTCAAAACTTTTGGCCACGGCTGTACTTGATGCATGACTTTGTGTACTCATGTAGTGGCAGCAGCATCACAAGTGACATTGTTCACACACTCACCTTCACTATACAAGAATGTAATGTCAAGCATGTAAAGTGTATGTAAAATGTAAAGTATGTCCGCTGCTGTTCACCACAGAGCACGTGCACATGTAGTTTATAAAGATTTATTAACATTTTATAACAAGCTTAGTTACAGCTAATAACTCTATGTTTATTTACAGTCCTGCCTTCAGTTTTCCCTGTTTCTAGCTTTTGCCCAAACAGTTCACTGCAGCAAAAGTAAACGAGCAAATGGTGGCACAGGAGGTCTCAGGAGTGCATTTGTTTAATTCTTGCTAATTTCCTGACCAATGATCTGTTGTTAAGACCATTAAAACCTTAATATTTTTGCCATTTTGGGCTTTTGGGTATTTACCTTTGAGTAGCAAGAAGTTGATTATAATAAAATGCTCTCACCAGTGAAACAGAGGAGAAGAAAAAGCTTCAGTTTCATGATGAAAGGATAGCTGGGGAGTCACAAAAAAAATGTAAATCATATATTCAGAATAAAAGCATAAAAGTACCAAGAGAAAAAGTCATTCATTTATGCAACTTAAATTATGTAATCAAGCTTTACATTGTTATATTGATTAAATAGGAAGGACATCAGCAGGTTGGAGAAGCAAAAAATTGTGAGTCTGTTGGATATTCTCAAAAATCCAAGAATTATTTTTACTTTAATTTAATTTAATCTGATACACTGTAAATGATTTCTGTTGTTTTCACAGTATTATACTGTTTTTCTCAACAGTTTCTTGATGTATAAGATGCGTACAGTATGTTACTGTAGATTTTCAGTGCATTCTGGGAAATTATCAGTTACTGTACGTTTAAATACAGTAGTACAAATTGCCACACAAAATTTTGCAGGTAAAATTGCTAGCCAAATATTTTTACGTAAAACATCGCGCATTACATCGTCACGTTGGCGCATGTTTCATGAGAGCACAATTGAAAGAGCTTTCTTTTGTCGTGTCCAATACTCGTCGTGTCGGTGCATCGTGTGTCGTCTTCTCTGCCGAACCTGGAACGTGCGTCGTCATCTGGTGAGGAATAAATCTTAATATTTTTACGCATACAGGAATTCTAGTAGCATAACTTTAGTGTTAGTTTAGAACAACTGACCGCGACTTTGATATTCAAGGTATTTAATTTATTCTCAACATTTTCCTAATGTATAAGCTGTGTACAGTATGATACTGTAGAGTTCAGAAATGTTACTGTATATTTAAATACAGTAATACGAGCTGAGCGGGAAAAACAGCCACAAACTGCCATTTTGTGAAGGAAACTTCAGTTCTCTCAGCAACTTTGAGAGAGCCTTTGCCTCGAGTCGCTGTGTCTGTCTGTAAAGTTTTCATCATAAATATCTGGTTAGTGATGAATCTTCGTTTTCTGCAAACCAAAATGTCAGTAACAGCGTTAACGTTAGTTTAAAAGAACAGCGCACGGCTTTGATGTGCTATAACGTCTGTCTGTAAGTTAAAAGAGGATTTCATTCATGTTAATAGCTTAAAATAGTTGATTAGTAAATGGGATTTTATAAAGATAGATAGTATATCCTCCTAAGGTCAGAATTAACTAATCGTTTGTTATTTAACCCTCTAAAGTTTAATTACAGTAAAATGCTGTTTTCAGTTTTACAGCATATCTGTAGTTAGTGTTACAGTAATTTTACTGTTGTATGAAATACAGCAACTACTGGATAATTGTTGCTAGTAAGTTACTGATAATTTGACAATAATTTTAAAAAAATAGTTTTTTATTTCTCTCTGTGATGTTTGTTGTAAAGCAGCTCACGGTGTCCTAAAGTGTCATGATCAAATCACACTGATAAACATCTAACCCAATATTATGATTTTTCAGTACATAATGATATCTGCTTACAATATATTTACTTACAAAAGTCATGCAGTATGTTATAAATAAGATTTAAATACACATTATCACACTCCTACACACTGTATACAGCTGTCAGGCACAATGAAATTTTGGTAAAACTTTAATTTGATGTTTAGTACGGTATTTCATTATTTATAACCAAATAACAAAAATGAAAAATTGCTTCAATTGCTTGTTTTATTTAGCAATAATTATATCAAACCTTTATTATTAGGTTATTAACTTTATAACATTAATATAAAATTATGCATTATATAAAATTAATTTGTAAATTTCTACAACAATTATTTATTATTATTCATTAGATTTTACATAATATGTTACCGGTTACTTGCTTATAACTAGTTTATTACCAAACTACAAATTAAAGTGTTAATATAATTGAAGTTTTAAGCAATTCTTACAGTAAGGATAAGCAATGAAGAATAAAACATACCTGTAATATGGAAAATCTGAAGGCTGGTGTTTCTTCAGTAGCTCTGTTTTAGATCTTCACTGCTTGCCCACAACTCTCTAAAAAGCTGTAAGAAGAGGTCACCTGTCCACTTCTTAAACATGGAAAAATTACAACATGGATGACGCAGACTGATTTCCATATTACTTTAACTGACTCCAGACTCATTTGTCCATACATTTCAGCACAGAAAGGAAGTGAATGAGTTCGTCAGGTTGCCTTTAGTGAGGAAAAGCCATGTGTCAATAATCAGATACAATATTCATATACAACATTTGCATCTACAAAGGAGCTACAGAGTATTATAATCATAAAGGAAGATCTACATGATGTATTAAAGGCCAGAAACAGGTCAGGATTAGATTCTTACACACCTTACAATGTTAGGAGAAGCGCATTGTGACTATTTGAATACATTTTCTTGGCAAATACAAAATAACACTGTTCTCCAGTGTTGGATTGACGTGTAAAACAAGCCTTGGACTCTACAACTATAAAAACAAAGAGTCCTTTTTTACATAGGAAACAAAAGTGTTACCCAACACAAGCATTCAGTGTCACAGGTCTAAATGTCACAGAAAGAGTGTCTTATTACACAGTTGACGGTAAAACATTTCATCCTAAATATCAGTACAAAACTGTACAACTTTAAGCCACATTGCACTTTGTTTAAAAAAAACCTAATTTCTGTAGAAGATGCACTAAAATGACATTATATTATAGAAATAAAATAGGCCATGACATGGCCCAGTTCAGTGATTTCCTGCCCATAATCTCAACACACCCCTCCTAAGGTTAATCAAGGGGTGACAGTGTGTGTTAGATCATCATTTCACATTGATATCTAAATTTATATAAATAGTTCTACTGCAAGTATTTCATCATAGTTCCTGGCATTCAGTCAAGCCCATAATCAGCAGCTCCTGACAAATGCCCAGCAGTAAGACTGGAAATGCTGGGAATTGGAGTCAGCGCTTCTGTAGCTTAGCTAGGGTGGGTATTCCTCAGATACTGGCATGAAGCAGATGGTTAAGTGATTCGTGCCGAAGTGATTCAAACGTGGCCAAATTATAAAAACAACTTACAAACAAATGTTTTTGTAGTACAGACCAATCTGGTTACTGGGCAGATGATACGTTTATAATAATAATAATAATAATAATAATAATAATAATAATAATAATAATAATTTGTTACATTTATATAGCGCTTTTCTAGACACTCAAAGCACTTTACATAGTATGGGGGGGGGGATATCCTCAAACACCACCAGTGTGTAGCCTCCACCTGGATGATGCGACGGCAGCCATAGTGCACCAGAACACCCACCACACACCCGCTATTGGTGGAGAGGAGAGGAGAGTGATGTAGTCAGTTCAGGGATGGAGATCATTAGGGGGCCATGAAAGACAAGGGCCAATGGGGCAATTTCGCCAGGACAGCAGGGTGATACCCCCTACTCTTTATGAGAAGTGACCTGGGATTTTTAATGACCACAGAGAATCAGGACCTCGGTTTAACGTCTCATCCGAAAGACGGTGCTCTTTTTACAGTATAGTGTCCCCGTCACTATGCTAGGGCATTAGGACCCACACAGACCACAGGGAGAGCACCACCTACTGACCTTCCTAACACCACTTCCAGCAGCAACCTTAATTTTCCCCAGGAGGACTCCCATCCAGGTACTGGCCTGCTTAGATTCACTGGGAAACCGGGCGAGAACTGCAGGGTGATATGGCTCTATCTACTACCTTAATATACCTCAACCTATTCCAATTTCTCTGTCTAAAATGTAAATGTTTATATGAGTTCCTCCTCAGAGGAGCACATGGTCGTCTTGTTATTTTTATTTATCCATACAAGGTCTGTAGAAAGAAATAGACAACAATAACGTAATACAGTACAAGGCTGTAGCAATGAAAAAGTGCAGTATATGCTTCGAAAAGCATCACAAAAGAAGAATGCAGCAGTTTGGTGATGTCAGTGGGTCATCGGTTTGGTGCAGTTATTACAAACAAGATGTATGCAACCAAATATTACGTTTTATTTACTTTAACTTACTTAACTTTAACCATCTGTTCCTATACTTTTGCTCACCCCAAAATTGGGTGGTCTGCCACCAAAGGTGCCATGTTCTAAGTTGTTTAACACATCTAGATGTAAATATTTTGAAATTTTGATCTATCATCTCATATTCACAGGGCTCAGGGCTCAGGTTTACCAGCAGCAGAGTGGGCTTGGGTTATCCCCCAAAATAATGAATCACCCACATGTTCACAGCATTCAAAAATCTCTACAATGGTTTGCACACAGCATGCCATATAAAGAGAACCACCACCACAAAAGACCACTAGCGCACCTACTCTGGACCTGCAGCACCCAAAATCAAACAAAACAATAAAATAACACAAAGAAACAGATGCACAAAATAACCAACTCCACAATAAAGAAAATAAATAAATAGAGACAGCAAACTACTCAAACCTCACCAAATCACCAAACTCCAACAATGGTTAGAGACACAATACAAATAAAAACAAATCTGACAACGGACTCGTGCCCTCAATTAACTTCCAGGTTTGAGATGGTACATAGCAAAACAAAACAATACAGCACAGAAAAAGATACAAATCAATGAAACAATTAAATGTAACAAAGAAAATAAACAAGAAAAAGCAACAAAACAGCAGAAACACAAAACAGAAACAAAAGAAAACAGAAACACACAAAACATAGGAGCAAAAGCAGCAGTGTTGAAAGCTCAAGACATGCAGCAACAACAGAGAAGGACACACCCAGACATGCTCATTAGCTCACCTACAATATCAAAAAGATATGAACTAAAATATACGTACCCATCAGGTCACCATGATATTACAAAACGGGTTGTACATATCAAAACATACGGAGACCACTCCATTCATCAGGCAGCCAAAGTTCACAACTCACCGGGAAGCGACTGAAACACACAACTTCCTTAACTAACAACTCAGGATGAAATAACCAGAAAACCTGAAAGCATAAAGACATACCTGAAGGTAACTAGCAGCCAGTCAATAACGCTCCATTCATCACAATAATATGCATTGGAGCAAACGAACGCAGCCCCGGGTGCAGGCAATCACCAATGTCACATCACCCAACAATGACGCAATGCCTTTCATACGCTTCCAAAATAGGATACTAATGACTTACAGGTGAATTGGTGGGTTTTTGTTAAATGTGAGCCAAAATCATCACAATTAAAACAACCAAAGACTTAGACTACTTCAGTCTGTGTGCACTGAATTTATTTAATACACGAGTTTCACAATTTGAGTTGAATTACTGAAATAAATGAACAGGGGCAGGGTAATTAACGCCTTTAAAAGAGGTGCAGCAAAATAGCTGCACTCTACTACACAAGGAAGGCATGCATCAAGACCCTTGGCACAATGAACTTCCACCAGATGTAGTCATGGCAGTCTTCAAACGATGTATAAAGATCTACCTCTTCCAGAAGTACTTAAATTAGCACTTTAATTAAAGAAAGTGTTGTCTGTGTGCTTTTCTTACTATTTTACCTCCCCAACAGAGTTTTTTGACTGATGGTATTCTTAGTCTATGACCTTGTGAACCGGTAGAGACTTCAAAACACTTCTGTAAGTTGCTCTGAATAAAGACATCTGCCATATGCCATGTAAATGTAAATGCATAACATTAATGTTATTAATATTTCCTTATTACGGTATACAATTAAACCTACAGTATGTGATACACCCATGGTATGTGACATTGACCTTTATTCATCAAAGTTGTGCATGTTCAAACCTGCTCATAAAACTGAGTATCGAGTCAATTCCACTGACTGCTACACTTTCATCTTTAGTGTATCTGTCAAACTCACCTCTAGCCTGAGTGTGTGTAAATACTCTATTTACTTAGTTTAGCTAGTTAAATTAAAATGTATATATATATATATATATATATATATATATATATATATATATATATATATATATATATATATATATATATATATATATATATATATATATATATATATATATATATATATATATATATATATATCAGCAATAATGCAAGTACACCACAAGTGCAGTAGTACACAGCAATAGCTTGTCTTATGAGTCAACCCCAAGAACAGGAAATACTTTTTATTTAATATAATTTAGTTTGTCAGAAACTGTCATGTATTTTTACCGAATCTATCTAAGGATTTACGATCTGAAAATCCTGAACTCACGTTCAATGTTTTTCATATTGTGGAGAACAGATTTCTATTTTCATGTCCTAGAGGAAGGTGAGATGGAAATTATGTAAAAAAGCTCCATTATGTAAATCACCCAGTGATAATGTTTTACATAAAATGGTATAATAAGGCATCCTTACTTGGTGGAGGATTTAAGAAGGTCAGAGAAATATTGAAACATACAGAACTACAAAACACTTTTATCATCTCGGAGCCCGATGTGAGGAAGGCTTTCAGGAGAGTTAACACCTGGAAGGCAGCAGGACCAGATGTCATCTCAGGTCGAGTCCTTGGAGCCTGTGCTGACCAACTAACACTGGTGTTTAAGGAGATATTCAACCTCTCCCTGGCACAGTCACTAATCCCCATATGCTTCAAAAAGTCCATTATGGTTCCTGTCCCAAAGGAACCCCAGCCTGCCTACCTCAACGACTATCATCCAGTAGCCCTGAAAAAGCGCTTTGAAAGGCTGGTCAGATACTTTATCAACTCTTCATATCCATGGACCCATTACAATTCGCATACCGTCCCAATTGCTCTACTGACGACACCATCACACACCTACATGCAGCCCTGAGCCATCTGGACATCAGGAAAGGAAATTATGTTCAAATACTTTTTGTTGAGTAGAATTCAGCATTTAACACTATAATTCCCTCCAAACCCACCACCAAGTTGGAGGACCTGGGACTTAGTCTGTCCCTGTGTCAGTAGATCTCCAACTTCCTGACAGACAGACCACTAGCAGTATGGATGAGCAGACATGTCTCACCCTCCCTTTCTCTCAGCACTGGCGCCCTCAAAGGTTGTGTCCTGAGCCCCCTGCTGTACTCATTGTACACTTATGACTGTGTGGCCACTTCCAACTCTTCCACCATTGTCAAGTTTGCTGATGACACTGTTGTGGTGGGCCTGATATCTGAGAGATATCTGAGAATGACGAGAAGGCCTACCTAGAGGAGATTAAACGCCAGGAGAGCTAGTGCCAGGAGAACAACTTCCTGCTGAACATCAGTGAAACAAAGAAGCTGATAGTGGACTTCAGCACGAAGCAGGAGAGGAGCTACCACCCCCTTAAAATCAACGAGACCCCGGTAAAGAGAGTGGGCAGTTTCCAGTACCTTGGTGTTCACATCACGCAGGACCTGTCATGGTCTTTTCACATTAACACCCTGGTGAAGAAGGCCTGTTAGCATCTTCACCACTTAAAGACACTTAAGGGACTGTAAACTGCCCTCTAAGATGCTAAGGAACTTTTACACCTGCACCATCAAGAGCATTCTGACAGGAAGCATCACAGCCTGGTTTGGGAACAAAAACTAGTATTGTAGTTTTGTACACATTGTATGAACCTTTATGAATTGAAATCCTGTTATGTTACCTGTCTGACTGGTATTCGGATTAAGATGCACTTCAAACATTTAAAAATGATCGAATTTTTAATAAATGAAAATAAACAGGGCATTGGTGTTATTTCATGACATAGCATTATTTTTTACACACAGTTTGAGGAGACCCAGTCTGGAAATACTGACCTCATTTTCTCTGTTTTTCAGTTTGACGAGAACAGGTCATAGATCATGTCCTAGAGAAAGGTGAGATGGAAATCAGTCTCCACAATGTCATCAGTAAGTTCTACTGTTTTGCATAAAATGAAATGATAAGGCATCATTAGTTGGTTGTGGAGTTTAGAAAGTCAGAGGATTTTCTTGAAGATTTGAAACATACAGAGCTATTGAAAGAAGAGCAGCCTGATCTAAACTATAATTTTTAGATTATAGGTAGGCATCAGTGTTGCTTTTCTTTTTATATGTGTTGCTTGTTTGGTTAGATGTCTTTCTCATACTCATTTATCTTTAACTACCAGTTTTTGTAACATCTACACTATTGTAGTATTGTACACTGTGTATGAACCTTTATGAATTGAAATCCTGTTATGTTACCTGTCCGACTGGTACTTGCACTAAGATGCACTTCAAACGTAATGATCTAATTTTAAATGAACATGAACAGGGCATTGGTGTTATTTCATAGCATTATTTTTACACACAGTTTTAGGAGCGCCCATCTGGAAATGCTGACCTCATTTTCAGTTTGACGAGAACAGGTCACAGGTCATGTCCTAGAGGAAGGTGAGATGGAAATCAGTCTCCACAATGTCATCACTAAGTTCTACTGTTTTGCATAAAATGAAATGATTAGGCATCATTAGTTGGTTAAGGATTTAAGAAAGTCAGAGAACGTTCATGAAGATTTGAAACATACAGCGCTATTGAAAGAAGAGCAGCCTGATCTAAGCTTTGGTTTTTACATTACAGGTAGGCTTCAGTGTTGATTTCTTTTTGTGTGCTGCTTGATTGGTTACATGGCTTTCTCATTCTTATTTATCTTTAACTACCTGTTTTTCTAATGTCTATGCTATTGTAGTTTTGTCAACTTTATATCAACCTTTATGAATTTGAAATCCTGTTATGTTACCTGCAGGTCAGTCCATCTCAAGTGGTCCAATAATTACAAAGTTGGTTCCTTGCCCATTTAAAAAAAATTGTTTTGAGTGATTACCTCTATGTATTGGCATTGCAACCCACCAGTTAAAAAAAAAAAAAAAAAAAAAATATATATATATATATATAACTTGGTTTAACTATGATGGCCATCTGTGTGTCATGGCACACAACAAATTTTGGTCATACAGCTAAAACCTCAATATAACGGCTCAGGATGGGCCTAGCTGCTTGGAAGTCCAAATGTAATGCTCAAGATTGCTCACAGTTCCACTTTTAGGGTCAATTTATAATGAGAAGGGTTTGCGTCTCAGTCTTAGTTATTTTTAGGGCGTACCTATAGTATAGTGTGCATGCAGAACATTTCAGGTTTATACCGTTTTATGGGTTTACAAGTAGTAAGTAAAACATGTATAAAGTGTATGAACAGGGAGGCGAGCAGTTAAAAGTCACAAATATACGTTCATAAATAATGCATCCGTGTTTTTCTACAGATGTAATTGTACTTGTAATAATTTGTCAAAATCTTGAGCAATAGGAAATACATTATTTAGAGGGAAAGTCATGGTCACCAACTCTACTATAAAACTCTACTATAAAACTCTACTATAAAACTCTACTATAAAAAACAATAAACAAACAAAAAAAGGTGCTAACAGTCATCAGTAGTCACAGGTGCATAGGTTAATATAAGCAAATTGACTGGTAAGTTTTTCTAAGCATCTTGGGAAATCTGTTAGAGCTCTTCTGGAGACTTTGACTGTCACATGTGCTTCTATATATTCAGCTAAAAAAAAAAAGACTTTTACACAGTATTTTATATGTACACCACATTTCAAATGTTTCAACAACTGCCAAATATATGCTTTATTTTTTATATTTTAATATTTACCCTCAAGCTTTTGAATATCATTTAACTCATTTCTTTACACTGTCTAGGATCCTCATCCAACATGAAGCATCTTCTTTTTCTCTTGTGTCTCACAGGTGAGAGCATTTTTAAAAACCTTTTTTTTCTTTCTTGATAAACAATGTTATTTTTGTTTCATATATATATCAATTCAATTCTTCTGCCGATTTCCTTTAAAAACTGTGTGCAAGTGGACCTAGAAGAATTGATGCTGTTTTGAAGGGAGGTCGCACAAAATATTGATTTTTCAATAAAGCATTCTTACTTTACAGCATTTTTTCTCACCTGCCTAAAACTTTTGCACAGTACTGCATATATATATATATATATATATATATATATATATATATATATATATATATATATATATATATATATATATATATATATATATATATATATATATATATAAGTTTTAGGCACATGCAAAGAAATGCATGCTGTAGAAGATGCCTTCAAAATAATGAAATTAAATGTTTACACATTTTAAAAAATATATACCATAAAGAGCAGTGTTGAAAAAAATAATAGTCCCCGGTACAATGTGTGCAGTTTTATAAGGAAATGAGCTGGTAAGTTTTATTGAGCATCTTGCAGAACCAGACACAGTTCTTCTGGACACTTTGACTTTCGCACTCGCTTCTTATTTTTGCAGCGAAACCCAGCAGCCTTCATTGTGTTTACTGTCTGAAAAGTGTCTCTTACTGTAATATGCTGCTTTCTTTAATGACATACCAACATTTTTCTGTAACATTTAATTCTGTGCTAGAAAACTAATGTTTGGGAATTGAAAATGTTTTTTGTACTGACCTGATCATGTAGGAGTCATAAAATAAAACATCTATAACAAAGTTTGTGATAAAAAAATAGGGTGCCTAAAACTTTTGCACAGAACTGTATAGGGCACATTGACTTAGTGGTTAGCATCTTTGCCTCACACCTCCAGGGTTGAGGGTTTGCTGCCCTGTGTGTGCAGAGTTTGCATGTTCTCCCTGTGTTTCAAGGTTTCCTCTGGGTACTCTGGTTTGCTCCCGCAGTCCAAATATATATATATATATATATATATATATATATATATATATATATATATATATTTCATTGTTTATTTTGGTCAGGTGTTTATTCTGAACTGAACTTATTCTAAAATAAATGAATGTTAACAGGTGTTGTGACAACCACCCTCTCCATTCTGCAAACTGCTCCTGGTTTGTATTTCATCATGCAGGCAGTGACATGGCCTGATGCTCAGAATTACTGCAGGAAGATGTACACTGATCTGGCTAGGGTTAAGGATTACAATGTTTTGCTAAAGCTAAAAGAAATTTTGGCAAATAAGGGTCTGACAACATGGCCTATGTGGATCGGGCTGTACAATGACATTGCCAGTTGGCGCTGGTCCTTTAATGACCTCTCACTGACGAGCACAACTCTAACGCATTGGTTCACTGGGCAACCTGATAATAAGAACGGGATTGAGGCATGTGGTGGAATCTATAGCCCTGGGTACTGGGCGGACTATAACTGCACAACACTGAAACCCTTTATATGCTACAGTGGTGAGTAAACATCTTGAATTTTAATTTTCTTTTGTTTTATGGCTCTTATACACACAGTAGCTATAAAGCATATTCGCTAAGAGCTCTCAATGTCTTGTCAGGAACGGAGGAGTTCAGACAGATGCAATTGCAGTAAAAAGTGTTTTATTAGAGGGGCAGGCAGACAAATCCAAAACGTGAATCCAAAGACAGAAACAGGAAACAGGTGAGGGTCAGGAGATTTACAAACAATGATAACTGGGATAATCTGAATACACAAATGAGGACAGATGAGTAAGTAGAGTGTAACGACACGAAACAAAAGGCTCAACAAAGTCAGGTGGAAAAACACTGAACGTTACTTTGCACCGGACAAAAGACACACGAGGGTTTAAATATACAAACTAATCAAATGTTAAACTGAAAACAGGTTCGAGCAATAAGGACAAATGATGGAAGCAAGCAACCAATAATGATACAAGGATGGAGACAGGACATGAACCAAAAAAAAAAACAAAACACATGTGGCAATGTAAACATGCATGAAAACACAGAAGAGAGTGCCATAGTGTCTGCATGTAGTGCTTGGCATGAGGGGGAAATCCCTGACATCTGTACAGATGAACTAACAAGATACACGTGCATAACAGAAAGCCCAATAAATTTGCAGAATGTTTAAAACCCCCAGAAAACACTGCAGGGGCTTATGAACTACCAGTAATGAGGTAATGGGGTAAAATAAAACAAATTCTAAAACCAAACTTTACTCGAAAAAATTTATTTTACATTTGTTTTTTAACCATTTTGATTTTACAGCTAGTAACAGTGGTGCTGACAGATTCGTCGGGGTCACTAGTCCTCAGATGACCTGGTCTGGAGCTCAGACTTACTGCCGAACATTTCACACTGATTTGGCCAGCTCTCTCACCCAAATGGACAACGACCTGTTAGCGCAGGTGGCATCTGTCCAGGGTCCTTCCTGGTTTGGCCTGTATAGGGACACATGGAAGTGGTTGAATAGAACAGTAGCTTCAAACCTCCTGTGGAATCCTGGACAGCCTGATAACTATTATCTTAATGAGAACTGCGGGATGATGAAAAACGGACTGTTCGGTGATGAGAAATGCATCAACAAACACTATTTCTTCTGTGAATTCAGTGAGTGATCTTTTAATTGCCCTTCATGCCTTGTGTAATATTTCACATTTTCCTGGCCAACTAAATAAATGTTCATAATGCTATGAGTAATAGTTTACATGACTTGACATATTAAGAGAAAAGGAAGTGACCATGCAGGGCATGAAAAACCATCTTCCTTTGTCTTCTTCAAACCCTGTACTTGATTTAACTACAACTTAATTTGATTCAGATGTCACACTTTCCACATGACGGAATTATGTAGAGGAATTAAAAATAAGATTGTACCGATTCGCTAACTAACTGGAAGTATAAAATGTTACCATCATATACAGTGCGAGTTATAGATCTATAGAAAATTATACTTGAACATGAAAGGTGTTTTATTACATATTAAATAATTTTAATATTTTGTTTACATTAATAAACAGCTTTAAGTTCAGTTTGCATCCAATTGTCATGATTGGTAACTTGTGCTCCTGAATTTTATGGTCATGTTGATTTGATCCTTCAGGCTGCAACGATCAGCAATTGGCAACAACTAGTTCATTATTACGGGGCCAAGTACAAGGTTCTGATTCTGTGGCTAATAGCAAGCCAGTTTCAATTTGGAACATTAAGCTCCTCCCACTTTTTGGAGCTATTTTTGAGCTAGTTTGCATATGTGAAACCTACTTTATTCATGAACCATCAGTAACTATGAAAAAATAAACGTCTCTCGGGAAACGCAAGTCCAGTAGAGCTGAATCTTTCTGCTAATCTGTAAAAGAGCATGGGTTTTAGCATTTCATAACTTGAATATTATGTTAGTTTGTTTAGTGTTAATGTTGACTTTGCAAGACCTGACCACTGGGGATGGTACCTGCAAAGGGTATCTGGATCCCACAGGTTGCCTACTCAGTGACGCATGAGGTCCCTTTCCAGAACCTTCTAACTGACTGTCCCTCAGTGGTGGAATGAACTTCCAACCTCAGTCCGGACAACAGAGTCCGTCACTCTCTTCAAAAAATAACTAAAGACCCACCTCTTCCGTGAACACTTAACTAACTTGTCTAACTTGTCCCCCTGTGTGCAATTTGCTTCTCTAGAACTCAATTAAAAATCTTGTACAGTAGCAATACTGGTATTGTTCTCCCCTTGATATATCACTGTGCCTGTATTTCCTCATTTGTAAGTCACTTTGGATAAAAGCATCTGCTAAATAAATAAATGTATTATTATTATTATTATTATTATTATATAACACATTTGCTATATTATTTATTTAGTGTCATGTACTTGCACTGTTTTGAAAATGCTGTATTACTCTCTGTGTGTGTGCTCCACAGTTCCACCAGTGAAGAGGCAGATAATAAAACTGCAGGTGAAGTCTGATGGAAGTGTGTTTGATCCTGCTGTGCAGTCTGCTATTTTACAGTTGGTGAGTTACATGATAGCTTTATAATTTTTGAGAGTTTATTTATTTATTTTATTTTTAACACTTAAAAAAAAAAAGGTCACTAATGTTTTTTTTTTTTTTTAATGAAGCTGTAAGTAAAGTTATGAGCACTAAGCCCCACACCTCAAGCAAACCTTAACCATTCTAAATTTTACACACTATCTGAAGAGTTGTTTTTTGTTTCAAGCCATCATTGGAAAAAAACAAACAAACAATTACCATTATGGAAGGTAGAAAAAATAGAAGCCTTTAGCCTTTCTTTTAAGATAGGATTAAGGAAGCTTCAAACCTGTTGTGAATACAGACCCTGGTCCATGAGGTGCATCACATAAAATGAACAAATTATTTTTATGCCGTTATAAAATTCTGATTTATTTATTTATTTTAAGATGAAGCAGAAACTGGAGCAACATGGCATGCTGTTCAACACCACAGTGACCTGGAGGCTGCAGTCAGATGGAAACATCTTCTACAAGAAAAACAACACCACTAATTAGAGTGCGAGTGTTAATCTCTATAGATACTCGCATAGAAAGCATTAAAAAAAACCCTACATAACATTTAGTGTAGCATTTGTTACTCATTAATGTGAAAGCCAACTTACTTGCAACACAAATAATAATATTTAGAATAATAATTAAAACAACTCTTGTTAATTTCCTATAAGGTTTGTGCTTGTTGAAAAAAAAAAAGAAAAGAAAGAAAGAAACGTACATTTGTAACCACGAGGCAGTTAATAACCCGTGCTGCTGTGTACGTATACACACACTGTGCTCATGTGCAGTACTGACTTTCACCAGGATGTAAAGTCAGAATACAAAGCATGAATGAATGAAGCAGATCGCTCCCACTCGCCCACTCCGTACTGCCAAGACCTGAAGCTCAAACTTAACCAAATAGCATCATGAAGACCAAAGAAGAAAAAAAAGTCCAGGACCAAGTTTAGTTATTAAAAAAAAAACATCCCAAAATTTGAGCACTGGAAGGGCATTAATTAGAGCAGCAACCAAAGCGGCATTTATTTATGTTCTCAAACAAACTCAAGGTTCTTCCAGGAACCGGTGCATTTATACTGAGAACACGAGACACTTTAAGGTCGACTCCAATCTACTAATTATGTGATTTCTGATAGTAACTGCTTACACCAGGACTAAATTATTGGTTTTCAGAGCAACGGGGGTGAATACTTATGCAATCACTATTTATTTATTTATTGATAGATAGATACATACTTTTGCAAACTATATTGATTTTTATGATAGTCTACTTTGTATAGTTTCCTAATAGTACAATAATTAAGTCTACTACAGTTCCAGATTGTAACACTACTAAATATGGACATGGTGAAAGGGGCGGGGAGATGAACGCAAAGTGCTGGAGATCTTCTGTCTTTAGTTTTATGATTTTCTGATGTTTTTTCTTTGGAATGAAGTGCATAATTATCAAATAAAAATGATCGAATTTAAGAATGACACATATTTCTGCTAAAGCCACAATTGATATACTGTATTCCCTAGAAAAAAAATACAATCTTTTGCAAAAGATGAAAATTGCTAAATGCTTACAATATTGTGTAGTATTAATCTGTGTAATATTCAGTTCTTCTTAATATTCTGAATTATACAGTTCATTAACAAATGTTTTTAAAAAGGTCAGTGAGGCATTTCAGAAGAAAAATAGAAGTTTGAGCTTCACGATAGAGGAGTAGCTGTGGAGTCATAAAAAAATTCAAAATCTTCAGTACCCAATATACAGTCTGGTACATAAATATTTGGACATTGACAACGTTTGTTGTTTTAACTGTCTACCACAGGATATTGGAGTTTGTATGAAATAATCAATATGAATATGATCTCAAAGTGCAGACTTTCAGCTTAAATTTGAGAGAATTTACATCTAAATGAGTTGAACAGTGCAGGAACTGCAACACTTTTTATATTAAGTCCCCCTTTTTGTGCACACATATTTCCTTAAAAACATTTAATATATTTAATGTATTTCTTTTTTTTTTTTTTCCTCTCACATATTGTTTGTTGTTGTATCATATTAAAGGTGGAAAATTATCTGACATGATTTATCTTGGTTTCATTTTTTTTTAACGTCACAAAAAAATGCAATTTTAATATAAATATAAATATATATATATATATAAATATATATATATATATATATATATATATATATATATATATATATATATATATATATATATATATATACACACACACATACATATACATATATACACACACACACTGTATGTGTACTACTTCTACTATAATTACTGAAGTATACAGTGGGTTTATTGCTCTATTTTGCCCCCTAGTGGAACAACAGACACTAGCTCTTTTTGAATCAGATTAGATTTAAAAAGAGATAACACTTTTTTTTAGCAACAAGTGTTAGCACATGACGAGCTTAGCATCAACGCACATTTAGAGACATAGATCTATCTATCTATCTAAAAATCCATTTGCTGTGGTATCTGGTCAATTTTATACCTCACTTTTAACCTCATTTATATTGCACTGGAGGGTGACACCAAATTCACCTCTGTAATTCCTCTCCATAATTTGGCCTTTTCAGGTGCTCGAACCGCTGCTAAACCCGAATTTTAAAATCCTTCTTGTTGACATGAGACAAAAGTACTTCAACTTCTGCTTCAGAGAAATTCTTTTTGCACTAACTGTTATGTGAACTTCGCCTTTTATGGAGTTTTGTGGGCGTCACCAAATGCAAATCAGCTGTGGTGTGCACGCACCCGCAAACCCGGATGATTGCCATTTATCAACTTAAACAAAGAAATACAATACAAATATAATACAAAGAAAAAGAGCGTCTACGAAACGTTTAAGTCTGGCGTCTCTCTCTCGCTCTCTCTCTCTCTCTCTCTTTTCTTTCTTTTTAAATATAAAATATACCGTTTACCGGCTTCGTCTGATCAGGAGACTCAGCATCTGAGTGTTTCACCCGCGCGCTTAAATAGAGTCGTGCCAGCTGCAGCCAGTTGCGGTAATGAGATGGATGGATGAAGTGGATGAAAGATGGATGATGTAGTTCTCATGGGACTACACTATTACCGGAAGGAGGTCTGCGTCTCCCTCTGCCAGTGACCGGACTTTACAGCAGTAGTGTACAATTACTAACATGTGCTTAGGCTATATTTGTGTGTAAATCTGATGCTGAGTCTAATTATACATTTGATTATATATATATATATACAGGTGCATCTCAATAAATTAGAATGTCGTGAAAAAGTTCATTTATTTCAGTAATTCAACTCAAATTGTGAAACTCGTGTATTAAATAAATTCAATGCACACAGACTGAAGTAGTTTAAGTCTTTGGTTCTTTTAATTGTGATGATTTTGGTTTACATTTAACAAAAACCCACCAATTCACTATCTCAACAAATTAGAATATGGTGACATGCCAATCAGCTAATCAACTCAAAACACTTGCAAAGGTTTCCTGAGCCTTCAAAATGGTCTCTCAGTTTGGTTCACTAGGTAAACCACAAACATTCATTGCCAAAGAAGCTGGCTGTTCACAGAGTGCTGTATCCAAGCATGTTAACAGAAAGTTGAGTGGAAGGAAAAAGTGTGGAAGAAAAAGATGCACAACCAACCGAGAGAACCGCAGCCTTATGAGGATTGTCAAGCAAAATCGATTCAAGAATTTGAGTGAACTTCACAAGGAATGGACTGAGGCTGGGGTCAAGGCATCAAGAGCCACCACAAACAGACGTGTCAAGGAATTTGGCTACAGTTGTCGTATTCCTCTTTTTAAGCCACTCCTGAACCACAGACAACGTCAGAGGCGTCTTACCTGGGCTAAGGAGAAGAAGAACTGGACTGTTGCCCAGTGGTCCAAAGTCCTCTTTTCAGATGAGAGCAAGTTTTGTATTTCATTTGGAAACCAAGGTCCTAGAGTCTGGAGGAAGGGTGGAGAAGCTCATAGCCCAAGTTGCTTGAAGTCCAGTGTTAAGTGATGACAGTCTGTGATGATTTGGGGTGCAATGTCATCTGCTGGTGTTGGTCCATTGTGTGTTTTGAAAACCAAAGTCACTGCATCCATTTACCAAGAAATTTTGGAGCACTTCATGCTTCCTTCTGCTGACCAGCTTTTTGAAGATGCTGATTTCATTTTCCAGCAGGATTTGGCACCTGCCCACACTGCCAAAAGCACCAAAAGTTGGTTAAATGACCATGGTGTTGGTGTGCTTGACTGGCCAGCAAACTCACCAGACCTGAACCCCATAGAGAATCTATGGGGTATTGTCAAGAGGAAAATGAGAAACAAGAGACCAAAAAATGCAGATGAGCTGAAGGCCACTGTCAAAGAAACCTGGGCTTCCATACCACCATGCCACAAACTGATCACCTCCATGCCGTGCCGAATTGAGGCAGTAATTAAAGCAAAAGGAGCCCCTACCAAGTATTGAGTACATGTACAGTAAATGAACATACTTTCCAGAAGGCCAACAATTCACTAAAAATGTTTTTTTTATTGGTCTTATGAAATATTCTAATTTGTTGAGATAGTGAATTGGTGGGTTTTTGTTAAATGTGAGCCAAAATCATCACAATTAAAGAACCAAAGACTTAAACTACTTCAGTCTGTGTGCATTGAATTTATTTAATACACAAGTTTCACAATTTGAGTTGAATTACTGAAATAAATGAACTTTTCCACGACATTCTAATTTATTGAGATGCACCTGTGTGTGTATATATATATATATATATATATATATATATATATATATATATATATATATATATATATATATATATATATATATATATATATATATATATATATATATATATATATATATATAAGGTATTTTAGTAACATAGGTGTGTGTGCAGTCCGATCTACATCAGCGAGAAAGTACTGTAGGTGGAGATTCCACACTGTATATAAACCTACCATTTCACACCATCAAATAGTTCATGACCTATTCATCTATTCAGATCTATTCATTTATAGAGACTGGACTATGAGTTCTAGGGCATCAGTGTGTCATTTTCAATTTACATTAAATTTCATAGGGGATGGAAATGAAAGGAATTTATGTAATTTATGAACTTTTGCTGTTAGAAACACTGATGTGGGCCATATCAGTGTTACCCTGCAGTCATGAGTCTTTATGCTATGAAAGCTGAAGCAGATATTCCACGGAGATAGAGTGGATGAAGGGGAATCATTGACGATTATTGAGAACAAATATAAAATAATTTATTGTTTTGTATATAGCCAAATCCTCCACGACCAGTTCACGATTTACTTTGTGCTCTGCTTCCACCTTGTGGTTAAAGTCTGTATTGCACATAAAACATTAAAATGGTACCGATGTGCTTCCACCAGACAGACTGGATTACATTTCCTAAGTGAATTAAGTAAATCATACCTGCAACAACTATCCGTATACTGTCTATTTAATAATATAAACAACAACAGAACAAACAACAGGTACAGAATATTATAACTGAACTGAATATGATGTTTACTCCAGTAGTTCTCAAAATGTATAGGTCCCCCTTCTACTCTAAAATTTAAATTCTTTTCTACTTTTGTTAAGATTGCAGTTATGTAGAATAATGTAGCTGACATTATTTGTGCTTTAGACTAAATGTTATATGTTAACTACAGAGTGAGCATTTGGATGTTACAGATCATCCTTGTTTTTCTTGTAGAAGATGTTTCCGTCCGGCTGCACCCTCCAGGTCACTGTGGTGTTCTCCAACATGCCCTTTTCTTTCAGCTTCTGCTTCATCTGAAGAACAGAATCATGATGTAATTACTAAATACCATTCCTGAATAATAATACATTTTTTATTGCTATAGTAACCTTTCTACAGTTAAAGCTACAGGAACTCTGTCTGATTACTATAGACAGTCTATAAACACAGTCTTCCACATTAAACTGTATCTTATATCTCCTTAATTTTTTAGGAGAATAAATCTGCAGCCCTCTACAAATGTCACTGAGAAAGCATGAAAGGAAAGCAAGTGAAAGGGAGCAAAAGTCTTGAGAACAACAGACATGTGAGCAGTGAGAAATACTAATAAGAGGGTTGTAACAAAATTTCAGAGACGTCTTGCGACTCACCTGCTCTAAAATGGACGACTGCACATCAGGATCAAACACACTCCCATCAGACTTCACCTGCAGTCTCACTATCTGCTGTTTCCTCTCTGGAATTGTAAAAGAAACACACTCTCTAAATGATAAGTAAAAAAACAAACAAACAAAAAAAAAAAACATCACATAGTCAGGTAAAGAAAATGATTTCTGGTTCACTTACCTCCTGCTCTGTTAATAAATAATAACAATAAGTTTATTTTTTATAGCGCCTTTCTACACACACAAGTTGGCTTTACAATTAGAAAGCACAAATGCAGCAAGGGGGGAAAAAGGCAGTTAAGTGTCACAGAAACATTGGGCAAAGAGAGTGTGTGTCATTTTCAATTTACATTAAATTGCATAGAGGATGGAAATGAAAGGAATTTATGTAATTTATGTTGTCTCCATTGTATTCTTTATGGGGGAATAATATTGACACCCTTACATGATTAAAACACCGCCTTTTGTCTGTATAAATTACAGAAGTTACAGAAAAGTTTAAAAAAAAAGAAAAAAAAATTATAATAAATGAGGGATTTTTGATGGTACCTTTGACTCGATATTAGAAGCAATAGCCGAGAAAACAAAAGACTCACTGGTTTGACAGAAGAAGTAGTACAGGTTGGTGCACGGTACATCACTGTACAGGCCGTTATAAACCACTGCACAGTTCTCCTTTCCTCCAGAATTATCAGGTTGTCCAGAAGCCCATGTGAGGTTTGAAGCGTTGGTCCCGTCTGACCACTTCCAAGTGTCTCTATATAGCCCAAACCAGGGATAAACATTTGTGGTTGTCACCAACTGCCATATCATGTTGTTGTCTGAGCTGTTAAGAGAGCTGGCCAAGTCTGTGTGATGTGTTCGTCAGTAAGCCTCAGACCAGGTCAGCATTGGACTAGTGACAAAGATGAACCTGGCAGCGCCACTGAAATTAGCTGCGAAATAGCAAGAATTACTTGTTTGTCTCTACAACCTCTGGACTTCTGATCATACACACTTGTTCTCAGTCAGCACGCTCCCATTAAATAACCTGAACATTTAACAGAAAGTTTCACTCCTGCTTTTATCAGTGACTTTGCTAATCCTTTCATCCTGTGATTAATTTTGTTCCAGGTTTTCACTTTATTTCTGTCTCGTTCGAGTTTCTGTTCTTGCCTGATTCAGCCTGTTTATAGATCTCCTGTCCCCCTGCCTACTGATTCTGATCATTGATTTACCTTTTATTGTTTGTCTGTCCTGGTTTGTTTGCAAACCTGCTCAGAACTGACACTCTTACTCTTACCAATTATTTAGTAATTCAGTAATTTGTTTATTGTTTTATTGTATTCAACATCTTTGTGTTATCTATAATGCAATTATGCACAAGAATATCAGAACATTGACTCACCATTGTAGCATATGAAGGGTTTTTGAAGCGTACATTCTGCATCCCACCTGATTGCATTTATGTCTATTATACCACATGATTCTTTCCCAGCATTATTATTAGGATCTCCAGAGACCCAATTGGTATAAGTGACAGTCTTCATCGGGAGGTCGTTTAAGGACCAGCGCCAGCTATTAATATCGTTGTACAATCCGACCCAGGCATGTGTTGCCAGACCTTTACTGGCTGCTTCTTTATTTAACTGTAGCCAATCAGTATCACTTAGGATTGTTGCCAGGTCAGCGTACATCACCCTGCAGTAATTCTGTTCAGCGGGCCATGTCACCTGTGTCATCATCAAGACATATTTGTCAGGGACAGTTTGCAGGATGAGTACGGCGACTGTGAAAAGACCTGCTGATAATATACACAGTAAACTTACACTGAAAGTGTATAGTTCAGTCTATAATTCACAATTCAGTCTAGGAATTCAGCCTGGTATTCAGTTTAGGATAACCAACACAGAAATAGTGAGGAGAAAAAACAACAACAACAACAAGAACAAAAAAACATAGGTGAGAAATCATGGAAATACATAAGGGTCTAATGCTAGACAACTAGTTAGCTAATAAATGCTAGTTTAGATAAATCTGAACGGGTTCATTTAAAAAAAATATATATATAGTTTTAATAATGATTAATGACAGGGATACACTATAGCTGGCACATCAGAAATCATGTCCCTGTTCATCAGGTTTCCAAATCTAACATAAAATGTTTAGCAATTTCAGGCACAGTGCCGAGCTCCGCCAAACACACTCACGAGTTAAGTCGTGATGATTATTGTCATGCTTGTCTATTGTCTAAATTCATAATTAGAATGATATTTCTAATATTAATTTGTAAAACAAATGAATAAAACAAAAGAGGAGATTATGGGTTTCTCCCCATCTGTAAACCTGGGAAAATTGACGATAACAGAGCTCATAATATGTGCTTCTTTTTTTGCCTGGTTTGTATCCTATATGAACCTTAATAACCTGAGGCCTGTTGTGCAAAGTCGGATTAGGTGGCTACCCAGGTAAGTTTGCGCTGGTAACTTATACTACACGGCTAACCTGCTCCGCAGCAAGTTTTATTCTGGGTATGAAAACTCAAACCCAACTTGGACCAATCAGCTGCAAGCAAAGTGAGATAAATCTGACGCATCAAAGTTAATCCTTTAGTGTTTCTAGCGACGGCTTCACTGCTTGTGGGGAATCCTGTGGAGCTCGGAGCGTAAATAATAAGAAGGACACTTAATAAGAAGGACTAACCCTAACTCTAACCCTAACCCTGACTTCAAGACTGTTACGTAACACAGACGTGTAGGACGGAAGAGGGAGTCAGGATGCATGCACTGGGGAGACGTCAGTTAATATAGAAGAGTTTATTCCAAACATAAGAATCCATACTACGAACAAAACAAACTATAATCCAGGCTATACTAAACAAGAGTAGTGATCTGGGAATCACGAGAACAAAGCGCACGGTTAAACACATCTAAACTAAACTATGAATAACAATACTATGATAAACAAAACTGATACTATGATTAACTATGATAAACTAAACTATGATTAACTATGATTAACTATGATAAACTAAATACTCTGCGCCAAAGCGGAAACGGAGTGGCGTATTTAAACACAAATCATACACCAAATCAAACACACCTGGAAACGATAATCACATTAAATGAACAAGACCCAATGAGAATTAAGGAGGTGGAGACATGACACGAACGAAAACATAAGCACATGGGGAAACACAGGAGGCGGAGACATGACGTGAACGAACACATGGCAGAGGTAAACAAAACGTGAGTTCATGAATGAAGTGTCCATTGGAGAGTTTTTGAATAGCGCTGGAAAGCGCGCAGTGGAATGCGGAAGTGTTCGAGTCCGCCAATCGCCTAGCGAGCGACTCGGAGAACGAGGGGAAAACTCTAACAGAGCCCCCCCCCAAAGGCGCTTCTCCCGAAGTGCCGAAAGTTCTGACCGTTCTGGCGGACCCGGGCCCCTGGGCAGGATCATAACATCTGCTCCCCAGGACCCGAGGCTGGCGATGTCCAGCGTCCTGAGGCCAGAGCAGAGCGTGTCTGGCTGTCGAGAACTTAGTCGAGAACTTGGTCGAGAACTTGGTCGAGAACTTGGTCGGATGCCTGGTCTGGAACTCGGAGCTGCGCGTGACCTGGTGCTGGACCTGAATCTCAGAGCTGCGCGTGACCTGGAGCTTGACCTGGAGCTTGACCTGGAAGCAGGATCGGAGTCAGCTCTGGAACCAGGATCGGAATCAACTCTGGAACCAGGATCGGAATCAGCTCTGGAACCAGGATCGGAATCAGCTCTGGAACCAGGATCGGAATCAGCTCTGGCACCCGGATCAGGAACAGCTTTGGCACCTGGAAACAGACTTCGAGAGAGACTTGGAAACAGACTTCGAGAAGGACTTGGAAACAGACTTCGAGACAGACTTGGAAACAGAACAGAGAACTCGGTTAGACCGAAAACCATAGACAAAATCAAAAACTTGGTTGGAAACAGCATTGGAAATTAAATTAGAGACAGGGCAGGAGACAGAGGAGGAGACAGAGGAGGAGACAGAGGAGGAGACAGAGGAGTGAGCTGGGTTGGAAGCAGAGCTGGGAGTCAAATCAGCCTCCGAACTGAGAAGGAGAGCAAACACATATCCAGAAACTAAACCTATGTAGCTAGCTACGAAATCAGGAACTGGACTTGGAACTGAACTAGGAACTGGGCTAGGAACAGGGTCAGAACCTGGACTTGGACAAGGAACTGGAGGAGGAACTGGACTGGAACTGGGACCCTGACTGGGAACGGGATTGGGTACCTGATGGGGAACCTGCCTGAGAACTGGCTCAGAGATTGGCCTTGGAATAGGGCAAAAATCTGGACATGGACTTGGACATGGATTAGAATTAGGGCAGGAACCTGGACATGGACTTGGACATGGACTAGGATTAGGGCAGGAACCTGGACATGGACTTGGACATGGACTTGGACATGGACTTGGACATGAACTTGCTTGAGAAGAGGTCATTCCATGGACCTCAGACATGGACAGGGCAGGAGTGGAGGTTTCTTCTCGAACCTCTGACGAGAACACGGCTTGGGCGGAGGTTTCCTCGTGGACCTCCGGTGTAAGTAGGCCAGGAGAGGAGGTTTCCTCTTGAATCTCTGACTGCTGCTTGGGGCTGGAGGTCTCCTTGTTAACCTCCAGAGGTAGCTCCACTGTGGAGACCTTCTGCTGGGCCTCAGGCTGGAGCTCTGGGCTGGAGGTCGCCACGTTAACCTCCAGGGGCAGCTCCTCTGAGGAGACCTCCTGCTGGGCCTCCTGCTGGAGCTCGGGGTGGAGGTCGCCACGTTAACCTCCCTGAGCAGCTCCGCTGTGGAGACCTTCTGCTGGGCCTCCGGCTGGAGCTCGGGGCTGGAGGCCGCCACATTAACCTCCAGAGGCAGCTCCACTGTGGAGACCTTCTGCTGGGCCTCCGGCTGGAGCTCGGGGCTGGAGGTTGCCACGTTAACCTCCAGGGGCAGCTCCTCTGAGGAGACCTCCTGCTGGGCCTCCTGCTGGAGCTCGGGGTGGAGGTCGCCACATTAACCTCCCTGAGCAGCTCCGCTGTGGAGACCTTCTGCTGGGCCTCCGGCTGGAGCTCGGGGCTGGAGGTCGCCACGTTTACCTCCAGGGGCAGCTCCGCTGTGGAGACCTCCTGCTGGGCCTCCGGCTGGAGCTCGGGGCTGGAGGTCGCCACGTTAACCTCCAGGGGCAGCTCCGCTGTGGAGACCTCTTGATGGGCCTCCGGCTGGAGCTCGGGGCTGGAGGTCGCCACGTTAACCTCCAGGGGCAGCTCCGCTGTGGAGACCTCCTGCTGGGCCTCCGGCTGGAGCTCGGGGCTGGAGGTTGCCACGTTAACCTTCAGGGGCAGCTCCGCTGTGGAGACCTCCTGTTGGGCCTCCGGCTGGAGCTCGGGGCTAGAGGTCGCCACGTTAACCTCCAGGGGCAGCTCCTCTGTGGAGACCTCCTGTTGGGCCTCCGGCTGGAGCTCTGGGGTTGTCCGCCTGTGGAGCCGTTTGTGTGCTCGCCAGCTGCCCTTAAACAGGTTTGTGAGCAGAAGTAGCTGCTCCTTCCTTCCTGTTTCCTGCAGGTGGGGCACTGGAGAATGGTTGGTCGGGTGCAGCCCTCGGTTGCGCACTCCTGAGACTGGGGCTGAGAGGTGCAGGCCGCCACATTTGCCTGCTTCCTCTCATAGTATTCCAGGAAAGACTGGCCAGGCTGATCGGGCAGGTGAACTTTGTTCAGAAATACGTTGAGGTCCGGCTCAAATTCCGCGTTCCCATTTTCACGGATCAGGAAATCCACGAAACCCGAAACTGTATATAGTTCTTGGTACCCACTGGCGAGGTGGCTCTCCGCCAACCAGCGGGCTGAGCCGACTAAACATGATAGGAGGAACCACGGCCATTGTTCCTCACTGGGTTTGGGGTCCTTTACACTACAGAAATACGTCTGGGCCTGCCAAAAGAAATGCTGGGGTTTAGTAGAAAAACCATTATAAGCAGAGGGTGGATAAATGCAGGCCCACTGGGAGAAAGAGATTGAGTCCAGGGGACGAACAAAAATTGTGGCGCGGCATGTCCCAAATTTCCCTGCTGCATCCATTTTTGGCGGAGTATTCTGTTACGTAACACAGACGTGTAGGACGGAAGAGGGAGTCAGGATGCATGCGCTGGGGAGACGTCAGTTAATATAGAAGAGTTTATTCCAAACATAAGAATCCATACTACGAACAAAACAAACTATAATCCAGGCTATACTAAACAAGAGTAGTGATCTGGGAATCACGAGAACAAAGCGCACGGTTAAACACATCTAAACTAAACTATGAATAACAATACTATGATAAACAAAACTGATACTATGATTAACTATGATAAACTAAATACTCTGCGCCGAAGCGGAAACGGAGTGGCGTATTTAAACACAAATCATACACCAAATCAAACACACCTGGAAACGATAATCACATTAAATGAACAAGAACCAATGAGAATTAAGGAGGCGGAGACATGACACGAACGAAAACATAAGCACATGGGGAAACACAGGAGGCGGAGACATGATGTGAACGAACACACGGCAGAGGTAAACAAAACGTGAGTTCATGAATGAAATGTCCATCGGAGAGTTTTTGAATAGCGCTGGAAAGCGCGCAGTGGAATGCGGAAGTGTTCGAGTCCGCCACTCGCCTAGCGAGCGACTCGGAGAACGAGGGGAAAACTCTAACAAAGACACTTTTTGTTACTCGGTTGTACCGAAAAGTTAGTAGTAGTATTTTTGGTTTATTGTATTTAGTGAGGCATTTTAAAAATTTCTATAATCAATTTTTGTATTCACAAATTTTTTTTTTACTCATTCAGTAGGGTAATAATGACTTCATTTAGGTAATTCAATACAGTTGAGTAAAATCAAATATAAATAAATAAACAAATAAAAACAATTGTATAATATTCATTTGTTATCATTTTCTTACACTAATTAACAAAAAGTGGTTTATAAAAAGTCTCTCACCAGTGAGAAACAGGAGAAGAAAAAGATTCAGCTTCATGATGGACGGGTAGCTGAGGAGTCACAAAAAAAAAAAAAATCCAAAATTTTAAGTACAATTTAAAAGTATATAAACACAAACATTAAATACAAACATTAAATGATCACGTACAGTAAAATGATCTGATCAAGTTTTTCATCATTTTATTGATCACGCAAGAAGGACATCAGCAGGTTCGATCAGAATATATAGAGGTTTTATTTGTTTGGTTTTTTTGACATACTTGGACAAAACCCAATAATTATTTTAATTCACCTGTTTATATCACCCTGACGTTTACAGCTCACATGCATAAAGCAGCTCACTGAGTTCTAATGTGTCATGATCAAATCATGCTGATAAACTTCTAACCCAAAATTATGATTTTCAGTACATAATGATACAGTTGAGGTCATAAGTTTACATACGCCCCGCAGAATCTACAGTATTAATAATGATGTTGTTAATAATTATAAAAAAATTGAGGGATCATAAAAATTGCATTTTGTCTTTTTATTTAGTGCTGCCCTGAATAAGCTATTTCACATAACAGATGTTTACATATAGTCCACAAGACACAATAATAATAATAATAATAAAATTAACAATATTGTGTAACAATAAATTTACACAAATGAACCAGTTCAGAAGTTTACACACGCTTGATTATTAATACTGTGTGTCGTTACCTGGATGATCAGCGACTGTTTTTATATTTTGTGATAGTTGTTCATGAGTCCCTTGATTGTCCTGAGCAGTTAAACTGCCCACTGTTCTTCAGAAAAATCCTCCAGGTCCTGCACATTCTTTGCTTTTTCCAGCATCTTCTGCATATTTGACCCCTTTCCAACAGCGAATATATGATGTTCAGATCCATCTTTGCACACTGAGGACAACTGAGGGACTCGTACATATCGAACTATTACAAAAGGTGCAAACATTCACTGATGCTCAAGAAGGCAACACGATACATTACAGAAGCAGCGCGGGGGGGGGGGGGTGAATTGTTATTATTATTTCTTCTGGGAAACATGTAAATATCTTATGTAGCCTCTGAAGGGCGGTACTAAAAGGAAAAAAAAGACCTTTAAACAAAATAATAACGTTAACACCAATCATCCTGTTCAGAAGTGTTTACGCCCGCCTAGCAAAAAACAAAATGCCATTTTTATGTTCCCTCTCATTTACTTTTTTTTAAAATTATTAACATTTTGCAGTTTGTCCAAGGGGTATATAAACCTATGATCTCAACTATTTCTGTTTACAACTTCACATTTACAGAGTAGGGCACTAAACACCATATAACACTGCAACACGTTCAATTTCGCAGTATTCAGACCACCTGGATCAGACAGACTCCTGAGTGCTGGGTATTGGTACTGAAGTCACAATTCTAATAACAAGCACTTACTTAATTAACAATTGCTTTGTATATGTTCAGGGTTTAATTAGTTTTATTTTAGTTAAAATGCCTAAATAATATTTATAAGCTTAATATTTTAAGCTTTCTACAATAATATTAAATAATTAATCATAAAATGTTATTTAAAATGCTACTTATTACTTGCTTATTATCGGTTTATTATGAAACTCTAATTCAAATTGTTACTGAAATTTTAAGCAATTCAAACAATAAGGATAAGAATCCAACATTAAAACATACCTGTAATATGAAACTCTGAGGACTTGCTTCATTTCAGATCGTCACTGCTTGCACACAACTCTCTTATAAGATTATCTGTTTACTTCCCTGTCCTCTTCTTAAATATGGAGAGATGAAGAAATTTACAGTCAGAATTTACAATGTGTGACGCAGACTGATTTCCATTTCTACGTGACTTTCCCTTAGACTCCAGACTCCTTATTTAAATGAAACCAAATCATCCTCAAAATTCAGAAAGGAGGCGAGTGAGTTCATCAGGTTGCCTTTAGTGAGGAAAAGCCATGTGTCAATAATCAGATACAACATTCATCATACACAATATTATCATGGCTGCTTTATAAAATCATCACTGCCTCTTCTTGGTAACTAGGGGGGGGGCAACATTTTTGGGCAGTGAGATAAAATCTAACCTGTTGGGACACCAGAGGAGGAATGTAGAGGCATCTTAATCATAAATATTTCAAAATGATGGATCTATAAAGGAACTACAGAGTATTATAATCATAAAGGAAGATCTACATGATGCATGAAAGGCCAGAAACAGGTCATTTTTCATCATCAGGGATTGACGTGTAAAACAAGCCTTCACATTGGACTATACAACTATAAAAACAAAGAGTCCTGTTTTACATAGGGAAAGAAGTGTCACCTAACACCAGCATTCAGTGTCACAGGTCTAAATGTCACAGAAAGTTTGTCTTATTACACAGTTGTGTGCATAAAATCCAGCTAAATTAATATGAGATGTGAAGGTGCAAAACTGTACAAAATTACTCTGCACTTTGTTTATAAACAACTATACAAGATGCCCTTAAATGGCATTACATTACTGAAATAAAATAAGGTTTGTAAATATCATCCGACATGCCCACGTGCACGTAATTTCAATCAAGTGGTGACAGTGTGTGTTAGATCATTTCACACTGATATCTACATTTCTACTGCTAATTGTTTCCTCACACACTACTTTCATAGTATTGTGTACATCATCATAGTTCCTGGCGTTCAGTTGAGCCCAGAATCAGCAGCTCCTGACAAAGCTTTAAATGTCCAGCAGTCAGAGTATAAATGCTGGGGATTGGAGTCAGCACTTCTGTAGCTCAGATAGTGTCTGCAATCTTCAGATGTTGGCATGAAGCAGGTGATTAAGTGATTCATGCCAACAAGGCATGGTGTTTTATCCAAAGACAACTTGCAAGCAAGTGGTTTTGGTTGTACAGATCAGTCAGGTTACTATTCAAAAGTCATATAGATGCAAGACAATACAAACTAACACATGTCAAAGCTGCACAATATTAAAGACCAAAAAACTCAGTGGCTTTTGTTATTGTTGTTTTATTCAACTTAATTAGTTAAAGATGCAGTGCAGACTGGAAGCACCTGCTTTGAAACCTCATCACAGGGTCACCTGCTTATCTCAACACATAAAACAAATGCATGTGGATATACAGAAGTACCTTTTTACTAAATAAATATAACTAGTGTTTGGATCTGTAAAATGTCCATTTTAGCACTTCTGTTTATGTTACTCATTGTTCTGCTGTCAATATGTTCAAAGTAAATATCTGTAGAGTAAAATATACAGTATATGTATATCACTTTTCTAAATTCTGACCCTGTGCTCTGTTTGCTGCTGATATGAGGACAGTTTTGAAGTGACGTGATGATGTGGGTGATGATGATGTGTTGTTATGGATGAATATAAAACACTTATACTGAATTAATAGTAGCAGACAATAATACACTTAACACCGTAGACTACAGTGGTGACAAAGGGGTTATTTAATTAAATTTTTAAAACTATATTATCTATATTCTTAATGCTTATAGGTACAGAAAAGAGAAATAAAATACAATGATAGCAATAAGTATATATTTATAGATATTTGCAGATGCAGAAAAAGAAGGAATAAATTATAATAATAGTGGCATGTATATTATATATGACCGTTCAAGAAATACAGTTCATTAACATCTATCACGTTCTATATGAAAATTTATATGAAAGTTATTCTTTACCACGACACACTGATACATTAAACCCTGTGTTCCAGTATTTGAACAAACCCTCTTTTGACTTTCCTCTCGCTACCATGTCAAGTAGTCGCTTGCATTAAACGCTTAAAATGTTGAATATTATACAATTGTCATAAAATTTAATTTACAGTTGACATGGTAAGGTCAAAGAGGGCATGTTACAAACATGCCTCCGACACGCCCTACTGAGTTGGAGCTTAAATGTTGTAGGATAAATAAAATTTCTTTCAGTTTGCAGTCTACTTGACTCGAAGGTGAGCATTTAGATATTACAGATTACAGTTTTAGGGGTTTAGTTTTCCAAGTTTAGTTACAGGTCATCCTTTTTTTTCTTGTGGAAGATGTTTCTGTCTGGCTGCACCTTCCAGGTCACTGTGGTGTTCTCCATCATGCCTTTTTCTTTCAGTTTCCGCTTGATCTGTAGATCAGAATCAGTATTTTGTTAGTCAATATAAAAAGAAATGAAACTCAGAAGCCAAGAACTAATAAACAGTGCAAAAATGTTTGAGAATAATGTAAATTTGAGCAGGTGAGGTGATAACAGGGGTGATGAAACACAAAATTTCAGACATGTCCTGGAACTCACCTGATCTAAAATGGACGACTGCACAGCAGGATCAAACACACTCCCATCAGACTTCACCTGCAGTCTCATTATCTGACTCCTCATTGGGGAAACTGTCAAATAAAACACACACACACACACACACACACACACACACCACTGTTTTAACCTTTAACCTCTTCAGCTCTGTCTCCCTTTACTTTATTAGCTCACAGGAAGTTGGATTAATACTCACTGGTCTGACAGAAAAAATAGTGCAGGTTGGTGCATCGTTCATCGTAGAAATGTCCATTATAAACCACTGCACAGTTCTCACTGCCATAAAAATTATCAGGTTGTCCAGGATACCACGGGATGTTTGAAGCGTTGGTCCCATCTGACCACTTCCAAGTCTCCATGTCTCTGTTTAGGCCAATCCAGGAATCACCCAGGATACTCTTTATTTGCACTAGCATGTTATCGTCTGAGCTGTTAAGAGAGCTGGCCAAGTCTGTGTGATGTGTTCGGCAGTAAGCCTGAGCTCCAAACCAGGTCAATTGAGGACTGCTGATGCCGATGAACTTGGCAGCACCACTAAAATTAGCTGTTGAAAAATTTTTTTCAACTATTGAATTATTATATTAAACTAAATAAACAAAAAACAAATGCAACCTGAGTAAACACACAATATAGAGCCATTGAAATAGCTTTGTAACCCTTCCCAATCCAATCCAATCACCTTCTTGGATAGTGTGTTACTGGGTAAGAGCTTTTAACCAACTTCATGCTGTTGAAAAAGTTCTATTTAAGTGTTGATTTGATTGAACAGGGTTTGCAGTAATCAGGCCTGGTTGTGTCTAGTCCAGCTGAACCCCATTATGAATGCAGTTTTATAGAATTGGGGAATTAGTAACTATGGGGGCAAATACATTTTCACACAGGCCCAGTTGGTATTGGATAACTTTTTTGCTTCAATAAATAACATTATCATTTAAAAACTGTATTTTCCGTTTTCTCAGGTTGCCTTTGATTTATCTTAGATTTGTTTTAATTTCTGAAACAATTTAGTATGATTTAGTTTTGATTTTGCTGCAGTAAAATCAAAAACAGAAGAAATCTTTTTTATAGCACTGTATATTATATAGGCAGGTGTGAAAAAATGCTGTAAAGTTAATAGTTTATATTTATCAATTAACAAAATGCAAAGTGAGTGAACAGAAGAAAAACTGTTTTCAGCAACCTCACCTTGTTAGCTGAGTTTTATTCCTCCTACACAGCTGTGGTCACACCAAATATTGATTTGATGTAGATTTTTGTTCTGTTTACTCACTTTGCATCTTGTTAATTGATAAATAAAAAAAATCACCATGTCTATTTTTGAAAGCATTCTTACTTTACAGCATTTTTTCACACCTGACTAAAACTTTTACATAGTACTGTATATATGTACTGTATATATATATATATACAGTACATATATACAGTAATTTGTAAAAGTTTTAAAATTGGTAGATTTCAATAAGATTGTAAGCAAATTGTGTTGTCTTTGTGTGCACTGAAATATGACACCTAAATATATACAAGCCAAACAGTGTGACATTTCAATTACATTAATTTACCAATTACACACTAGGGTTAGTAAAGTTGATTTTTTCAACTTTTTTTCAAGATTTCAAAGGCACAATGATAAAACCAAAACTAATTAACCAGAATATTGACTCACCATTGTAGCATATGAAGGGTCTTATTATATAACATGTTATATCATACCATTTATTATATCCAGCTATAATAACACATATCTGCTCCCCAATAATTATCAGGCTGTCCAGGGTACCAATTGGTATAAGTGGAATTCTTCAGTGGGAGGTTGTTTAAGGACCAGCGCCAGTTATAGATATCACTATACAAGCCGGCCCAGGCAGATGCTGCCAGACCTTTGCTTGCTGCTTGTTTCTTGAATCTTAACCAATCAGTATCACTTAGGATGGTTGCCAGGTCAGTGTACATCACCCTGCAGTAATTCTGTGCAACAGGCCATGTGACCTGTGTCATCATCAGGTCATATTTGTGAGGGACGGTTCGCAGGATGGATACAGCAACTGGGACCAGACCTGTTGGTAACATTATATATTATAAAACACATTAAATTTACACTTGTCAGTATTTGATTATAGATATTCCTAAACTGAAATAGTGAGGCAGAGTAAAAGTTTCTCTTTTGTTTAATTGTGCCTTTTTGCCTTTCCTCCCACTAAGGACATGAAGTAAGGATACAAGAAAAGGAAACAAGTACAGGAGGAATTGAGGGAAAACATGTTTGCTAAATTCCTTCCTCAGCCTCTGAAATAATTTCACTTATTGATGACTTGTTGAACAAGACATAACAATTCTGTATATTCAGTGGGTGTAGAAAAGAATCACCCCCCTTTAAAATGATCACATTTTGCAGCCTGAAATGAAGACGTACACAGTTTTTGTTTATCCTGCTGTATTTACTCAGAAAAAGGATCATCCCCCTCCTAAAATGACTTGTAAACTCAATAAGGTGTAGCTAATCACCTTCTCAATGGCACACAAAGCCATTTGACTTTCAATTGTGATCAGCTGTGGTCATTTTGATTATCTCAGCATGAAAAGAGCTTTCCTGGGGCATTTTGTAGTGCAATTGAATAGAACAATCAACTATGGGTGGCAAGGCACTGTCAAAAGATCTCAATGATTATCAATTCCTAGAAGCACAGTGAAGTCTATTGTTAACAAGTGGAAGGTATTTGGTACAACACAGACCCTCCCTGGATCAGGACATCGCTCCAAACTGGATGAAAGAGCCAGGAGGAAACTGGTCAGAGAGGCTACCAAGGAATTTATGACAAAGAGTGGTCATTGTGTGCATGTGACAACAATATCACAAATTCTCCACAAATGTGGCTTGTATGGGAGGGTTGCAAGAAAAAAGTCACCCACGACTGAGCTTTGCCAAAACGCACCTTGAAGATTCTGAGGCCACATGGAAAAAGGTGTTATGGTCAGATGAGACTAAAATTGAATTATTTGGCCTCAACACCAAACGATATGTCTGGCAGAAATCCAATACAGCTCACCATCCAAATAACACCATTCCTACAGTAAAGCATGGAAGTGGTAATATCCTGTTATGGGGGTGTTTCTCTACAGCAGGGACTGGAGCACTTGTCAGGATAGAAGGAAAATGGATGGTGTTAGCTCTGCCCCGCTACGGAGCAGCATATCTGCGCGCTTTCCAGCGCTATTAAAAAACTCTCCGTGAATTCAAGAACCCGGGAACGCCGGGTAAACAAAAACTTAAGAAAAAGTGCAAGGACCAGGGAACACCTGGTAAACAAAAACCTAGGAAAAACTATGATTCTTTAGCTTCATCGCTACTTATCATTATCATCAGGGACATATAGTTACGTTTAGCTATCATGAGTCACTTCAGTTATTCTTCATCAATACTCCGCGATGAAGTGGACACAAATAGGGGTTTTAGTAACAAAGGTAATCAAAAGGAAACAAGAAGAAACGCACGACACCTGGAAACAATAATCAGACAATAACGGGTGAACCAATGACAGAACATGGGAGGAAACATAATGTGACACAAACCCAATGGACCAATAAGGAAGCGGGGGAAGAGACATGACGTAAACAAAAACAAAGGAGCACATGGCAACGTAAACAAGACCAGAGTCTTTGTGAATGGAATGTCCATCGGAGAGTTTTTTAATAGCGCTGGAAAGCGCGCAGATATGCTGCTCCGTAGCGGGGCAGCGAGATATGCTGCTCCTTCCCGGAGCAGCGAGTGGCGAGAGCTAACAGATGGGGCAAAATACCATCAAATTCTTGAGGAAAATCTGCTGCCCTCTGACACAAAGTTGTCAATAGGAAGAAGATTTACCTTCCAACATGACAATGACCCAAAGCACACAGCAAAACTGACGACACAGTGGTTGAATGAGAAAAAGGTGAATGTCCTTGCATGGCCTAGTCAGAGCCCAGACTTAAACCCCATTGAAAATCTGTGGAATGACTTGAAGACTGCAGTCCACAAACGGTCACCATCAAATTTAACTGAACTTGAGCAGTTCTGCGAAGAAGAGTGGGCAAATATTGCAAAGTCTAGATGTGCAAAGTTAGTAGAGACATATCCCAACAGACTAAACGCTGTAATTAAAAAAAATAAGGCAAATTAAAGCAAAGGGGTGATCCTTTTTCCAAGTCAGTGATTCTGTTTTTTAATTATTTTTTTTCTGACATGTTGGTGTTATATTTTTCACTTGAATGTTACGAGTTGCACTGAGTAAATACAGCTGGATGAAACAAAAACTGTGTCCGTCTTCATTTCAGGCTGAAAAGCAACAAAATGTGGTTATTTTAAAGGGGGGGGGGATTATTTACTATACCCACTGTACACACACAACACAGTATGATTACACTGAATTAATATCAGTGAAAACATTATTGCATGATTACAAGAAGAAGTGAGTGTATAACTGGATTACGTAATGCAGCCAAACAGATTAGTTACAAACCCTAAAACCTGCATATGAACTATCACAGTGTTATTAATCGCTGTTTAGTATCCACACAGTATTAATAAAGTATTAACACTGCAAACTACTGTGAGTGTTGTACTTGGCAAAATCCAGAGACAAACTTTATTGAGTCATGATATTTTGAATCATGTTGAAGACATTTCTGAAAATATTCGTGCCATGTAAATGGTGAGGAGAAACCATTGCATGAGTAAAATAAGAAACAAATAAATGAGTACATGTGCTGAAGTCGATAAAATGGGAGAAAGTGAGATGTTAAAAAACAAAATAAAAAGGAGCAGTAAATTATAAAAGGATGAGTAAAGTTTCTTTTTCTCTACGCAATAAACATTTGTATTCACTTATATTTTTGATTCGTTAGATCTAATCTAATATCAGCATTTATTATTTTGGGAGTTCTATACAGTTTAGCAAAGTCAAACATAAATTAATAATTACATTTCTGTAATATTCATTTATTGAATATTGAATATATTGAGTAGCAAAAAGTGGTTTATTAAAAGACTCACCAGTGAAACACAGGAGAAAAAAAAGATTCAGCTTCATGATGGGTGGGTAGCTGGGGAGTCACAAACAAACAAACAAACAAACAAATAAACAAAAAGTGTACAAATACCAAAATACAAAATCATTAATTCAACTTTTTGCATGTTAAAATGATCTGTTTAAGCTTTACATCATTATATTGATTACACAGAAAGGAAACTGTCAGGTTAGAGAAGCAGAAAATTTAGTCTGTTGGATACTCAAAAATCCAATAATTATTTTATTTCAGTTTAACTTAGTTTCTTTCTCTCTGTGATGTTTGCTGTAAAGCAGCTCACGGTGTCCTAAAGTGTCATGATCAAATCACACTGATAAACATCTAACCAAATATTATGATTTTCAGTACATAATGATATCTGCTTACAACTTCACATTTACAGAGTAACACTGTTACAGGTAACCAGTAGTTTGCTGTTACTGAATTATTTAAGTTTTAAGCAATTCTAACAATAAGGATAAGCACTGAGCATTAAAACATACCTGTAACATGAGAAATCTGAAGGCTGGTGTTTCTTCAGTAGCTCAGCTTTAGAACTTCACTGCTTGCACACAACTCTCTAAAAAGCTTATGTGCTTACTTCACCTGTCCTCTTCTTAAACATGGACACATGGATGATGCAAACTGATTTCCATAACTTATCCTTAGACACCAGGCTCCTTATTTAAACAAAACCAAATGCTTAAAAACCGTCCTCAGATTTCAGCACAGAAAGGAAGTGAATGAGTTCATCAGGTTGCCTTTAGTGAGGAAAAGCCATGTGTCAATAATCAGTACAACATTCATCATACACAATATTATCATGGCCGCTTTACATGTAGGGTCGTTTTAATAAAATTATTTCAAAATGATGGATCTAAAAAGGAACTACAGAGTTTTATGATCATAAAGGAAGATTTACATGATGCATTTAAAGTGAGAAACAGGTCAGGGCTAGATTCTAACACACCTTACAATGTTAGGAGAAGCGCATTGTGACTATCTGAATACATTTTCTTGGCAAATAAAAAGTAGCACTGTTCTCCAGTGTTGGATTGACGTGTAAAACAAGCCTCCACCTTGGACTCTACAACTATAAAAACAAAGCGTCTTGTTTTACATAGGGAAAGAAGTGTCACCTAACACCAGCATTCAGTGTCACAGAAAGAGTGTCTTATTACACAGTTGAGGGTAAAACAAAGCTGCAAATTAAAATACCAGATTAAATTGTAATTTCACTACAAAACTGTACACATTCAACAGTACAATAAAGACACATTGTACTTTGTTTAAGAAACACATTTCTATTCAAGATGCACTTAACTGCCTTTATATTATGGAAATAAATGCTTTATACATATCCTGGAAGACCGTGACATGGCCCAGTTCAGTGATTTCCTGCACATAATCTCATCAACACGCCCTTCCTAAGGCTAAACAAGGAGTAACAGTGTGGCTTAGATCGTCATTACTGTAGTGTATGACTATGCTCAAACTGATTTCTGTATTGACCCAGACGAAACATAGGAAGTTTCACCACTCAGGTGACCTAGAGTAACCCCGAGAGGCCTCCAGATGCACCTTTGGGATGCAAAAGACTCTTTGGAACTCACACAGGACTTACCCCTGCAATAAAAGAAACCTTTGATGCCTGAACGTCTGGGAAACCTCACGATTAGTTCGTCAGCAGGGGTCCACCAAAACTCCGACCAAGGACCCGTGGGACATTAGAAGAACGCCAGCCCCCTCTTCTGGACATACACACACGCACACACACACACACACACACACACACACACACACACACACACACACACACACACACACACACACACACAAGCATACCTTACACACACAATGGAGAAATCTCTCTTTCTTCAATGTAACGTGTAATTATATGTAATTATTCGATGTCTAAATAGTGTGATGTTATCTTGTTTACATATATTGTGTGTTTCTGTAACTAACCTTAATGATTTTAGATAGTTTTAATCTAGCATATCATTTTAAATGTCTGTTTAAATGTCTGTTTAAATGTTTTATTTGTAATATTCTTTACAAGTCCATCGAGTTTGGTATGTAGTTAATCGTCTCGAGATACCCTGATTGATTATGCATATCATATTGCAATGGGATACATTATTTCATGTTTTCTCTTAATTTCATTTATAACACGGTATAAACCGGCTCCTCCCTGGACATTTAAATTAGGGTCCGAGACCAGACAAAGAGAGTCATCCGGACATGAAAACCCAACTTCCTGATTGGCCCATAGCCCAAAGAGGCGTGTGCATTGGTGTTGTCTTTAAAACAACACCACGCTCCACTTCAACTCCAGTTAGACTTCACTTCTCACTCCTCAACTTCACTTCTACACTCCTTCCGGTTTCTCTCCCCCGGGGCCACGTGCCCCGGGAAGAAGAAGCCAGGATCTCTCTCTCTCCGGACACAAGATGCAACTACTACCTCACACCTTTACAAAGGACGCAACGAACTCGACACGACCTCGCGCAGACTTTCACACCTGAGCCTATGCAAGTATAGTTAATGAACCTATATCTGCGTTTAAGATTGGACCCCTGTATTTACAGGAGAATTAAGTTCATGCTGGTTTTTGAAAAAGGCTAATTAGTTGTGTTTCTGTCTACCACTCCCTCTTATTTCATTTCTTTCTCTCTATCCCTTTCTTCTCCTTGTATATAGATGTATATATGTATGTTTGCTTAGAGTTAGTCGTGTGCATCCATAATCACATCTAGCTATTAAAATCTGTTATCCCACGCTTGATTTTCTTTGTTTTGGTCACGTGATGAGTAAATTAAACGCTGCGATCTCGGCTACCCGCTCTAATCTTTAATAACAAACTTCGTGGGTTAATTCTTCCTGGCCAGAAGGATAAACTCACTCTTTAGAGTTCATAAAGCTGATCTAGGCCACATACATAGTCATAATTAATTATAATCCGTTGTAGTTAATTATCTATATGTATATGTGCACCTACATGAATCCCCTTTCCTGGCTGATGTATATTTATAACTGGTCACAACACGCGTTGATTAGATATATAGATATATTTCACGCCATTCGAGCTAATTCCTTACATAAATTGGAGAATACATTTAAACATGTTAAACATCTTTTAATTTGTTTCGTAAATCGTAACTGGTGGAGAATATTATTTTGAACGTTGCAGATTCATCCGAGTTACTACACATTCTGGTAGGTAACGCGGGCACGCTTTAAAACTCGTCTCCTTTAAAAAGGTGCTTTGAATCCAAGCGTGCGCTTCTGTTTCGTTTCATGTTTAAAGTTGATCCAATTCATTATTCTGGTGGAAAAGAATAATGCTAGTAATGCCTTTGATTCGTTACATTACACTCATATCAACATTTCTTCTGCTAAAGATTATCCCAAACACTATTTACATAGTATCATGTACATCATCATAGTTCCTGGCATTCAGTTGAGCCCTGAATCAGCAGCTCCTGACAAAGCTATAAATGTCCAGAAGTCAGAGTGTAAATGCTGGATATTGGAGTCAGCACTTCTGTAGCTCAGATAGTGTTGGTGTTCCTTAGATGTTACTAATTGTTCTGCTGAATCACATTGTATATAACACCTTTCTAAATTCTGACCCTTTGCTCTGTTTGCTGCTGATATGAGGACAGTTTTGAAGTGACGTGCTGATGTGTGTGATGATGATGTGTTGTTATGGATGAATATAAAACACTTATACTGAATTAATAGTAGCAGATCATAAGAAGCTTAATTCTGTAATGGCTACAAAATAGTGACCAAAGGTTTATATTAAAAAATCTTTTTATTTACTATATTAGGTATTTTCATAATGCCTCTAGGTCAAAGGCCCAAGAATTGTACAAATTGCCCCCCCCCCCTTTTTAGCACCAAAGCATTCAATTCTGGTGAGTTTGGGAGTAGTATTTATTTATTTATTTAAATCGTAAGTATGTGCTGCAGATCATTTCATTAGCTCAATTTTACATTTTAATTTACTGTAAAAGGCTTCGCTCAAAACTGCTTACTGTTTGGTTGATGACAAACTTCATATTTTTATACCTTTTACCATTGTAATTTGTAAACAATTACTAACAACATTAACTTCATCAATGCAAGTTTACATTTTATTTGATACTTGACCTAATTTCTATTACAATTCCTGAAATAAATACACTTACAAGGTATACACTCCATTCAAAAAGACAAGAGAATAAATAATTTTTTTAAACACAATGCAGGCACTTGAAATTCCATCACAGTAATACAGAAGTGACTTTTGAAATAACCTGTATATAAAACAACAAATATGTAAACATTTTCATTACATTTAAAATCCACCCTCTCCAATTCTAGTCCATCAGAGCCCCAAAAACTAATTCATTATATTTTTTTTACACAAATACTAATATATATATAGCTACACCCCTAATCAAACACCCCAGAAACATCTAACCAAAGTCTTTGGGATTACTTAAAAATTACAGGAAGGGGTGTTTGATTAGCATTTTCGTGATTAACTAACTAGCCCCCTAATTGAACAAATCCCTTCAACAAGCTTTCACTGATGATGACTAAATCACATCGTTTGTGGCAGAAAGCCAAGTTAGAAGAGATAAGCAAGTATTATTTTAGCAGATAACAAGCTAACGTTATAAATCAAATCTGTGCCAAGTAAATTACATCTGGAAAACTGGATGTCCTCATTCACTAAATACAACTACCCATTAACACAGTGATAAGCGTTAGTGTAGTAGTTACCCCTCCTCAGCTCCAATGTCGTATTATGAATTATAATCTGAGGAGGAGCACAGCGAGGGGGCGGGGCATATGACTGAAGCAGATGCGCAGGATATTTTCACTTCAGCTGGCGTTACAATCAGCCTTCATGTTTTAAATAATTCAAATGGTGTAAATGACAACGTTCAATGAATAGGAAAGCCTATCAGACCCATCTACTGTAATCTACCAAATCAGACAGTGATTTATCAAGAAGATTTTACTGGGGCACTGCAATATTTTACTGCGGCTCGCACCCCAGTAAAAAGGGTCTAGCGACACCCCTGCTCTAGGTACAGAACATAGAAAGAAAACAATGATAGAAATAAGTTTATGTGTATTTGTAATGATAGCGGAAGAAGAAAAAAAAAACTGAGCATTTAGATGTTACAGGTCATGCGTTTTTTTCTTGTGGAAGATGTTTCCATCTGGCTGCATCCTCCAGGTCACTGTGGTGTTCTCCAGCATCCCATTTTCTTTCATCTTCTGCTTGATCTGAAGAACAAAATCAGGATTTAATTACTCGATACCATTCCTGAATAATAACACATAATAACCCTTCTACACTTAACACTAAACACTCATTAACCATAAGCACCATAACTGTGTCTGTATTTCTACTAATCCTGCGACTCAACTGCTCTAAAATGGACGACTGCACAGCAGGATCAAACACACTCCCATCGGACTTCACCTGTAGTCTAATTATCTGCTGTTCCCTCACTGGTGGAACTGTGGCAGACACACACACACAAACGGAGAGAAAAAGAGAGAGAGAGAGAGAGAGAGAAAAAGAGAGAGAGAGAGAGAGAGAGAGAGAGAGAGAATAACAGTCAAAAAATATGACATAGTTATGTCATAGTAAATCTGCTGATTTTTACCGAGTAGGAAGGCTGATGGCTGATATGATGATGATTCTTTCCTCAGATAACATAACATAGCATAACATTACTGACCAACCTGACTATGGAAGCCATTGCAATGCGAGTATTTCACATACAGAATACAATATGTGATGTCAATGTTGACACAGCAGCTCATATCGTTCCACCCTAATCTATGGTGAGTTTGCTATGTGTGATGCAAGTATGTGGTACACAGTCTGCAAAGCATTATGCTTGTCGTGTTTGTGTTGCTACCTATTTAGCTTAAATTCATCTTTTCTCAATAAAAGACAAGAATCAAGCAAATTATTTAAGACAGGAATCAAATACATTGGATAAGATACACACTGCTGAAGTTATAAATGCTGGATAATACATTTAGGTTAATTAATTTAACTTAATTGACTCTCAGAGCTAGGACTTTTCATTGACAAGGCAAAGAAAGAAAAAAAGGAAAATAAATTAAAACCTACATACGAAATTTGATAAATAATTAATTTTGGGGTTTTTGAAGTTAACATTGACTTGATATTAGTATCAGCAACCAAGAAAGCAAAAGACTCACTGGTGTGACAGAAGAAATAGGCCGTGTTGGTGCAGGGAGTATCACCGTACAGTCCGTTATTAACCACTGCACAGTTCTCAATTCCTCCATAATTATCTGGTTGTCCAGAAGCCCATGGGAGATTTGAAGTGTTGGTCCCATCTGACCACTTCCAAGCATCTCTATAAAGCCCAAACCAGGAATCACCCTGGATATTCCTCACCTGTGTTATGAAGTCGTTATCTGAGCTGTTAAGAGAGCTGGCCAAGTCTGTGTGATGTTTTTGGCAGTAAGTTTGAGCTCCAAACCAGGTCAAGAGAGGACTAGTGATGCCAATGAACCTGGCAGTGCCACGGAAATTAGCTGTGAAATAAGAAAAACAAAAATAAATAAATAAATCACATTCACACCCACACACAATTTTATATATATATATATATATATATATATATATATATATATATATATATATATATATATATATATATATATATATAAAAGCCATGCCCTAGAATGAGAAAGATTTATTTCTTGGATGTCAAATTCAAACTGTAGGAAACGCTAAGACTGCTAAATTTTGTAGCAAAACTAGCCTTCAAACCAAAACTAAGCAAATTAAAATCAGGATACTGACTCACCATTGTAGCATATGAAGGGTCTTAGTTCTGTACATGATCTATCCCCGCAGTATCCATATCCCATTATTATACCACATGTTTCTTTCCCAGCGTAATTATTAGGCTCTACATGGCCCAATTTATAATGTATATGCTGTATAATAGTTTTCATAAGCAGTGATATCTTTTTACAGAAATTATTTAAAACCATATGATTGGGAAATGCTGACCTCATTTTCAGGTTTTAGGTTTGAGGAGAACCAGTCTGTTTGCTTTATTTAAATCTCTCTAATTCTAGAGAAAGTCGAGATGGAAATCAACCTCTGTGATGTAAATCATCTCAAAGTGCTACTGCTTTTCCTAAGATGGTACAGCAAGGCATTGTTGGCCAGTTAAGCTTTTGTTAACGCTACTGAAAAAACAAAACCCTGATCAAACTTTTCTTTTTTAGATGATAGATTTAAGTGTTGGCTTTCTCATTCACAGCTACTTGTTTTCCAAGAGGTTTGGCTTGAGGCAGCATGGAAGCTCAAGAGAGAAAGGAAATCTGAGAGATAAACACAATAATTTTACTAAATTACCGGCTTACTTTCAGTACAGTACACTTAACAAGGAAAATTCAAGACTAAGCATTTGAACAACCTGTAAAGAACCTTAAATAGGCCAGTCACAGATGGAGCCAGGTACCACTAATTACTGAATGGCAGTCCTCTGTCTCCTTCTAGTGGCAGGCCGGGGCCATATCCCATTATTATACCACATGTTTCTTTCCCAGCGTAATTATTAGGCTCTACACGGCCCAATTTATGAAAGTGACATTCTTCAGTGGGAGGTTGTTTATGGACCAGCTCCAGCTTTTGATATCGTTGTACAATCCGACCCAATCATATGTTGCCAGGCCTTTGCTTGCTGATTCTTTCTTCAATCTTACCCAATCATCATCACTTATGATTGTTGCCAGATCAGTGTACATCACCCTGCAGTAATTCCGTGCAACAGGCCATGATATCGGTGCCTTCATCAGGTGATATTTATGAGGGACAGTTTGCAGGATGGATACAGCCACTGTGACAAGACCTGTTGTTGATATATTCAGTTAATATATTCAGTAAAATTACACTGGTAGATAATTACAGTGGATATAAAACGTCTACACTCTCCTGTTAAAATGGGAGGTTTTTGTGATGTAAAAAAAATGAAACTAAGTTAAATCATGTCAGATTTTTTTCACTTTTTGTGAAATTGCAACACCCAGAAATATTTTTTGGGGAAAAAAGAAAAACAAAAAACTTCCAATCACCAGCTTGCATAAGTGTGCACACCCTTTTATAATTTTGGCAGTGTTCAGAATCAACCAATCACATTCAAACTTATGTTAAATACTAACATCAGGGTGGAGGGATTAATGAATAGCTCCAAATACCAGACAATTCTGGCACAAAACCTTAAGGCTTCTTCTAAAGCACTTAAGAAGCTGCGTAACAAACTGAAGCAAACCTCCAGATCAACAAAGGAATAGCTTCACCAAACCAAGTTCAAGGTTTTGGAATGGCCCAACCAGAGTCCAGACCTAAATCCAATCAAAAATCTATGGGTGACCTGAAGAGGGCTGTGTACAGGAGACGCCCTGCCAATCTGACAGAGTTAGAACGCTTTTACAAGGAAAAATGGCAAAATAAGTCAAGATGTGCCAAACTGATAAAATCTAAAGGTGCTTCAACTAAATACTAGTTTAGGGGTGTGCATACTTATGCAACCAGGTTATTGTACATTTTCTTTTTCTTTTTTTTTTTTCTTTTCGTTTTTCACTAAAATGATTCTTATTGTTTTTCACTTTAATTAATAGGTTAAAATTTCACAATAAAGGTAGATAAGGTTCTGACATGATTTGACCGTAAGTTTAAACCTAATATGCTGTTGTTGTGAGGCAGCCAAGCTACAAGCAAAATAGTTACAAACTCTAAAACATGCATATGAAGTATTACAGTGTTATTAATCACTGTTCAATACCCACAGAGTATTAATATAGTACTGTTATTGCAAACTATTTTGAGTATTCTAGTGGGTAGTAGCCAGGGATCGGTCCGTCAAAGGCCTCTGCCTTCGACTGCCACCCAATCCACAATGCACCAGACCCTTACTACTCCTCCTGCATGTTATAGACCCACAAAAGGATAGTCCCATGTAGCCCGTTCAAGCTGTACCCGGACGGGCCCCATGGGTAAGGTTCTGACCACCAGGTGCTCACTGACGAGCACCCCCCAGGCCTGGCTCCAGGGCAGGGCCCCAGTTTCCCTATTCCAGACGAGGCATCTGGGTCCTTGGTTTTCTTTTTCATAAGGATCTTTGAATCACTCTTATTCTGGCCCCTTTCCTAGGACCAGTTTGCCTTGAGAGTCAGGGTGCCTTGGGGCACACAAACCCCTCCACCACAATAAGGTGGTGATTCATGGAGGGCGATTCTCAGCCGGAAAAGGGTGGGTTCTTCCCTTCAGGTTGAGAATGAGATACTGCCTCAAGCAGATGAGTTTAAGTACCTTGCAGTCTTGTTCACAAGTGAGTGTAGAGTGGAGCAAGAGATTGACAGACACGCCTGCCGCATGTCTTCCTTCAATCTGTCAAACCAACGCTTCTTTGGATGACTGCAAGGCCACTTTCCTTGCGGACTTAGCCGCAGGGCCGTCATTACCACTGCAAGCTCGCTGCTTCAAAGGACATGGCCATACCATTGCAGTTATCCTTTACACATCTTTTCTGTGATAGGTGCCACTCCTATGATCTTGCGGATATCCCATTTTGACATTGCAGTTTTGATGTGACCAGATAAGTACTCAAACTGGTGTGTCGCTCCGCCTGTTGTTGAAGCCCCCACCATTCACCAAGTTTCCAAAGGTCATTTTTTCCAGCTGACCCCACGAGGAGGTGGTGGTGGGATTTAGCCAGCCACATACGTGTAATATTCATTTATTGAATATTGGGTTTAAATAGAAAAAAGTTGATTATAAAAAAATGCTCTCACCAGTGAAACAGAGAACAACAAGAAAATGATTCAGCTTCATGATGAAAGGGTAGCTGGGGAGTCACAAAAAAAATCTAAATCATATATTCAAAATAAAAGCATAAAAGTACCAAAATTACTCATTCATTTATGCAACTTAAATGATGTAATCAAGCTTTACATCGTCATATTGATTACACAGGAAGGAAAGAGGTTAGAGAAGCAAAAAAAAAAGTGTCTATTGGGTATTATTAGGATTTTCAGTACATAATTATATCTGCTTACCACCTCACAGTTTCAAAGAGTACAGCATTAAACAACATATAACACTGCAGCACATTTGTCCTTATTTAACACTGTGTAAAATAACATTTATAATACATTTATTTATAAAAGTCATGCAGTATGTTATAAATAAGATTTATATACATATTATCACTGTCCTAATATCACACATACTGTATACAGCTTTCAGACAAAATGAGATTTTGGTAAGACTTTAATTTAATGTTTACTAATTCATTACTTATAATAAAAAAGCAAAAATGAAAAATTGCTTCAGGGTTCATTTTTATTCATTAGGTTTTAAATAATATGCTACTGATTACTTGCTTATAACTGGTTCAAACTGTAAATTAAAGCATTATTGTAATTTAAGTTTCAAACCATTCTAACAATAAGGATAAGCACTGAGCATCATACCTGTAATATGAAAATCTGAAGGCTGGTGTTTCTTCAGTAGCTCTGTTTTAGATCTTCACTGCTTGCACACAACTCTCTAAAAAGCTGAATGAGTTCATCAGGTTGCCTTTAGTGAGGAAAAGCCATGTGTCAATAATCAGATACAACATTCATTATACGCAATATTATCATGGCTGCTTTATAAAATCATCACTGCCTCTTCTTGGTAACTAGGGGGCAGCATTTTTGGGCAGTGAGATAAAATCTAACCTGTTGGGACACCAGAGGAAGAATGTAGAGGCATCTTAATCATAAATATTTCAAAATGATGGATCTACAAAGGAACTACAGAGTATTATAATCATAAAGGAAGATTTACATGATGTATTAAAGGCCAGAAACAGGTCAGGGCTAGATTCTTATAAATAAAAAGTAGCACTGTTCTCCAGTGTTGGATTGACGTGTAAAACAGCTTTACCACCAGAGATCAAATAAAGTCAACTATGCAGTTGCAGGTAAGGCAGCATTTAATAAAGTTCAGTGCAAATAATCCAAAACGTAGAGCAAGTATGAAAAGCCAGGAACAGGCAGAGGTCAGGTGATCAACAAACAGGGTGTCAGAGAATAGACAAAATATACAAAAACGAAGAAACAAAGTTAAGGTCAGAGTTATTATTAGTTATTATTAATTATACTATATATTATAGTATATATATATATATATATATATATATATATATATATATATATATATATATATATATATATATATATATATATAGTTATTATTAATTATACAGTTCATTAACAAATGTTTTTAATAAGATCAGTGAGACATTTCAGAAGAAAAATTTCAGGAAGTTTGAGCTTTATGATGGATGAGTAGCTGTGGAGTCATAAAAAATAAAAACTTTCAGTACCCAATATACAGTATGGTAAATAAATATTTGGACATCGATTACATTCTTGTTGTTTTAACTGTCTACTCACATTGGATATTGGATTTGGTATGAAAAAATTAATATGAATATCTCAAAGTGCAGACTTTCAGCTTAAATTTGAGGGAAATTACATCTAAATCAGTTGAACAGTGTAGGAACTGCAGCACGTTTTATGTTAAGTCCCCCTTTTTGTGCACATTTATGCAACCAGGTTCTTCTTATTATTTTTTCCTTAAAACATTTTATACATTTAATATATTTCTGTTTGTTTTTGTTTTGTTTTACCCACTTTTTTTTGTTGGTTGTTATATCACATTAAAGGTGGAAAAATATTTGATATTATTTATCTCGGCTTCACACACACACACACACACACACACACACACACACACACACACACACACACACACACACACACACACACAGTATATGTACTACTTTTACTGAAGTACACAGCGGGTTTATTGCTCTATCCCGCCCCCTACTGGAATAACAGCCAGATTTTAATTTCATTTAGTGTGGGGATTGATTTGATATTCTTTCAGGCACAGAATGTTGAATGGAAATATTTTGGTGCATCAGACTGAGTTGATCCAGTTTTATTTTAAATAGACAAAATTCTAGCACATTTATGTCATCAGTAATATTTGAAAAGAACAAGAATAATGATCAATATTATATACAAGTATTCTATTATATCTGTGTAATTTATGGCTCATAAAATGTCAAACTTGATGCAGAACTGTTAGTTATTTGAACAGTTTTACTGAAAGAGGAGAAAACACTTCATTCCTTTTAATGTTTGTCTCAATTCTGAAGCACAACTTAAGGGGCACATGGAACTTTACCTTGTGCAGTTAATTTATCATCATGACGACACAAATACACATCAGTTACTGCAAACTATGGGCCTCATTTATCGAGCTGGATACAAAGGAGCAGTGAAAAATAACCCACAGAGGGGCAGAAATGAGGCAGAGGGACAAATAGTGAGTGCGAGACGGACAGCTACAGGTTCACCAACCCATCTCCACTCAGAAAGAATGAAAAACAGAAGTTATTAACTAAAGAGTAGTTATTTTCTCTCTCTCTCTCTCTCTCTCTCTCTCTCTTTAAAAATATAAAATATACCGTTTACCAGCTTCGTCTGATCAGGAGACTCAGCGTCTGAGTCCCATCTCCCTCTGCCAGCGACCGGACGTTACAGCAGTAGTGTACAATTACTAAAGGTATGTCTCAGGCTATGTCTCGATCAGCCCCCTAGAGGGTGAATCAGTATATGAGTAGTAAGGACCCTGGCTCACTACACATTGGGACACTGATAACTCAATTTTGTCACCAAAATTAAAACTTAAACATATTTAAATATAGTCATATAAATTTGTTAGCTTAATTACACACACTTCTGTCATGGTACTTCAAGCAGGATCATAGGTTAGACAGCCCTTAAAATGACTGATCAGTGCCCTATGAGTGCTTCTCATTTCTTATTTGTGCATCCTCGTTTCCTTTCCTCGCTTGCGTCTTAGCTCCACCCCTTTAGGATGCAAGCGAAGGATGCAAGGATGAGATGCGAGGAGAGAGGCATCGAAGCAAGTCGAATGGAATGTCCTCGCTCTCTCAAATGTAACTTCAAAGCGACGTCAATTAATGATGACTGTACTCAGCTGGACTACCTCACTGTGCTTCAGAGATCTGCCTTTATATTGTTGGAGTTTTGTTAATAACAACATTCTTAATAAAGCAAAATGCACTGCAAGTGTGTGAAATGTCTGGGTTATTCAACAATGAATTATTGAACAATACACAATTTATCTCATCTTTTGTGCAGCTTTGCATCTCCAAACACGCAAGGATCAATTAATTTCAATACTCATTGTAAGCATATTATTGTTTAATTATATTTCACACAAAATTCCATCACATCATCAAAGGACTTTTTGTTTGAGATTGTGGCAGATGTAATGGAGGAGGGGAGTTTATTCGTGTGTCAGGTTTTTCGACAAGAAACACTTCCGCATAGGATACACCCATGTATCCTCACTCCTAGCTCCTCTGGAAATGTCCTCACTCCTCGTTCCTCCTTCACTGTAACTTCCTCCTCGCAGTGCAATTAGAGAATTGAGATGTCCTTCAAGATGGCTGACTTCAATCGATTTCTGGGTCATGGGCTGGAGGACGGAGGAGCGAAGAAACGAGGAAGCATCGATTTGAGTATTGAGAAGCACCCAACCTGTCTATATCCAAAACCTCTACAAGACGTTCATGATTTGCTTTGTGCTCTGCTTCCACCTTGTGGTTAAAGTCTGTATTACACATAAAACATTAAAATGGTACCGATGTGCTTCCACCAGACAGACTGGATTACATTTCCTAAGTGAATTAAGTAAATCATATCTGCAATAACTGTCTGTATAATGTTTATTTAGTAATACAAATAACAATAGAACCAACAACATTTACAGAATATTATAACTGAACTGAATATGATGTTTACTGTAGGAGTTCTCAAACTTTACAGGTTTGAGAACTACTCTAATATATTTTTTTATATTAAGATTGAAGTTAGATTGTAGTTTACAATCTTTGTGCTTTAGAGTAAATCTGATATTTTAACTACAGAGTGAGCATTTACGTGTTACAGGTCATCTTTGATTTTCTTGTAGATGTTTCCATCTGGCTGCATCCTCCAGGTCACTGTAGTGTTCTCCAACATGCCATTTTCCTTCAGCTTCTGCTTGATCCAAAGAACAGAATCACCTATGTCTGTATGATTTTCTTCACATCTTCTTGGTTTCATCTGACTGCTGAAGCCATGGTCCACAAAGAGCTTACAAAGAAGGTACGGGATCTCGCTGTCAAAAGGAATCGATCAGGAGAGGGGGACAAAATAATTTCCAAAACATTAGATATACCATGGAACAGCCTGAAGGCCATCATCAACAAATAGAGAAAATGGGGCACCACAGTAACATCACCAAGAACAGGATGTCCCTCCAAAATAAATGAAAGGACAGGAAGAAAACTTAAAAGGGAAGCTGCCAAGAGACCTACAGCAACATTACTGCAGGAATATCCCTTTCCCAAAAAAAGAAAAGAAAATAACATTAAAAAAAATCACCTAAAAGGCCACCTAAATCACCCTGAACCGTATGTTTAAATGTGTCATTCTAATAGAAACGTGGTATTCTAAAAGATGTGTTTGGCACAAAAACAAGACAGCATATCACCCATAGAACACCACCCACAGGGAAGCATGGTGGTGGCAGTATCATTCTATGGGGCTGCTTCTCTTCAGCTGGGACTGGGGCTCTAGTCAAGATAGAGGGAAGCATTGATAGCTTTTATACCAATCTATTTTGGCACAAAAACTGCAGGCCTCTGTTAGACAGCTGAAGAAGAAGAAAAATTTCACCTCCCAGCATGATAATGACCGAAAACACAATGGCGTCAGAAGAAGAAGATCAACGTTATGAAATGGCCCAGTCAGAGCCTATGTGGAATGACTTGAAGAGGCCTGTGTACTGTGTGAGATCCCCTCACAATTTGATAGATCTGGAGCATTTGTGCAAGGAAGAGTGGGATCAAATGACCAAATCCAGATGTGCTAATTTGGTAGACTCTTACTTTGCTGTATTACAAGCAACATGTGTTTTAACAATTTGTTTTAATTAAGGGATGTTTACAATTGTGCAAGTTTTTTTTCTTTTTTTCTAAAACACTTCTATTTGTTTTTTACTTGAATTTTGTTGGTTCCTGTGTGACAGTAAAGGTGGGAAAAGATCTCATGATTTTTCTTGGTTTAATTTTTTACATCAATTTTAACAGGGGTGTGTAGTTTTTTTTTGTATCCACTGTATTAGGGGTGTAACTGAATAGGAATACATTATACAGAATGAGCAGATAATATGGTGTAACTAAGTTTAAAGTCGGGCAAGGAGGAGGCGGGAACCGGCTGAACATCAGCATAAACTTTAATAGTAAACAGAACGTAAACCACAACAGAAACACACAACGAAACACAAAGCGCACAGCGCTCTCTCTCTCTCTCTCTCTCTCTCTCTCTCTCTCTCTCAGTGGAGCCTCCAGCCTCTCTTTTATCTCTCTCTCTCCCACTGATTACCCAAATCAAACCTGGCTTCTCCCTCCTCCTCACCACATATGGCTCTGTGTGTGTGTGTGTGTGTGTGTGTGTGTGTGTGTGTGTGTGTGTGTGTGTGTGTGTGTGTGGTTTTACAAAGCCTGCCAGAAGTGCACATCAAGTGTAGGATCCCATGGGATGCAACAAAAACGTCACAAAAGCGACAGGTTTTTACTTTCATGTGGGTGTATGCAAACAGTCAGACATGAAGCTTGCAGGACAAATAAAGACCATGCTCATTAAAATGACCATTAATATGATTGTGCAACACTGCGTGATGCAGTTAAAGCATTCATTCATCGTTAATAACTGCCTGGTCAGGGTCGTGGAGGTTTAAATTAGGCTACTAGTTTGTTTATATTTTAGGAAATAGAACAAACTAAATTCATTAGACACGGTGCAGGCAGGGGCAAACAAAAATAATAACATGCATGAGTGTGATTAATAAAACAGTAAAAGGATTAACCTAGTTCCTACCACTTTGCAACATTTTTTTGTGTTTGTTTCAAACATCTGCATTTGTTGTTTTCTTCTACAAGTCTGAAAACTCTTTCATGTCTCTTCTCTGCCGAGATTTACAGATGACTGGTCGGCATTTTCATGTTCTCTGTCTTGTTTAAGCAAGGGCACTCCTATCTTAGGAAAATGTATGTTGAAACAATGAGTGTGCTGTGAGGTGTATAATAGAAATGGAACAAACATATGAATAATGTGTATAATAGAAATGGAACAAACATATGAATAATGTGTATAATAGAAATGGAACAAACATAGGAAAACTGTATAAGCATTGGATATTTTCAAATATTATTATTGTTGGATTTTAACACCTTTTAAGCAACTTAGTCATTTTTGACTGACATTCCTTTTGGAGTTTATGATAAATAAACTTAACTTATATGAAATTATACCACTCATTTTTGAGTAAATTAAGCACAATTTCTGCTTTATTTTGGGTACTGTAGATCAGGGACCAGAGAAAAACCTTGTTGAGGGATCTTATACTCTGGTCTGATCATTTTCTATGGCAGGTCAGATCTAACTGGAACACCACAGATGTAGAAAATTTGATGAAACTACTGAAAAGCCAATAAAACCAGTTATTAATTTTATGCGTTCAGTTGCATAAGGACAAAATCAGTAAGCTTTATTCCAGTCAGATTAAAGAAACCATAGTTATGATAGAGGAAAATAGCAAATTGGCCAAAGTTCACCAGAAAACAACAGGAGGGTTTAAAAGAGCACCTGTGTCTTTTAAAAATGGAAATCATTCTCTGACACGAATAGGGACCATTAAGACATCATTAAGCATCTAGATTCGAATAGGTTTCTACACTGGTTTCTTTGGTTTGATGATAATGATTTAATGATGTACACAAACACATTATATCCTATATTGGATGCAGATTATTTACAATTTGTGTACATTTATCACAACACAACAAAACAGATTTATTTTTCTTGCTCTTTCTCTCTCTCTCTCTCTCTCTCTCTCCCTCTGTCACTGCTCCAGCCAGGCTAATAGACACCAGCTGTTATTAATCACCATCAAGCGCTTGACTGCTCAGATTGGTTAACAGGAAGAGAGCATGTGGACATAGCTAGTCGGCTAGCAGGGATTTTTTTCTCCTGCCCCAACGTGTCTTGAGGTTGTGCTATTATTGGTGCATTTGCTCTTATACATATGCTGTGTTTATGGAGTTTAATCCTATGTAACCAGTTTTGTCAATTATTGTAAGTTGCTTTTCCCTTTTTGTTACTGGCTGGGACAAGAGAGAAGACCTCATTATCTGTTCTTTCTTATTACTTTTTGTTTTTGTTACTTACCAAACCCTAGAAGGGGAGGAAGCATAACAATGATATTACTGTGGACATGACTTTATTAACAAATTAATGTTTAGGCTCCGGGTGGTATAATGCCATTAAAATTATTCAAAACACTTACATCAGGTTGCTAAAACTCAAGTAAAGATAAAAAGGAGCAAGTCAAATTCAATATTTCATGGAATTAAAAATAGTACAGAAAAAGAAAAAAAAAAAAAAGTAGCTGAAGAACATTTATCTAGCATTTACCTTAGTTTCCATACTGTGAATTACTACAAATTAGTGGTCAATATTTGCATTCAAAGACACTTGACTTAGAAAATAATCTATGTGATTGCATCCACATTTAAGACAGAAACTGGCAATCTTTTATATATATATATATATATATATATATATATATATATATATATATATATATATATATATATATATATATATATATATATATATATATATGAATATGATCAAAGCATTTTTCTCACGAACAAGATAAAGTGCTTAGCGTTACAAACATTGTTGGAAATCCACCCCGTGACTTCTGGCAGTCCTTAGCCGAACAGTTCATGATTTACTTTATGCTCTGCTTCCCCCTTGTGGACAAAGTCTTTATTGCACAGAAAGTATGAAAATGGTGCTGATATACATTCACCACAGACAAACTGGATTACATTTCCTAACTGAAATAATTTCTCAATAAAAAGCTTCTTTAATAATATAGACAGCAAAAATCTATTGAATATTACATGTTAGCACAATATTTAAAAGAGTGATTAATGAACAGAGTATGATGATTACTGCTTTGTTTGGTTCTCACCATTTACAGATCTCACTTGCAGTCTAAAAAAAATCTATAGACACCTTGAATATCACAGCACAATAATATAGTTATATATAATCCATCTATTCATTTGAACTATTCACATAGATCAAAGGCATAAAATTTACATAGTGTTAAAATGTAATGAATATGATGATGATGTATGCAGATGACATTATTTAATCTTTAAAATCAATGTTATATATTAAATTTAGTTTTAACTCTAAATATTGAGTATTTAGATGTTATAGATCATTCTTTTTTTTCTTGTAAAAGATGTTTCCATCTGGCTGCACCCTCCAGGTCACTGTAGTGTTCCCCAACAGTCCCTTTTGTTCAAGTTTCTGTTTGATCTGAAGAACAGAATCAGGGTTTAATTTCTCAGTACTGTTTTTGTATAATAACACATTTTTATTACAATAATAACCCTTGTATATTTAACGCTACAGGAACTTACCGTGATTACTGTTGACTAGCAGCAGTTCTTTATGAAAGTAGCATAAACACTCATTACAAATAAGGTCCACAACTGTGTCTGTATTTGTAGTAATTTAGGAGAATAAATCTGTTGTGGTCCATGTATCTTTTGTTTATTCTATTTTCGTGTCAGAAACAAATCCAGAACGGTTTTTGATTGTGGTTCCAAAATGGAAAAACTTTTTTTTTTGTTTTTTAACTTGTTTTATTATCAGAAATCGCAGATACAAAATTTTAATGTTTCTTTTCTTTCTTTGTAAATCACAAAAAGGAATCGTAAACAAGCTTCAACTGAAAAAGGGTCAGTTTTTGGTCTGTGTACTTTTGCATTCATTCATTATTCTATTTTTAACCTGACATTAAAAACAAGCAACAAACAAACAAAAATAACAAACAGTTTTATGATAAAAAAAAAATGCTATAATTATGTTAATCATGTTACTCAGAAAGTTTCAGGACAGCACCACCTTGTCAACAATTATAACGCAATTACAAAAATGCTAATAGCTTTTGACTACTTTTGCACATTGTCATGTGATTGGTATTCACAGATTATGCATAGAACAATGATACCAACTACAGTTGCAATCAAAATTATTCAACCCCCATTGCAAATCAGGTTTATTGTCAAAATTGACACTTTCAGCTGTTTGCAATGAACAAATCAAACAAAAGCAATTGAAATAGTTCAACACACCAAATGCTTCAAGTGGTTTCCCCAAATTCAACTGAAAATGCAACTTATAATGATTTCTCCAGTTTCAATATTATACAACCCCAATGAATAGAATCTCTCACAACAGCACAAATACGCAAAACAGGTGTTGTCTCAAGCATACTTGATGCAAGTAATCAAGGGCTTCATTAGTTGCACCAGGTGTGCTTGAGCTGGAACACAAGACATACCTGAACTGGCTAGGGGCAGAAAATACATGAAATACCTGGACGGGGCAGAAAAAGGAAGCTATCAATGGCTGCAACCAAATTTCTGAGAAGACAGGTTGTGAAAAACCCTTGAGTGACTGCAAAAGACCTGCAGCAAGACTTGGTGGCATCAGGCACTGAGGTTTCAGTGTGTGCTCACTGAAACCTCAGTATGTATGGTGTGTACTAAACGCAGAACGTTTCCATGCCAGCTTTAGTTAATGTATATTCATTTTTTGATTTTATACGGTTCGCGTTTTTCATTTCTCCTGCTTGGATATTGTAACCACAGTCAAATAAGCATTCATGTCTTATTTATTAAATTACCTGTGGCACCTCTACAAATGGTATAGCCAAGGTTTGTCTGAAATTAGACAGTTAATGAGTCTTATAGAGTAGAAAAACTGTGGCAAAAAGAGAAGGAGAACATTAAGAACACAAAGATAGCAAGCGAGAAGGATAACAGACATTTGAGAAGGTGAAAAATGAGAAATGCAAACAGAGGCATCTTAACACAATTTCAGAGACATCCCGTGACTCACCAGCTCTAAAATTGATGACTGCACAGCAGGATCAAACACATCGGTCTTCACCTGCAGTTTCATGATCTGAATCTTCGGTGGAACTGTGGAAAACACACGTAAAAAAAAGGATTTCCGGTCATTTCCTGCTGTTATATCCACTGTAGTCTTTATGGGAGAATCTATAATTTTGACACCCTTACATGATTCAAATCACCACGGGGTGTCTGTATTAATAAGCATGTTAGGTTTTTTTTAATTTTTTTAAAAATTTTTTAATTTTTTATTTTTTTAGATTTTATCAATAAAACCAACTAGACAAACCTTTCTCTTTCTTTTTTTCTTAACTAATTCCAGTATGTACGTTCTGCAGAAGAACTTGTAAGAGTCAGTTACCTTCCCTACAATGCACAATTTTTCCTCTTAAAGACACCCCACCTTCAAAATGAATATTCAGATGTATGGTTTATGTGAATTAATTAAGCATTTATCTTAATGTTACATTACATTTATTGCATGGAGAGTCCTTATGTGCTAGGAATTTGTTTATGGTAAATTTGTATTTGTGCTGTAAATTAATGTGAGCTACTTTTGCAGCATTCAAATATTTTAATTTTAACCATTCCTGCTTTTACTTTATTAACATAAGGGAACTTGGGTAAACATGGTATTTTTTGATGATGCACAGAAATGTAAAAAATAAACAAAGACAAAACTTGTAAAATTCAATTTTTTGAAGACCATTGGTAGCAGTAGTCAAGGAAACAAAAGACTCACTGGTGTGACAGAAGAAATAGTGCAGGTTGATGCAAGGTTCATCACTGAACAGTCCATTATTAACTGATGCACAGCTCCCCATAATTCTCTCATAATTATCCGGTTGTCCAGGAGCCCAAGGGAGGTTTGAAGTGTTGGTCCTGTCTGACCACTTCCAAGTGTCTCTATATAGGCCAATCCAGGAATCACCCTGGATATTCCTCACCTGTGCTAACATGTTGTTGTCTGAGCTGTTGAAAGAGCTGGCCAAGTCTGTGTGGTATGTTCGGCAGTAAGCCTGAGCTTCAGGCCAAGTCACTAGACTTTTGATGCCGATGAACTTGTCAGTGCCACTGAAATTAGCTGTGAAATTGGGGGGTGGGGATGTAGATAAAAATAAAATTGTGAACATAGTGTCTGCACCTGCCTCCACTAAAAAAATGTGATCCCAATTATTATTTGTTATTTTTTCATACTTTGCAGTTCATCTAACCCAATCATGTACTAGAATTAGTAAAATGGTAGGAAAAGCTTAGGTTCCTAAATCATGTTGAAAAACCAGCCATCAAGCCAAAACAAAGCAAATTCAGGATAATGACTCACCGTTGTAGCATATGAAGGCTCTTAGAAATTTACATGATGTATCAAGCCATTTAGCATTTGCAGATATCATAACACACGCTTCTATTCCCAAAGCATTATTAGGCTGACCAGGGTTCCAACTGGTATAAGTGACATCCTTCAGTGGGAGGTCATTTAAGGACCAGCGCCAACTATTAAAATCATCATACAATCCGACCCAGGCAGATGCTGCCAGACCTTTGTTTGCTGCTTCTTTCTTCAATCTTAGCCAATCAGTATCACTTATGACTGTTGCCAGGTCAGTGTGCATCGCCCTGCAGTAATTCTGTGCGTCTGGCCATGACTGCAGTTCCATGATCAGGTCATACTTGTGAGGGACGTTTCCCAGGATTGATACAGCAACTGTGAATAAACCTGTTGGTGACATTTTTATAATAATAAATAGTATAGTAATGCATGTACATTACAGTACAGTAAACTTGCATTGATGAATGTTTGAATAATGATTTACCAATAAATAGTAAAATTTACAATCCAATCTACTGGTTAAGCTTGCGACTTAACATTTAAAAAAATAGTGAATAATAATTTAATCATTCAGAAACAATTAAAAAGACAGAAAAGTGAACAGTTATACCATTTCATTTCATTACCAGCTGTGTACTTGGTAGCTGCTTGCCAACAATTGGAACTTGGCTGGATGGTGTATATTAAAAAAAAATATATAAAAAAAAACAAAAAAACCTCCAAGTACCCAAGTTGTTTTTCAATAGATACAGGTGATACTCAACCAGAATATATATATATATATATATATTGTTAGGTAGCGCCGCGAGCGCGACTCCACTTCCCAGAATGCTGAACAGTCAACAAACATGGCCACCTTGCACTCACAGCAGTATATGGACTCCAATAACCAGCATGCATGGCGGCCCACAAATATGGCCACCGCGGACTACACTCCCCATGACACTCCCTCACTCCCATGCTCACAGTCACCCTCCTTCTGATTGCACACACCCGTTTTCAATTCCAAGTTCACTACAGGACTTTAGTTTGTAACTTCCAACGCGAAGTGTTTGTTTTGTTTTCGTATCTGACATTTACCAAGCCTTTATTCTCGGACGGATTATCTCTGGTTTATGAACTTTCCTTGTGTTTAACGGATTTTGGATTACTTCTCTGCCCTTGGATTGTCTATTTTGGTTTATGGAACTTTTGCTACGTTTGTGGATTTTGTCTGTTGCTCTGCCTCTGATTACACTGTTTGCCCGTGATACTGAACGCTGCCTGTTTTTTGACCATTCTTCTGCCTCACGTTTTGGAACTGTTTATCTTTATACTAACAATATAAATAAAGTGATGAAAGTTCCCCGTGTATTTCATAATAAATTAAGAAAAAAAAAATAATAAAAAATAAATAAATAAAAATAATAATATAATATATAATATTATTTTATTTTTATATTATTATTATTATTATTGTTATTATTATTGTTATTATTAGGGGCCAAGCATCGCAGGTGGGAGGCACCTATTGTATCTGTTAGTTTTCTTCTTTTTGTTCTTCTTCTTCCACTCTTGAGTCTATGGCAGCCCATAGACCCACTTGCGGGAAAGTTATGAAATTTGGCACGCAGATAGAGGACAGTCTCAACATTAACCGTCGCAATATTAGAGTCTCTATCTAAAACCCTCTAGTGCCACCAGTTGGTCAAAATTTGAGTTACGTTTATGCTAATAACTTTTGAACCGTAAGGAGTAGAAACAAAATTCTTTTTTGAAGGCGATTCGATTGTACCCTATGATGTCATTTTCCATCATAAAAAATGTCCACCATTTTGAATTTTCTTTTTCAAGAAAACTTTTTCGAAATTGTCCTAGACAGTTCGTCTTATTTTCACCAAAATTGGAAAATCTTGAAACCATGCTGGCAAAAAGTTATTAAAAGCTTTTTGATAGACCAAACCGTTCTTGAATAAAGCATGAATGAATTTGAAGGCGGGCACGCCAAAATAGACATGAAGCAATATCTCTGTAATGCTTTAGTGTATTTTTACCAAACTTAGGTTTCTCATAGTCATCATGACTTGAGCTATGACTTGACCTACTGGTCAGGAGATTAAAATTGCTACTTTTGCTTATAACTTCTTAACAGTTTAGCCAAAAATCACAAGATTGCTCTCTTTCGAGTTGGTGCAGCATACTGAGTGGAACTATATCTGGTTTTCCCATGTCAGCCATTTTGGGCATTGGCCATTTTGAAGGTACTCAAAAGGTTTCAGGACAGCACCACCGTGTGGTCAGAAGATAGAATATTTAAAACTGCTAATAAGTTTTGCCTGCTTTGCCTGTTGTCCTGATATTGATCATAATAGATTCCTTGGGTCATGCCGAGAACAGTGATACCAATTATGCCATGGTCGGTCGAGCTTCCTGTCCACCATTTGGAAATGATTTGAAAACCTACTTTTTCGAACTCCTCCTAGACCGTTTGTCCAATTTTCACAAAAATTGAATCATCATTGATCATCTTCAGATCATGCCGACAAAACTCAACTTAGTCAAGTTCTCGAATAACGGGAAAACGGATTTGACGAAGAGCATGTCGAAATGGATGTAAGGCTATATCTCCATAATGCTTTAGCATATTCAGACCAAACTTAGTAAATGTCATCGCCATCATGACTTGAGGGTACCCTCACAGTTTCGGAACAGTGCCACCTAGTGCTCACAAGTTATGAAAAATAGCAGATGCTGGCTTTTTTCGGTCTGTTTGTCCAATTTTCACCCAAATAGACTCAGATCCACTTCAGTCCATGCTAGCAATAAGTTATGGAGTTTGTGTTGATATACCAAACTGAACTTTAGGGCTGAAATCAGTGATATACGTTTTTCCACAGTAGGCCATTTTGTCTGTCTGCCATTTTGAGTCATGACAAAAACATACTTTTTCGGAGTCATCTTAGACCATTTATCAAATCTTCACCAAATTTCACACAGATGATCATCAGAACTTGCTGGGGAAAAAAACTTTTTGAATTTTCAAACCATTTCCATATAACACTCTGCATTGTGTTTTATGCAATATCTTGGCAACACTACTGTCTATTGCACTGAAAGTTGTTATATAAAATCATGACCATGCTCTGATGCTTGCTTATCTCCTCATTTTGCCAATTTTGTGCTTGGCCCCGTAATTGCTGCTTGCAGCTATATTTATTGTTCTTCTTCTTCCACCCTTTGTAGTCTATGGTAGCCCATAGAACTGAGCATATGGAAGTTATGAAATTTGGCACACAAAAAGGGGACAGTCTAATGTTACTTGAGCAAATTTGGAGTCGCTATCTTAAGCCCTCTAGCACCACCAACAGGTCAAATATTCGTTCATGTTTATATTAATATCTTTTGAACCGTCAGGGCTAGAAACAAAATTTGCCTCTGATTCCTTGGCTTGTGCCAAGTCAAGTGAACACTTCAATTTCTGCCCACCAGGTCTTCAGACATTTTGAATTTTAGGAAAAACGTGTGTGTATGCACATGCAGTACGTGTTCAGACCAATATTGTTATAGAATCCCCATATACTGCGGAAAAATAAATAAATAAATTACATCACACTTTTTCACTCAGTTGGCAGCCTCCCTTGTTTAAAGTGTTTCCTTGAGTGGATTCACTTTTAAACCCCAAAAAGGGATAGAAATATTAAAGAAAAGAATGTAACTCAACTCTGAATATGGCCATTTGTGTGTCAATATACAGTAGTGCTTGAAAGTTTGTGAACCCTTTAGAATTTTCTAGATATCTGCATACATATGGCCTAAAACATCACCAGATTTTCACACAAGTTGTAATAGTAGACAAAGAGAACCAAATTAAACAAAGGAGCCAAAAATATTATACTTCGTCATTTACTTATTGTGGAAAATGATCCAATATTACATATCTGTGAGTGGTATGTGAACCTCTAGGATTAGCAGTTAATTTGAAGGTGAAATTAGAGTCAGGTGTTTTCAATCAATGGGAAGACAGTCAGGTGTGAATGAGCGCCCTGTTTTATTTAAATAACAGGGATCTATCAAAGTCTGATCTTCACAACACGTTTGTGGAATTGTATCATGGTATAAACAAAGGATATTTCTGAGGACCTCAGAAAAAGAGTTGTTGATGCTCATCAGGCTGGAAAAGTTTACAAAACCATCTCTAAAGAGATTGGAATCCACCAATCCACAGTCAGACAGATTGTGTACAAATTCAAGACCACTGTGACCCTCCCCAGGAGTGGTCGATCAACAAAGCTCACTCCAAGAGCAAGACATGGAATAGTCCATGAGGTCACAAGGGAACCCAGGGTAACTTGGAACTAAAGCAACTAAAGGCCTCTCTCACATTAGCTAGTCCACCATTAGGACAAAACTGAAAAACAGTGTTGTGCATGGCAGGGCTGCAAGGAGAAAGCCACTGCTCTCCAAAAAGAACATGGCTGTCCATCTGCAGTTTGCTAAAGATCATGGGGACAAGCCAGAAGGCTATGGGAAAATATGTTGTGAACAGGTGATACCAAAATAGAATTTTTTTGGTTTAAATGATAAGCGTTATGTCTGGAGAAAGGAAAACACTGCATTCCAGCATAATAACCTTATCCCATCTGTGAAACATGGTGGTGGCAGTATCATAGTTTGGGCCTGTTTTGCTGCATCTGGGCCAGGACGGCTTGCCATCATTGTTTGAACAATGAATTATGAATTATACCAACAAATCAGGACATTTGTCTATGAACTGAATCTCAAGACCCTAAACACACAAGTTGTTCTACCAAAGAATGGTTAAAGAAGAATAAAGTTAATGTTTTGGAATGGCCAAGTCAAAGTCCTGACCTTAATCCAATAGAAATGTTCTGGAAGGACCTGAAGCAGGCAGTTCATGTGAGGAAACTCACCAACATCCCAGAGTTGAAGCTGTTCTGTACTGAGGAACGGGCTAAAATTCCTCCAAGCCGATGTGCACGACTGATCAACAGTTACCGGAAATGTTTAGCAACAGTTATTGCTGCACAAGGGGGTCACACCAGATACTGAAAGCAAAAGTTCACATACTTTTGCCACTCACAGAGATGTAATATTGAAAAATTTCCTCAATAAATAAATGACCAAGTATAATATTTTTGTCTCATTTGTTTAATTGGGATCTCTTTATCTACTTTTAGGACTTGTGTGAAAGTCTGATGATGTTTTAGATCCTATGTATATAGAAATATAGAAAATTCTAGAGGCTTCAGAAACTTTCAAGAACCACTGTATTACCAATTTCATTAATAAATCATTTATAAGTTAAAAAAAAAAATCTTAATAAACACACTTACTAGTGAGATACAGGAACAAATGTTTCTGCTTCATGATGTAGCTGTGGAGTCAAACACAAAAAATGAGGGAGGAAAGAGAAACAAACACTAGCAAAATACAGTACTGTGCAAAGGTTTTAGGCACCCTATTTTTTTAGTTCAAACTTTGTTATAGATTTTTTATTTTATGACTTCTACATTATAAAGTCAGTACAAAATCATTTTAGATTCTCAATCATTAGGTTTCTAGCACAAAATTAAATGTTACAGAAAAAATGTTTGTATGTCATTAAAGAAAGCAGCATATTACGTAAGATACACTTTTCAGACAAAAAACACAATGAAGGCTGCTGGGTTTTGCTGCAAAAATAAAAGCAAGTGTGACAGTCAAAGTCTCCAGAAGAACTGTGGCTGGTTCTGCAAGATGCTCAATAAAACTTACTAGCTAATTTCCTTATAAAACTGCACAAGTTGTACCGGAGATTTTTTAAATTTTTTTATTTATTTATTTTTTTGTCACAGCAAATATTGACTTTGTTTCATTTGCTACTGTTTACTGCTCTTTACGGTATTTTTTTTTTTTAAATGTAGAAACATTTATTCTCATTATTTTGAAGGCATCTTTGCTCCATAGCATTTCTGTGCCTAAGACATTTGCACAGTACTGTATGTCCAATCAGACAAACTAAATAACATATTTTAATTACTCTAACACTTGCTGTTGAGCAGCTCACAGTGTCGGCGTGTCAAATCATGCTAATAAACATCTACCCAATAATATAATTTTCAGTATACTTATATACACTGCAAAAAATGAATTTCAAGAAAGTAAAAAAAAGCCTTGCTTCTGAGAAATTTGTCTTATTTTTTGTGTAAAAAGAAAAATAATCTTGCCAAGCATGTTCTGCATTAGAAAGGTAATCTCATTTTAAGAAAATATATCTAACTTTTTCTAAAGAAGATATCTCATGTAATGTTGAGCAAGATTTAACCAATAACAAGCTACAACAATGGTTTGCATAACATCCCAGCAGAGGAAGAAGATTTCCTTATTTTTAGACTAAGACCACTTTAGCTGTGAGGTAGGCCTGTTCTGCCCTATACAGTTTCAGTGCTGGTTCATTGTTGCAGTGTGCTGGCCAGCTCTGCAGCTCCCGTTTAAGCTCATCCAGGTAAGTAGCACTCACTGGCAGTTTTACTATGGCCATGTTTACATGGTTTTGTCTTCAAAAAGTCCATTTTCATCAGGCATTACACTCCTCTTCACTGGTGCACATAACTGAATATCAGTTGTCCATAAATATTTCCCCAGCACATGAGCAATGGAGAATGATTAGCACATAAGCTGCATGCAAAAATACTGAATACTTGGAGGGGAAGCATCCAATGCTTGTGACCCCAGGAGGCTTAATAGCAGCTTGTGATCGGTTTCCAACTAGAAATGTTTGCTGATGAAAAAGTTCCAGAACCTCTCAGAGGCCCAGGTCAATCCAGTGCCTCTTTCTCCACCTGTGCATATCTCTGCTGAGTCTACGTGAGAGACCTCGACACAGGCTACCAACACATAGGCCTCTCTGCCTCCCATTTTTGCAGCAGCACACCTCCTAAGCCATATGATGACACATTCGCTGACACTTTATAGTTTCTGTTCAGGTCATACATGGCTAACACCGGAGAGGAAACCAGTGCCTCTTTCAACCCATGAAAAGCTTTTGCCTGCTGACAGCCCCACAGCCAGCGGTTTTTCTTAGACAGGAGATCTCGCAATGGCTTGTCTTTCTCAGCAAGTTGTGAAATGAGTTTCCCCAGCTGGTTGACCATTCCAGTAAAGCTCCGCAGCTTGCTCACAGGTCGGGGCTAATACCACAGGCGGATATCACATGGCCAAAAATCATCACCTCCTGTCTTGACAAGTTACACTTGTTGATGCCTGCCTTCTGGATCTTCCCCACACAGCATGCAGTCAAGGATCATGCTCCTCCTTTGTTCGGCCCCAACCAAGACATCATCAACATGACAGACGACCCTTTCAAGACCCTCTGTGACCTCACTCACCATCCTGTTCTGAAGATGTTTAGGAGCCAAAGCGATCTTGAATGGCAGATGTCTGAAGAAATATCGACCGAAGTATGTTATGAATGTCGTAAGTTTGGCTGACTCTTCAGCCAGGGTTATTTGCCAAAACCCCATATTAGCATCCAGCTTGCTAAATATTCTGTCTCCAGCCATTTTCCCCAGTGTTTCTTCCACTGACTTTAGTATTTAATGTATTTCTCACAGCACACTGACTCATTGAGTTTTCTGAGATGCATATGCCAACACATGCATACAGCCCTGAATTCTTTGGCACCAACACAATGCCGGTGCACCATTCTGTTGGCTTCTTGACTCTGCTGATCACCCCACTCTGCTGACATCATCCATTCCAACCCCCCATGATGTCACCACTAGTCGCCTATAGTTCTTTTAAGCAAAGGATTAAAATAATGATAACACCACAGTGTACAGAAGGAAAATTACAAAAAAATTATTTTCTTATTTGAAGCTTCTTATTCGAATTTTCCATTCCACCTTAAAAGGTCCCGGTCTTACAATCTTTCACCTGTAGATGGTGCTATGAAGCTCACTAATATTACATTCTGTACAATTTCAAGTTAAAGACCATTATCTCCTCATTATCAAAATGGCTAAATGTGAAAATTGCATATTAAAGTAAGTATAATGTACAGCTGTGGCCAAAAGTTTTGAGAATGACACAGATATTAATTTTCACAAAGTCTACTGCTTCAGTGTTTTTAGATCTTTTTGTCAGATGTTACTAACTGTTACTGAAGTATAATCACAAGCATTTCATAAGTGTCAATGGCTTTTATTGACAATTACATGAAGTTTATGCAAAGAGTCAATATTTGCAGTGTTGACCCTTCTTTTTCAAGACCTCTGCAATTCGCCCTGGCATGCTGTCAATCAACTTCTGGGCCACATCCTGACTGATGGCACCCCATTCTTGCATAATCAATGCTTGGAGTTTGTCAGAGTTTGTGGGGTTTTGTTTCCCCACCTGCCTCTTGAGGATTGACCACAAATTCTCAATGGGTTTGAGGTCTGGGGAGTTTCCTGGCCATGGACCCAAAATGTCGATGTTTTGTTCCCCAAGCCACTTCATTATCACTTTTGCCTTGTGGCAAGGTGCCCCATCATGCTGGAAAAGGCATTGTTTGTCACCAAACTGTTCTTGGATGGTTGGGAGAAGTTGCTCTCTGAGGATATTTTTGTACCATTGTTTATTCATGGCTGTGTTCTTAGGCAAAATTGTGAGTGAGCCCACTCCCTTGGCTGAGAAGCAACCCCACACATGAGTGGTCTCAGGATGGTTTACTGTTGGCATGACACAGGACTGATGGTAGCGCTCACCTTTTCTTCTCTGGACAAGCTTTTTTCCAGATGCCCCAAACAATCGGAAAGGGGATTAATCAGAGAAAATGACATTACCCCAGTCCTCAGCAGTCCAATCCCTGTACTTTTTGCAGAATAGCAGTCTGTCCCTGATGTTTTTCCTGGAGAGAAGTGGCTTCTTTGCTGCCCTTCTTGACACCAGGCCATCCTCCAAAAGTCTTCGCCTTACTGTGCGTGCAGACGCACTCACACCTGCCTGCCGCCATTCCTGAGCAAGCTCTGCACTGGTGGTGCCCCGATCCCGCAGCTGAATCAACTTTAGGAGATGGTCCTGGCACTTGCTGGACTTTCTTGGGTTCCCTGAAGCCTTCTTCACAACAGTTGAACCTCTCTCCTTGAAGGTCTTTGTAATGAATCAGCTTTAAAAATGAAACAACACGAAAGTGCACGCTTGGATTCAAAGCACCTTTTTAAAGGAGACAAAAGTTTTAATGCGTGCCCGCATTATCCACCAGAATATGTAGCAAATCAGATGAATCTGCAACGTTTAAAATATATTCTCCACCAGTTACAATTCATGTAAAGAATTAAAAGATGTTTAACACGTTTAAATGTATTCTCCAACTTATGTAAGGAATTAGCTCGAATGGTGTGAAATATATCTATATATCTATTCAATGTGTGTTGTGACCAGTTATAAATATCAGCCATGAAAGAGAATTCATGTATGCGCACATATACATATAGATAATTAACTACAACGGATTATAATTAATTATGACTATGTATGTGGTCTAGATCAGGTTTTAGGATTAGCTGTAGTCTAGTTTAGAATTATGCGCTCTAAAGAGGGAGTTTAAAAAATGTCACTATGAAAGACCAATTAATATTTACATATTAACACTCCTACATTCAGTGCAAAATACAAAAATACTTCTTATTAAATAGGTGAGAGAAACATTAGACCATAACCAAACCAAAAAAATAGTGCATACAATTTAAACACCCAACATCAAAACGTACCTTGAATCTGAAAATTTGATGCTGTTTCTTCAAAAACTCACTTCATATCTTCACTGCTTGAATACCTTAACTGGCTTTAAATAGCCCAAGCCTTTAGTTCTTTACAGAAAGTAGTTCTCGAGTTTTACAAGACACATAAATGGTGAGGATTTAAATCACAAGTGGCGGAGATTGATTTCCATTTTGACCTTCACAGCTTATTCAAATAAGTTCAGCTTTAGGGCAGTGAGGGAAAGCCACAAACAAACTGCATCATAGGAATGATTGATAACAGCAAATTACACTTTTGAGATAAAAAAAATTCCTTTGTTCTTGATCTTTTTTCCACTTTATGGCTCAGATGTGTGTGAGCAAGTTTTATTAAATGTGTTAAACACACTCATTGTGACTATTTGACTGAGACTGATTTCCATTTTTACTTTGCCTAAGACACAGGTGTTTTTATTTAAAAAAGGTCAAAAGGTAGTCCATATGGAGAATTTTTGTGATTTTTGTGCTTTTTTGTGGAAAACTACTATGCACCAAATTGTTTTGCATGGTCTTTCACAGTGATATTTGCTAGTAAGTGAGACCTTTAAGCTGTACTTTAAGCTGTTTAATGCAGGGGAATCGAAGAAGGCTTTGGCTGAGTACAAAATTGTGGAGTTCGCTTGATTTTGCATTAATTTCTGCGATCGCAAAATTGCGAATCGCAAAGGGACTATCAAAATGCAAGAAAATACAACAAGTCAGTTTTCAAGATTATAAACAGAAAACAAATAACAGTCATTTAAAAAAAGAGCATGTAACATAAGTGCATCCATTAAACCTATGTACCCTTTAAGCCGACATTCAAGTTTGACATAAACTAAAAAGAAACCAATAATGTGCACTGTTGGTTGTTTTAGCCAGTTCTGCTCTTTGCTACTAGACTAATATTTTTGTTGCATGCCAGTCAGATTAGCCAGTATTGAATGAGCACTTGCAATGTGCATGCATCCCCTAGTGACCTTGCAGAAAGTAACAAAAAACTTCATACGGAGGGTATGTTACATTCAAAAGAGATTCTTCCACTGTGTGTGCGCGCATATGCGCGCACGTGTAGGTAAGCTTTGTGTGTGTGCGCGTGTGTGTGCGCCCGCATGCGTGTGTGTGTGTGTGTGTGTGTGTGTGTCTGAAGAGGGGGGGTCGCATTCCGATGGCATCTGGTCAGACACCAGATGGGGGTTACTGATAAGGATTCACAGCTCTAAGAAACAGAGAAACTTCTTTGCTAAATCCAGGCTGATTCAGAAATCAGTTTGATACGTTCAGACGTTACATCTTGATGATCCGAAAAATGGTTAATATAGGTGCAATCTTACTAGCTGCAATATCCTTGCCTGTGAATGCCTTTTTGTGCAAAGCAATGAAGGATGCACGTGTTTCCTTGCAGGTAACCATAGTTAACAGAGGAAGAACAATAATTTCAAGCACCACCCTCCTTTTAAAGCTTCCAGTCTGCTATTCTAACTCAATCAGCATGACAGAGTGATCTCCAGCCTTGTCCTCGTTAACACTCTCACCTGTGTTAACGAGAGAATCACTGACATGATGTCAGCTGGTCCTTTTGTGGAAGGGCTGAAATGCAGTGGACATGTTTTTTTGGGATTAAGTTCATTTTCATGGCAAAGAGGGACTTTGAAATTAATTGCAATTCATCTGCTCACTCTTCATAACATTCTGGAGTATATGCAAATTGCCATCATAAAAACTGAGGCAGCAGACTTTGTAAAAATTAATATTTGTGTCATTCTCAAAACTTTTGGCCACGGCTGTAGTATCAAAATACTAAATAATAATAATAATAAAAAAAACCTACTGTAGGGTTTATTAACAATGAACCTGGCATTTCAGACTATTGGATGCAGGCAGATTGTACTTTCTGATTAATTCTATACAATTATTTAGAAAAATGTGACAATTGCATAAGGAAAAAGTGGTATAATACATAATCAAAATACTAATGAAATCCACATTATGTGAATTTTATTATTTTATTTCAAACATATTTTGGCACGAAATTAACTCGACACCCACCATATTACACTGCAACAACAAAACCGCTAGAATATATTCGTTAAACACACTTCAGTTGTTTATCAAAACAATGTACAGTGGTGCTTGAAAGTTTCTAACCCTTTAGAATATTCTATATTTCTGCATACAGCACCCTCCACTAATATTGGCAACCTTGGTAAATATGAGCAAAAAATTCTTTGAAAATTTGTCTTTATTGTTTAACTATTTGATCTTTTATTCAAATTTTCACAAAAACACTCTGCTCTCATAGATATCAAACAACTGCAAACACAACACAGATTTATCCAAAAAAAACAACTTTCTTTAATATAGGTGTGCAACAATTACTGGCACCCTTTTAGTCAATACTTTGTGCTACCTCCCTTTGCCGAGATAACAGCTCTGAGTCTTCTCCTGTAATGCCTCATGAGGTTGGAGAATACATGGCAAGGAATCTGAGACCATTCCTCCATACAGAATCTCTCCAGATCCTTCAAATTTCGAGGTCCATGCTGGTGGACTCTCCTCTTCAGTTCACTCAACAGGTTTTCTATGGGTTTCAAGTCAGGGGACTGGGATGGCCAGGGCAGGACCTTGATTTTGTGGTCAATAAACAATTTTTGTGTTGATTTTGATGTATGTTTTCATTGTCCTGCTGGAAGATCCAACCACGGCCCATTTTAAGGTTTCTGGCAGAGGCAGTTAAGTTTTCATTTAATATCTGTTGATATTTGATAGAGTGCATGATAGCATGTATCCTAACAAAATGCCCAGGTCCTCTGGCAGAAAAACAGACCGAAAACATTAAAGAGCCACCACCATATTTGACTGTGGGCATGAGATACTTTTCCATATGGCTACCTCTCCATGTGCGCCAAAACCACCTCTGGTGTTTATTGCCAAAAAGCTCTATTTTGGTTTCATCTGACCATAGAACCCGATCCCATTTAAAGTTCCAGTAGTGTTTGGCAAACTGAAGATGCTTGAGTTTGTTTTTGGATGAGAGTAGAGGCTTTTCCTTGAAACTCTTTCAAACAACTTATGGTGATGTAGGTGACTTTGGATTGTAGTTTTGAGGACTTTCAGACCCCAAGACACAACTAACTTCTGCAGTTCTCCACTTTAAATATTTGATCATGCTGCTCAGCCTTAACAACGCTCTAGCGGTGTTCCAAGGCCTTGTCAATGATGTAATCCGGGACTTCTTGAACTGCTTTGTATACTTGGACGACATCCTGACTTTATCCTTGAACTCCCACTGAGCATACTGACCAAGTCCGTCAAGTCCTGCAGTGACTCTTGGAGAACCGCCTGTTCAATAAAGCAGAAAAATGCAAGTTCCATGTCCACTATGTCACCTTCCTGGTGTACGTCATTGAGAGCGGTTGAGGGGACGGGGCCTGCAATACCTGGTGGACTGGGAGGGATACAGACCAGAACGGCAGACCTGGGTACCCCTATCCTTTATCCTGGACCCCTCTCTCATCCGAAAGTTCCACCGGGCCCACCTGGACAAGCCTGGCAGGTTGCCTGGAGGCTCACTGTATGTGTGTGTGTCCCTGGGCATGGCACTCTACTTCTCATGCTCTCTGTTTGAATTATTGGACTCACCTGCTCCTTATCAGCTCACCAATCAACAGTGTATATAAACCCCGGTTCTTCAGCCAGTCATCGCCAGATTGTTCCGGCTTCCAATTTAGTTCACTGCTCATGCTGCCTGTATGCTCGCTCCTGGCTCTCTTCCTGCCACATCCAGCACCATTTTGCCTGCCCTGTGGCACATTGACAGTGCAACTGACCACCACAATGCAGACTAAGTTCAAATCCCAACCTTGACTACACATTACCACAAACCCCAGCTTCCTCAAGCCTTCAATAAAACCCAGTTAACCCTGAACTCCTGTGTCTGTGTTCTGCATCTGGGTCCCCTTGCCCCTGTTTTCATAACATTTGTAATCTTTTCCAGCCTGATGAGCATCATCAGCTCTTTTTCTGAGGTCCTCATAAATCCTCTTTGTTCATACCATGATACACTTACACAAATGTGTGTTGTGAAGATCAGACTTTGATGGATCCTTGTTCTTTGAACAAAACAGGGCGCTCACTCACACCCGATTGTTATCTCATCGATTGAAAACACCTGACTTTAATTTCACCTTCAAATTAGCTGCTAAGCTTCACCCACTTTCACATACTTTAGCCACTCATAGATTTTGGATATCAGATAATTTTCATGTAGACATGCAGCCATGAAATCGAATGAATGAAATTAATTTCATTGCTCTAAAGATGTTTTCTTTAAATAAATAAATAAATAAATAAATAAATAATACATTAAAAAAAAATGTCACTATGAAAGACCAATTAATATTTACATATTAACACTCCTACATTCAGTGCAAACTACAAAAATACTTCTTATTAAATAGGTGAGAGAAACATTAGACCATAAGCAAACCAAAAAAATAGTGCATACAATTTAAACACCCAACATCAAAACGTACCTTGAATCTGAAAATTTGATGCTGTTTCTTCAAAAACTCACTTCATATCTTCAGTGTTGAATACCTTAACTGGCTTTAAATAGCCCAAGCCTTTAGTTCTTTACAGAAAGTAGTTCTCTTCTCGAGTTTTACGAGACTTAAATGGTGAGGATTTAAATCACAAGTGGCGGAGACTGATTTCCATTTTGACCTTCACAGCTTATTCAAATAAGTTCAGCTTTAGGGCAGTGAGGGAAAGCCACAAACAAACTGCATCATAGGAATGATTGATAACAGCAAATTACACTTTTGAGATAAAAAAAATTCCTTTGTTCTTGATCTTTTTTCCATTTTATGGCTCAGATGTGTGTGAGCAAGTTTTATTAAACGTGTTAAACACACTCATTGTGACTATTTGAATGAGACCGATTTCCATTTTGACTTTGCCTAAGACACAGGTGTTTTTATTTAAAAAAGGTCAAAAGGTAGTCCATATGGAGAATTTTTGTGATTTTTGTGCTTTTTTCTGGAAAACTACTATGCACCAAATTGTTTTGCATGGTCTTTCACAGTGATATTTGCTAGTAAATGAGACCTTTAAGCTGTACTTTAAGCTGTTTAATGCAGGGGAATCGAAGAGGGCTTTGGCTGAGTACAAAATTGTGGAGTTTGCTTGATTTTGCATTAATTTCTGCGATCGCAAAATTGCGAATTGCAAAGGGACTATCGAAATGCAAGAAAATACAACAAGTCAGTTTTCAAGATTATAAACAGAAAACAAATAACAGTCATTTAAAAAAAGAACATGTAACATAAGTGCACCTATTAAACCTATGTACCCTTTAAGCCGACATTCAAGTTTGACATAAACTAAAAAGAAACCAATAATGTTCACTGTTGGTTGTTTTAGCCAGTTCTGCTCTTTGCTACTAGACTGATATTTTTGTTGCATGCCAGTCAGATTAGCCAGTATTGAATGAGCACTTGCAATGTGCATGCATCCCCTAGTGACCTTGGGGTATGACCTATTAAAAAGGTCCGAGCCCGAGGGTCACTGCAAGACCCTTGAGCCCGGGGTGGAATCCATGTCCAAACTGTAGTATCGAATGAATGTGTGCGGCGTAGACCACCCCGCCGTAGCACACACATCCTGTAAGGGTACTCCTTTGCATAAAGCCTTCAAGGAGGCGATCCACCTAGTGGAATGAGCCTGTGCCTCATAAGTGGTAGAGATTGCTTCCACTATCCAATTAGAGATGCGCTGCTTTGACACAACTCTACTGTCGCTGCCAAAGCAGACCAGCAACTGCTCCAACTTATGCGACTGGGAATCTCCCAGGGAGTGCCTTCTAGCAGGGATATTATCTCTGAGAACCATATTTGAGCTGGGCAATAAGGTGCTACTAGCAGCAGATATAGACGGTCTTGGAGAACTCTCGCTAGAACTTGTGGGAGCAGAGCGATTGGGGGAAAGGTGTACAGACGTGACCTCGGCCACGTGTGTACCATGGCGTCCAGCCCTAATGGAGTGAGGGCGAACCACAGCGGGTAGTCTGTTGTCTCCTCAGAGGCGAACACATCAACCTCCACTTGGTCGAACCTCTGCCATATGGTCTCTGCCACTTGTGGATGGAGCCTCCAATCCTCGGGCCTCAGCCCCTGCCTCCACAGGATGTTTGCCCCCACATTTCGGTTGTCTGGAATGTACATTGCACTCACAGGCAAATTCTTTCCCTCTGCCCAGAGAAGAATTAATTGCGCCTGCCTGAACAGGTGGCACAAACGTAACCCTCCCTGGTGGTTGATATATCAGACCACCGCTGTATTGTCTGTCACAGCTAACACATGGTGACCTCTCAACTTAGGAAGAAAGAATTTCACTGCTAGGAGTACGGCCCGCATTTCTAGGCGATTTACATGCCACTCTAGATGAGGGCTAAAATTATTATTATTATTAACTTGTTATACAAGTAGAAAAGTAGCTAAAATTTTTATACTATGATTTTAAGAAAATGAGAAGTATTCTTCTATTATAGCTCATGTTCATTAGTCAAGGGGACAAGTGCCTTCAGGCATGATACACTTCTGTCCCATGTCAAAAAGTTTGCTTCTTTCCATGACGGCAACAGTGCTGTTGGTAGCTACCATGTCACTGTTTGGCATGGTGCTGTTTAAAGTTGAATGACTCAAGTAAGGTTTTATGAGCTAATAGAACACTGATGAGAGTATACAGGTGCATCTCAATAAATTAGAATGTCGTGAAAAAGTTCATTTATTTCAGTAATTCAACTCAAATTGTGAAACTCGTGTAATAAATAAATTCAATGCACACAGACTGAAGTAGTTTAAGTCTTTGGTTCTTTTAATTGTGATGATTTTGGTTTACATTTAACAAAAACCCACCAATTCACTATCTCAACAAATTAGAATATGGTGACATGCCAATCAGCTAATCAACTCAAAACACCTGCAAAGGTTTCCTGAGCCTTCAAAATGGTCTCTCAGTTTGGTTCACTAGGTATGCCACAAACATTCATTGCCAAAGAAGCTGGCTGGGCGTCTTACCTGGGCTAAGGAGAAGAAGAACTGGACTGTTGACCAGTGGTCCAAAGTCCTCTTTTCAGATGGGAGCAAGTTTTGCATTTAATTTGGAAACCAAGGTCCTAGAGTCTGGAGGAAGGGTGGAGAAGCTCATAGCCCAAGTTGCTTGAAGTCCAGTGTTAAGTTTCCACAGTCTGTGATGATTTGGGGTGCAATGTCATCTGCTGGTGTTGGTCCATTGTGTTTTTTGAAAACCAAAGTCACTGTACCCGTTTACCAAGAAATTTTGGAGCACTTCATGCTTCCTTCAGCTGACCAGCATTTTGAAGATGCTGATTTCATTTTCCAGCAGGATTTGGCACCTGCCCACTCTGCCAAAAGCACCAAAAGTTGGTTAAATGACCATGGTGTTGGTGTGCTTGACTGGCCAGCAAACTCACCAGACCTGAACCCCATAGAGAATCTATGGGGTATTGTCAAGAGGAAAATGAGAAACAGGAGACCAAAAAATGCAGATGAGCTGAAGGCCACTGACAAAGAAACCTGGGCTTCCATACCACCGTGCCACAAACTGATCACCTCCATGCCGCGCTGAATTGAGGCAGTAATTAAAGCAAAAGGAGCCCCTACCAAGTATTGGGTACATGTACAGTAAATGAACATACTTTCCAGAAGGCCAACAATTCACTAAAAGTGTTTTTTTTATTGGTCTTATGAAATATTCTAATTTGTTGAGATAGTGAATTGGTGGGTTTTTGTTAAATGTGAGCCAAAATCATCACAATTAAAAGAACCAAAGACTTAAACTACTTCTGTCTGTGTGCATTGAATTTATTTAATACACGAGTTTCACAATTTGAGTTGAATTACTGAAATAAATGAACTTTTCCACGACATTCTAATTTATTGAGATGCACCTGTATTGCTTCTAAATAATTATACAGTGGGTATAGAAAAAAAATCACCCCCCATTAAAATCATCACATTTTGCAGCCTGAAATGAAGACGGACACAGTTTTTGTTTTATCCAGCTGTATTTACTCAGTGCAACTTGTAACATCCAAGTGAAAGATATAACACCAACATGTCAGAAAAAAATAAAATAAATATAAACCAGAATCACTGAGTTGGAAAAAGGATCACCCCCTCCTAAAAATGTGTGAAAATGTGTAAAAACTGTGAACAGCTATGGTCTTTTTATGCTCAGCATGAAAAGAGCATTCCTTGAGCATTTTGTAGTGCAACTGAAGCAAACAGTCAACTATGGGTGGCAAGACTGTCAAAAGATCTCTGGGATATAGTTGTGGACAGGCACAAGTCAGGAGATGGATAAAAAAAAATTCAAAGGCTTTATCAATGCCTAGAAGCACAGTGAAGTCTATTATTAAGAAGTGGGAGGTATTTGGTACAACACAGACCCTCCCTGGATCAGGACGTCACTCCAAACTGGATGAAAGAGCCAGGTGGAAACTGGTCAGAGAGGCTACCAAGAGGCCTACAGCAACTCTGAAGCAGTTGCAGGAATTTATGACAAATAGTGGTCATTGGGTGCATGTGACAACAATATCACAAATTCTCCACAAATGTGGCTTGTATGGGAGGGTTGCAAGAAAAAAGCCACCCACGACTGAGCTTTGCCAAAACGCACCTTGAAGATTCTGAGGCCACATGGAAAAAGGTGTTATGGTCAGATGAATTATTTGGCCTCAACACCAAACGATATGTCTGGCAGAAATCCAATACAGCTCACCATCCAAATAACACCATTCCTACAGTAAAGCATGGTGGTGGTAATATCCTGTTATGGGGGTGTTTCTCAGAAAGTTTAAAATGGGCCGTGGTTGAATCTTCCAGCTGGACAATGATCCAAAACATGCATCAAAATCAACACAAAATGGTTTACTGACCACAAAATCAAGGTCCTGCCATGGCCATCCCAGTCCCCTGACTTGAAACCCATAGAAAACCTGTGGGGTGAACTGAATATTAGAGACACCAGCTGGAGAGATTCTGTATGGAGGAATGGTCTCAGATCCCTTGCCATGTATTCTCCAACCTCATCAGGCATTATAGGAGAAGCCTCAGAGCTGTTATCTTGGCAAAGGGGGGTAGCACAAAGTACTGACTAAAAGGGTGCCAATAACTGTTGCACACCTATATTTAACAGAGATTTTTTTTTTTTGATAAACCTGTGTTTTGTTTGCAATTGTTTGATATCCATGAGAGCAGAGTATTTTTGTGATTTAAAAAAAAATAAAAGACCAAAAGGTTAAACAATAAAGACAATTTCTCACAGCCTTCTTTGCTCATATTTACCAAGGGCACCAATATTAGTACCACAGGTAGTTCCAGTCTGTTTAATCACTGTTGTAAATTAATGCGCTGTCTATAAACAATTGTAACCATAATAACATACAGTTAAACTCACAACTTCATTATTAGTAGAGATGTGGCACAGATGCAGGTAATTCACACATGCATCTCTTTAATAGATATTTTCACAGTGGATTTGTATTTCTCCGGTTTTTGTGTTGTTGGCGTGTTTGATGGCGTATCTGGGTTTGCATGACTGATTTTATTATTTTTAATTTAATTTTATTATTTTCTTTGCTCTGTGGCAAGATGCATTCTCATCCTGAAAAAAATCCTTAATCATCACCAAACTTATTTTCTATCCATGGAATGAGAAAATTGTCCAAAATTTCAGTGTACTCCTGTGCATTAACTGTTCAGGTCTTTCCTGGTCCTTTACCTGACATGCAGCCCCATATCATGAATGAGTGGGGAAATTCGATTGTTTTCTTCAGGCAGTCATCTTTATATTTTTCATTAGAAAGGCACCAGACAATAGTTCCAGCATCATCTCCTTGGCCAATGCAGATTCATGATTCATCACTGAATATCATTTCATCCAATCGTCCACACTCCATTATTGCTTCTCTTTAGACCACTGTAACCTTGTTTTCTTCTGTTTATGTGTTAGTGCTGGGTTTCTGTATGTAAATCCCATTTCATTCAGCCGATTTCTTACAGTTCTGTCACAAACATTGACTCCTGTTTCTGTCCATTTGTTTTTCATTTGTTTTGTTGTGCATTGTCTATTTTCAAGGCATATTGCTTTGAGTTTTCTATCTTGAAGTTTTGCGGTCTTCCTTGGTCGACCCATATGTTTTCCTTTATAACCTTCCCATTTTGTTTATACTTGCACCAAATTTTAGACACAGCTGACTGGAAACAACCAACATCTTTTGCCACAGTCTGTGTCGGATTTCCTTCTTGACTGAGTTTTATAAATCTTTCCATTGTTTCAATTGACAACTCTCTTGTTGGGGCCATGTTTCCTTTCAAAAAGTACACAGTTAAGGTCTGTAAGCACTCTCTTTTAAGGTCTGTAAGCGCTCTCTTTTAACTGGAGATTAATTTGCATTTTTAGACTTGTGCTGGTATTTGTCATAGGAATGCAAATTACAAAGTGATTTCCATATTTTTTTTCTCTACTTTATCTGCCATTAATTAAAATAATTTAATGTAATTTATTTGAGCTATGTTTTACAATGCCAGAATGTTCAGCTACTAAACAAAAATTGTTTTGTGTCATATCTGTGATTTGTTTATTTGCTACGAAGTAAAAAACCCGGGTGAACATCCTCTAAGTGTGGTGATTCCATAATTTTTGCCAGGGGTTGTAGCTGTAAAACAATACATCACTGTTCTGTGTAGAATGTGTACAAGTAAGCCTGTTAAAGAAAATAAAGCTGCTCAAATGTTGCCCATAAGTTTTAAGTGTTTAATAATGGTGAAACAGTAAAAGAAATTCACTATACGGCAGTCATTCATTTCTATAGCATAGTTTTCACTGCATCACTGTATCTGCTTACAGCTTTACACTTTCAAACAGAACAGCCTTAAGTTCCATGTAACACTGTAATGGTTCAATAATTTGTTTAGGTAAACTACAAAAACATTTAAAGAGAAAAGATAAGCAATGTATAATACAATTTTCATATTCATATTACATTTATTTTTATATGGCAACCCTGTTAATTTAGCAAAATAATAACAATAATAATAATAATAATAATAATAATAATAATAACAATAATAATAATAATAATAATAATAATAATAATGCCAAATGTTGATGTATTTTTACAGAAATTAATTCAATATTTATATTCAGAAATGCTGAACTCATGTTTTCTGAGAACAGGCTTATAGAAAGGTGAGATGGAAATCAATCTCCATTATGTACTGTATGTAAGGCTGATGCCAGCCTAGCATCTTCATCTGAGATAACATATCACACTGAGTGGAGACTGGAAAATCATGCATTACTATTGCTCCTCAACTTTTCAGCTCCTCAATATTGCTCTATATTAGACTCTAAGTCTCACTGGAATCTGAACGATCGGGCACAATATAAGTAAAGGGTTCAATAAGATATCCAAATATCAAGATAAATTTAATGATAAGGATTGGAATTTTAATATCTCTTAGAATCATTCATAATTTGAGTCAGATAAAGTAAAAAGAGGATCATATTTAAAGTTGACAAATTGTTTAATCATTGTTACATCACATAAAGAAAAAACAGTAACATGTAAGAAGCCTTCTGCCACTCTGTTGGATACCATCATTGGACCAGTGGGTGGTTCCCTACATGTAAATCACCACATATGACTGTTTTGAATACAATGGTAATATAAGCATCATTAGTTGGTTAGGTATTTTAGAAAGTCAGAGATTTGTTAGTGAAACAGAGATATTGAAAGAACAGCACAGATCTAACCTTCGGTAGGTTTCAATTTTCACTTCTCATTCAAATTTTCTTTAACTACTACTAAATTTTATGAATCCTGTTATGCTAGCTGTCCGACTTGTGCTAGCACTGAAGGGATGTTCAAAATGTAGTTATAAATTTTAGTTTTTATTTTTTTCATAACATAGCATTATTTTTTATGCTAAAACAAGACTTTTGTACTTGAAACAGCCCATTGTGCTAGCATAAGAAAAAGTAATTCTGGGTGTCAATCACTTTGTATCTAGGTGGGTTACAGTGGCTGTAATAAGGGAGCCTGATAGAGTTAATGATCTGCTTCTAAAACCGTAATTCAAATCATTTAAACCAAAATTCATAATTTCCTGTGTTTCATAATACAAAATCCAAATGAATATTTGCACTTGCTTGTATGTGTATATATAGGCAACCACAGATTCTCCTCCTGGCAAATACCCACAACTTCTAGCTCCCTGTCTAGCCCACATGCACCAGAGCTACTCAGCTATGGATGCAAGCATTTCAGCTCAGATCCATAAGTACTCTGATGCCATTCAAGACATAGACACAAATACCGCCCTTGAATTTTGGTCTACAAACAGGGAGATTCCCACGGCTCCACTCTCTGGCAGTAAAAATGTTGGACTCGACTGGTTAAGGACTTGGTCTCAACTCAAACTCGACAAAGGTGGACTCGGACCCAACACTACAATTTGGCCCTTGTCAAAGTTGCTCAGATCCTTACACTTGCCCATTTTTCCTGCTTACAACACATCTAATTTGAGAACTAACTGTTCACTTGCTGCCTACATATCCTACCCTTTGACAGGTGCCATTGTAATGAGAAAATCAAGGTTCAATACGTCAGGTCACCTGTCAGTGGTTTTAATGTTATGGCTGATTGGTGTATATCTTCTATATGAAAACACCTTGATACAGTAAACCCTTTCCCCAGTATTTTCCCTTTCCCTTTATCACTGTGACGAGTAACCACTTGAAGCAAAAGCTGAACATGTTAATCAGAAAATATTTGCCATAACGTTGCCAAACTGTCAGTTGAGATGGCAAAGTCAAAGTGGGCATGTTACACTCTAATGAAATTCTAGGTTTATTCTTCTACTTGAGGCTAAAATTTTTTTTTAATCAAAGTTTAAATGTTTTAAGATAAATAAAATTTAATTTATATCAGCATTTAGATGTTACAGGTCATCCTTGTTTTTCTTGTGGAAGATGTTTTTGTCTGGCTGCACCTTCCAGGCCACTGTGATGTTCTCCAACACGCCATTTTCCTCCAGTTTCCGCTTCATCTGAAGAGCAGAATCAGGATTTAATTACTCGATCCAAAAAAGAGAAATAATGTGTCATACACAAAGCAAGAATTAATAAGAGGAAAACAAGCAAAAAGGAGCTAAATTCTTGAGATTAGTGGAAATTCGAGCAGGTGAGCAGTGAGAAATGCTAACAAGGGCATTTTACTCAAAATTTCATGAACTTTCAGAGACACAGTGTGACTCACCTTCTCTAAAATAAATGACTGCATAGCAAGATCAAACACACTCCCATCAGACTTCACCTGCAGTCTCATTGTCTGAATCCTCACTGGGGAAACTGGAATAAACACAGTCAATTTTTTCCATCTTCTTTTAATTTTTTTTTTTTTAAAACTCTTATTCCAGTATGTTTGTTCTGCAAAAGAACTTACAAAAGCCAGTTAAGTTCCACTTAAATGCAATGTGGAGGCGGGAGCATGGCCGAACGTGCTTGATTTTGTTTTTTCTTTTTTCGGAAAACTACTTGAATTGGCAAAATTGCAATTGCAAAATGCAATGATGTTTGTGATGTTTGTTGGTAAATGAGACCTTTTAGCTGTACTCATGTTCAACGCATGTGACTCAAAGAGGGCTTTGACGGAATGCGTGATGTGATGACGTCACATGACGCACCTTGGCCCAAATCTGAGGGAAAATTACAAGCTCCTCCAAATATTCCAGAATTTGCTTGATTTTGTGTTAATAGCAAAATCCTGGAGGGACTGAAGAAGGGAGAGACGAGAGGCACTGGAGAGAATGATAAGAGGCACAAAGCTGAGTGTGTATGTGTGCTTGCATGTGTGTGTACTTAGTGAGATAAAATCTCAGTCTGAAAGGCGAAGGAAAAGAAGCCAGGAAAAGAAAATAGCCCCTTTGAGTTATCCCAAGCTTGCCTACTGTCTCCTCATTTCCATGCTAACCCTTCAGAGTGTCACATGCACATAGATTCATTATAATTTTGAGTTTTGAATTATAATTCATAGAATTTTGTTTATGTAATCGTATCTTTTATGGTATATTTATATAATTGATCTGCAAATTGTAATCCTTTGTATTAGGCAACAAATTGTAGATAAGGTTGTTTATGTATTTGTGGATAAAAGTGTTTTTAAGCAAAAACTAAAAAAATTAATCTTGATATTCATTTTTGAGGTTAACTTGATATTAATAACAGTAGGTGATGGAAAAGAAAAAGACTCACTGGTGTGACAGAAGAAATAACGCAGGTTGATGCATTGCTCATCGATGAACAGTCCTTTATAGACCGCTGCACAGTTCTCATTGCCCCAATAATTACTGGGTTGTCCAGGATACCATGGGAGGTTTGAAGAATTGGTCCCGTCTAACCACTTCCAAGTGTGCCTATATAGCCCAAACCAGGAATCACCCTGGATATTCCTCACCTGTGTTATGAAGTCATTATCTGAGCTGTTAAGAGAGCTGGCCAAATCTGTGTGATGTGTTCGGCAGTAAGCCTGAGCTTTAGGCCAGGTCAAGAGAGGACTTGTAACACCAATAAACTTGTCAGCGCCATTGAAATTAGCTGTGAAATACAAAAATCCAATTGCAAATAGATGATCATGTCTCTGCTTGTACTGAAGATATGATACAATCCAAAACATGCACCCTTTCAGTTTATTACCTTTTTGTACTTTGCAATTCAGTATTTCAGTTTGTTCAGAAAGCTTAGTTCATATTTAGAATCGAATCATGCACTAAAATGAATAAGGCACAGTATAATTCCTTGGATGTCAAAGGCAAAGTGGTAGGAATAGCTAAGGCTGCTAATTCTTGTTGCAAAAATCAGCCTTCAAACCAAAACTAATCAAATCGAAGTCAGGATCTTGACTCACCATTGTAGCAAATGAAGGGTCTTAGGTCTGTACATGGTTTATCCCCCCAGTATCCATATGTACCTGTTATTATACCACATGATTCTTTCCCAACATAATTATTAGGCTCTCCAGTAGACCAATTCACAAAAGTGCTGTTCTTCAGCAGGATGTCATTTAAGGACCAGCGCCAGCTATCGACATCATCATACAATCCAATCCAGGCAGGTTCTGCCAGTCCATTCCTTGCTGCTACTTTCTTCATTTGTATATGATCAGCATTACTTATGATTAATGCCAGGTCATTGTACATCATCCTGCAGTAATTGCGTGCATCTGGCCATGACCGCTGTGTCTTGATCAGGTAATAATTGTGTGAAATTGTTTGCAGAATGATGACTGGGAAAAGACCTGTTGGTGATATCTTTTTTTAATTATATAATACACCTTCAATATAACACAGGAGGCACTGGTAGATCTTTGAATAAAGTTGTACTGGTAAAGAATAAAGTCTACACCCAGGAATCCAATCGTGTTGTTCAGCTTGGTGTTGTAATGCACCATTTTAATGCACCCAATAGTGATGGCATAAAAAAATAATTTGGAAATTCAGTTTAGGGGTACAAATGTCTTGCTCTGGTCCAGCCCTTAGTAGACTTGTGTGATACTAATTTCTCCCTGCATATGATTTACCATAAAAATAATTGACGATTAACTGTTTAATCATCTTGAATTATCCAAATAAAAATCCAGACCTAAGAAAGAAAAACAAGCATTTCCACCCTTTCAGGTTTAAGGAGAGTACTGGAGGGTATAATATTACCAACTGAACCATGGAGCTGTGAAGCTTCCCACTGTTCCACCGTGCTGGCTTCCCATCCAGATTATTAAAATCACCTCCGTGTAGGTCATGACTCTGTGATTGCCAAATTTTTCTTAAGTAGAATTGAGCTTTTCCAATAGTGTCTATACCACTCCCTTTAAGAGAGTGCTCCTAATCTCAGCTCATTACCTGTGTAAAAGACACCTGGGAGCCAGAAATCTTGCTGATTGATAGGGGATCAAATACTTATGTCACTCATTAAAATGCAAATCAATTTATAACTTTTTTGAAATGCGTTTTTTCTGGATTTTTTTGTTGTTATTCTGTCTCTCACTGTTAAAATACACCTACCATTAAAATTATAGACTGATCATTTCTTTGTCAGTGGGCAAACGTACAAAATCAGCAGGGGATCAAATACTTTTTTTCCTCACTGTATGAATGAGAAGGTGTTGCATGTAACAACCTTTGTGTGTGTGTGTCCGTATATCAATTATAATTTTTGCATTTTAGAAATACACTCACCAGTGAGATAAAGGAGGAGAAAAAGATTCTGCTTCATGATGAACACAACTGTGGAGTAAAAAAAGATTATTAAAAAGCTTAACAACAAAGATACAAGGTTGTGTAAATTTGCAAACATAATTTAATTAAGCAGTACAACAATATAATTATCACTTTTAGAGAAAAGATAAACACTAGCATAGTTTGTGCAATCAGACATAAACCTAATAATCATATTTTAATCCAACCTTTGCTGTCAAGCGGCTCACTGTGTCCTAAAATCATGCCGATAAACATCTAACCCAATATTATGATTTTCAGTTCATAGTTATAACCTATATGGCTATAAGTATGTGGACACCCCACCTAATGATTGACAACAGCACTAAACGCCATAGAACACTGCAGCACATTCAAAACCACTAGAATACATTTGACTTTAGTCTTATATTATACAGACTTTATTAATTTATCAAAATAATTACATGTAGCAATGCAATTTTCTATTAATTTCATTTTTTTTTAAAGTAAAAAGGTATTTGTCATTATTTATAGCCAAACAAAATGATTATAAAACAACTATGTACTCAAGACCTACAAAAAGACTTTTTTATTAAAGAGGAGAGAGAATCATCAGAATATAACCAAACAACTTGTTCTAACAATAATGCATACAATATAAGCACCAACATAAAAACATACCTTAACGCTGAAATCTTATGCTGTTTCTTGGAAAGCTCTGTCTGTTACAGGTCTTCACTGCTTACAAAGCTAAACTGGCTACCTTGCCCCATCTTTCAATTTCTTTATACAAATCTGTCCTCGTCTTGAATATCCAAAGATAAACAAATTATGAGAATTTACATCACAGGTGAGAGACTGATTTCCATTTTTACCTTCCCTAAATGCCAACTGATTATCCTTAAATTTCAGCACGAGAAATAAAAAAAAGGTGTAGAACAGAATACTGGATAATTGGATACAAAATTCATCATGCATATTATCTGGGCTTACTGCTTTAGTAAATGACCATTTGGGCAGCGATAGTAAGTCACAGATGAACTGCATTGCGGGAATGCAGTAATGTACAACCCCAATTCCAAAAAAGTTGGGATGCTGTCTAAAATGTAAATAAAAACAGAATGCACTGATTTTCAAATCTCATAAACTCATATGTTATTCACAATAGAACATAGAAAACATAGAAGGAGAAGAAGTAAAGTAATTTTGAATAAAATGGCAGCAACACATCTCAAAAAGTTGGGACAGGGCCATGTTTACCAGCGTGTAGCATCCCCTCTTCTTTTAACAACAGTCCGTATATGTCTGTGAACTGAGGAGACCAGTTGCTGAAGTTTTGGGAGAGGAGTGTTGTCCCATTCGTGTCTGATACAGGATTCTAGCTGTTCAACAGACCTGGGTCTTCTTTGACATAGTTTTGGTTTCATGATGCGCCAAATGTTTTCAATTGGTGAAAGGTTTGGACTGCAGGCAGGCCAGTTCAGCCATGCTGTTGTATAGATGCAGTATGTGGTTTAGCGTTGTCTTGCTGAAATATGCAAGGCCTTCCCTGAAAAAGATGTCATCTGGATGGAAGCATCTAAAACCTGTATATAACTATTAGCATTGATGGTGCCTTTCCAGATGTGCAAGCTGCCCATTCCATAGGCACTATTGCACCCCCATACCATCAGAGATGCAGGCTTTTGAGCCGAGCGCTGATAAAAAGCCGGATGGTCCCTCTCCTCTTTAGCCCTCTTTAGTTTAGAGGATGCTGTGTTCATGGTTTCCAAAAAGAATTTCAAATTTTGATTCATCTGACCACAGAACAGTTTTCCAATTTGCCTCAGTCCATTTTAAATGAGCTTTGGCCCAGAGAAGACAGCAGCGTTTCTGGATCATGTTCACATACGTCTTCTTCTTCGCATGATAGAGCTTTAACCTACATTTGTGGCTGGCACGGCGAACTGTGTTCACAGACAATGAGTTCTGGAGGTGTTTCTGAGCCCATGCAATGATTTCCATTACAGAATCAGGCCTGTTTTTAATGCAGTGCCGCCTGAGGGCCCGAAGATCATGGGCATGCAATATTGATTTTCACCCTTGTCCATTGTGCACAGAGATTTCTCCAGATTCTCGGAATCTTTTGATGATATTATGTACTGTAGATGATGAGATATTCATAGTCTTAGTAATTTTATGTCTTATATTAATAAGGAACATTATTCTGAAATTGTTCCACAAATTCTAGAAGCAGTTTTTCGCAGGTTGGCGAACCTCTGCCCATCTTTACTTCTGAAAGACTCTGCCTCTCTAAGATACTCTTTTTATACCCAATCATGTTACTGACGTTGGCTATTAACCTCCAGCTGTTTCTTTTTAGTAACACTTACTTTTCCAGCCTTTTGTTGCCCCCGTATCAACTTTTGTGAGACGTGCTGCTGCCATCAAATTCAAAATTACCTTATTTTTTTTTTTAAAATGGTACATTTACTCAGTTTGATATGTTTTCTATGTTCTATTGTGAATAACATATGGGTTTATGAGCACAAAACGTGAAGAAACAAGTAACTTCGTGGTTATAGCCAACTTGAAAAAAAAAATGTTAAAATGAAACCTGACATTAGATCCATTTTCTAATTTCTTATTTTTAACTTGAGCATAAAATTGAAAGAACGGAAATCAACTTGTTATTCGTGTTTTCATTTTGGATTTGTAAATGAATAATAAAATAACAAGCCATTTTTTTCATTTGTGTTGTTATGGATGAATATATAACACCTTTATTGAATTAACAGTAGCAAAGTAGTGACAAAAGGTTTATTTTTTTATTGGCTGTATTATCTATATTCTTAATGGCTATTGGTACAGAAAATAGAAACAAAATACAATTATAGCATGAAGTCAGTGCTACTTATATAGTTAAAAGAAGAAACAAATGACAGTAATAGTAGCAATTAAATATTAAATATGACCATTCAAGGCTCACATATTTTCTTAACAGATTCTACAACATTCTATATCTTCTATATGAAAATTTTATATGATATGATTTTATTTTATTCTACAGTATATGATAATTTGGAGCCTGTGTTTCATTATTTTAACATGCCTCCTTCATCATTGTCACTGAGGACGTCATTGTTGAGTGGGCAAAAACTGAATGTTAAATATCAAATATTTGCTATAAAAATGCCAAAAAATGACACCTCTACTGATTTAAAGCTTAAATGTTGCAGGATATATAACATTTCAAACAGTTTGCAATCTACTTGACGTGAAGGTGAGCATTTAAATGTTACACATCATCCTTCTTTTTCTTGTGGAAGATGTTTCCATCTGGCTGCACCCTCCAGGTCACTGTGGTGTTCTCCAACATGCCCTTTTCCTCCAGTTTCTGCTTCATCTGAAAAATAGAATCAGCATTTGATTACTTGATCACAAAAGAGAAGGAATACATGTCACTGACATGCCCAGAATTAATAAATGGAAGGAGCAAAATTCTTGAGAATAACAGAAATTTGAGCAGGTAAGCAGTGAGAAATTATTAAAAAGGGCGTTTTACAGAATATTTCACAAACTTTCAGACACGTGGTGCAACTCACCTGCTCTAACATTAACAACTGCACAGCAGGATCAAACACACTGACATCAGACTTCACCTGCAGTCTCATTATCTGCTGTTCCCTTACTGGTGGGACTGTGGAACGAACACACACACACACACACACACACACACACACACACACACACACACACACACACACACACACACACACACACACACACACAGAGAGAGAGAGAGAGACTGAATAATAAGTCAAAAACATGGTTATGTAAAGCAAAATATTTCCTGTTCAGTCATCTTCTCTTGTGTCCTCTCCACCACAGTGGTGAATTCTTTTGACACTCTTACATGATTAAACGGTCATCTGGCGTCAGTGATACATATTTTAGGGTTTCCTTTTCAAGATTTTATCGCTAAACCGATGAGACAATGTATTTTTCCATCTTTTTTTCCTTAACAAAAAAAATCCAGATTTTTTGCTAATGAACATCTCCATAATGCACAATTTTCACTCTAAGGAAACTCCACTCTCTGAATAAAATATTACGAGTCATGGCTTAGGTGAATTAATGAACCATTTATCTTCCAATTTACATTACATTAATTGCACAGAGAACCCTTACGTTTTTTTTTAATTTTTTTTTTTATAAAACCATTGACTTGATATTAGTATAACTGGTCAAAAAAACAAAAGACTCACTGGTGTGACAGAAGAAATAGAACAGGTTGGTGCAGGGTACATCACCGTAAAGTCCATTATAAACCACTACACAGCTCTCAATTCCTCCAGAATTATCCGGTTGTCCAGAAGCCCATGGGAGATTTGAAGCATTGGTCCCATCTGACCACTTCCAAGTGTCTCTGTAAAGCCCAATCCAGGAATCACCCTGGATATTCCTCACCTGTGTTATGTAGTCGTTATCTGAGCTGTTAAGAGAGCTGGCCAAGTCTGTGTGATGTGTTCGGCAGTAAGCCTGAGCGTCAGGCCAGGTCAAGAGAAGACTAGTGATGCCAATGAACCTGGCAGCGCCATTGAAATTAGCTGTCAATTAGCAAATAATAAAAATTGTTAGTTTAAAATAAATTTGCTAACAAATTGTCACGTCTCTGTCTGCACTGATAATATGATATCATAATGTGATACCAAAATACAACCCAAAATGTGTGTGTGTGTGTGTGTGTGTGTGTGTATACATAAATATTTGGACAATGACGTTATTATTTTTGCTGTCTACCACAGTAGAAATGACAAGAAATAATGAATATAAACTTAAACTGCAGAGTTTCAGCTTTTTTTTATTTTTTTACTATTTTACTAAACTATTTTTAATACTTTTTTTTTTTTTTTAAATATTAGAGCAATTTTAAATTACAGCAATTTTTATATGTGACCCCCCTTAAAGGGACCAAAAATAATTGGGCAAACTAATAATCATAAATTAAATTGTCATTTTAAACACTTGGTTGTAAATCCTTTGCAGTCAATCAAGTGAAATGCATTGTATTAGGGCCAGGTGACTGACTTGGCCATTGCAGAACATTCCTCTTCTTTGCCTCAAAAAATGCTCCTGGGTTGCTTTGGGACATTATCCATCTGCAGTGTTTAGTCATCCAATGAGTTTTGAAGAATTTGCCTGAATCTAAGCAGACTATATAGCCCTTGATACTTATGAATTCATCCTGCTGCGTTTGTCAGCAGTCACATCATCAATAAATATGAGGGAACCAGTTGTCATGTCCACAGCAGAATCTGCACTGAACTCCACTTCCCACAATCCACCTCTGCCTACAAACATGGACACCTTGGACTACAACACCCACACGCCATGATCACTGTCACGTTTTCAGTCACCCGATTACTGATTGCACACACCTGTACAAACATACAGTACTGTGCGAAAGTTTTAGGCAGGTGTAAAAAAAATGCTGTAACGTAAGAATGCTTTCGAAAATAGACATGTTACTAGTTTATATTTATCAATTAACAAAATGCAAAGTGAGTGAACAGAAGAAAAATCTACATCAAATCAATATTTGGTGTGACCACCCTTTGCCTTCAAAACAGCATCAATTCTTCTAGGTCCACTTGTACACAGTTTTTGAAGGAACTCGGCAGGTAGGTTGGCCCAAATATCTTGGATAATTAACCACAGTTCTTCTGTGGATTTAGGCAGCCTCAGTTGCTTCTCTCTCTTCATGTAATCACAGACAGAGTCGATAATGTTGAGTTCAAGGCTCTGTGGGGGCCATACCATCATTTCCAGGACTCCTTGTTGTGCTTTATGCTGACGATAGTTCTTAGTCACTTTCGCTGTATGTTTGGGGTCGTTGTCATGCTGCAGAATAAATTTAGGGCCAATCAGATGCCTCCCTGATGGTGTTGCATGATGGATAAGTATCTGCCTGTACTTCTCAGCATTGAGGAGACCATTAATTCTGACCAAATCCCAACTCCATTTGCAGAAATGCAGCCCCAAATTTGCAAGAAACCTCCACCATGCTTCACTGTTGCCTGCAGACACTCATTTGTGTACCGCTCTCCAGCCCTTTGGCAAACAAACTGCCTTCTGCTACAGCCAAATATGTCAAATTTTGACTCATCAGTCCAGAGCATCTGCTGCCATTTTTCTGCTCCCCAGTTCCTGTGTTTTCATGCATAGTTGAGTCGCTTGGCCCTGTTTCCATGTCGGAGATGTGGCTTTTTGGCCGCAAGTCTTCCATGAAGGCTACTTCTGACCAGACTTCTCTGGACAGTAGATGGGTGTACCAGGGTCCCACTGGTTTCTGTCAGGTCTGAGCTGATGGAACTGCTGGACATCTTCTGATTGCACAGGGAAGTAAGCCTGATGTGTCTGCTGTAGTAAGTTTCCTTGGCTGACCACTGCGTCTACGGTCCTCAAAGTTGCCCGTTTCTTTGTGCTTCTTCAAAAGAGCTTGGACAGCACATCTGGAAACCCCTGTCTGCTTTGAAATTTCTGCCGGTGGTTGCGCAATGTTGACTTTCCTGATTGGCCATATACCTACAGGCCGCAGCCAATTACTTTTGCTATAACTTTTTCAGCCAGCCACCTTTACTTTTGCTCCTAAACTTTAAACTAAATATTATATTTAAATTCTTGTCACTATCATACACTTTTACCTGGCTGCTACTGCAATAACTGCTATGTCCATATATGGTATAAGCTAATCTGCTGAATACTATGTCATAGTATGTTATGTTTAGATTCATAGCATCTTTCAATTGTATTGTTATTCTTCTGCACTATCTGTTATATCTTTTTGCACTATCTGTATACTTGACAATTTCATACTAGAACTGTGTACTGGTCGGCGCGACACTGTTACTTTCTGTGCCCATTGTCCTGTTTTAGGAGTTTCTGTAATGCCTTCTGTTGTTTGCATGTGCACTTTATGTAGAATGTGTAGATCTTAATTCAGTGTCATCTCATGTGGTTTAGTGTGTTGTTTTATGTAGCACCATGGTCCAGGAGGAACGTTTTTTTTGTTTCACTGTGTACTGTACAAGCTGTATATGGTTGAAATGACATTAAAACCACTTGAACTTGAACAATGGAAACACTTCTCTATCAGTGCACATCCTCACAGGACCAATCAAACCACCTCAGGGAAGTTAACAGAGTCCTAACAGAAAATCTAAACAGAAACAGTTACTTTAACAGATACAGGTACTTCTACTGTACCACTTTCATTTCTTTTATTGCACTGACACAGGCTGTCACTCTTATATTTGTTGGTAATTAAAAAGGCAAGAAAGAGACAGAAGAGTTTGAAGGGGAGAGAGACAGTTGGGCAGGATGAAAAAAACTATTTTGGACCACCTGGTAAAAAAAGAAAAGAAAAATAACTCCCCAACTAGAGTCCCCCCAGTGTATCTCTGCCATTTCCACCGCAGGTTACACTAGACTGACTGAAATGTTAATCAATAACAATAGCCATAATCTTATGGCTAAAAATGTCTACAGCTTTCAGTGACTAAAATGTCACCAGTTTTCATTGACTAAAACTAGACTAAAATACTTTCTTTGCCTAACACGAGACAAAAATGCCTGGACTTTTATTCAACTAAAACATCATAAGATGAGGTGGTACACTTCATGAGCACTTCCTTCCCTTCTCCATACTCTTTCTCCAATCATTCTGGTACAATCTTTGTCTCATCTGCTTATAGGATGTTGTTCCAGAACTGTATAGTATATATTGTATTTTTTTTTTTTTAAATATGTTTTTGGTAAACTCTAATCTTTCTTCATGTTTTTGACACTCTGACCCCAACGTACTAACAAACTGGGATATGTGAAGAAAATAACTTCACTGTGCTGTAATGTATATATGTATAGTATATGTATAATGTATAGAACTCTCCATTGACCATGACAGAATGTGAGTGAGGTCACTCAGGACAAGAAGGTGCACTTTCTATGCCTAATAAAAACCAAATAAAATTGTTGATTTTTTTTTTATACACTTCATTTTGAATTGTGGTAGACAGGTAAAATAACAATAAACAATGTGTGTGTGTGTGTGTGTGTGTGTGTGTGTGTGTGTGTGTGTGTGTGTGTGTGTGTGTGTGTGTAAAAAGCCATTCATGCACTAGAAGGCACTACAATGTATATGGTTCAAATGTAAAGAGAAGCTAAGACAAAAAAATTGTAAAAAATAAAAATAAAAAATGTAATTAAAATCAGGATATTGACTCACCATTGTAGCATATGAATGGTTTTAGTGAGGTGCATGGTGCATCTGCCCAGTATCCATTTAGATATGAAAAACCACATGATTCTTTCGCTTGCCAATTATCAGGCTCTCCAGAGTTCCAATTGTTATAAGTGACATTCTTTAGTGGGAGGTCATTTAAGGACCAGCGCCAGCTATTGATATCATTGTACAATCCAACCCAGGCATGTGTTGACAAACCTTTGCTTGCTGCTTCTTTCTTGAATCTTAACCAATCATCATCACTTACGATTGTTGCCAGGTCAGCGTACATCGCCCTGCAGTAATTCTGAGCATCTGGCCATGAGCGTGGTGTCATGATCAGATAATATTTGTGATAGACAGTTTGCAGGATGGATACAGCAACTGGGACAAGACCTGTTGGTGATATTTCATTTTATAATTTCATTATACACTTGCATTACAACAGAGTAGATTTGACAGAGAAATCATGAGGGGCATTAGAAGAGGCCATGTCAAATAGGCTAAAGTTTGGAAATTCACTTTAGAGGTCCAGCCCCTTTGTTCTGCTTTGTTCCCATTACCATTAAAAACATGTGAATTAATTACTTAATTATCAAGAACTGATGGAAAAAAGTTCATTCTGGCTATGATAAAAATATAAAAAAAAATAACTATCAGGAACTCAAGCCATATGGATACAGGCATCTGACATCAAAACCTTACCAAGAACGCTAGAACATGAAATGGTCTACTGTAAATACACTGAGTAAATGATGGTTGACAGGAAGCATATTAATAAAACAAATAAATTAGGAATAGGGACAAAACCCCCAGAGACCAGGAACTAGAGAGAGAGAGAGATATTTTATTTACACTCACCAGTAAGATATAGGAAGAGGAAAAGATTTGGCTTCATGATGAACACGTAGCTGTGGAGTAAAAAAAAAAAAGAAAGTTGAGAAAAATATACAAAATTGCATAAATTTACATAAAGAATGTAATCAAGTAGTATCATTTACCAGTAAGAATATATTTTTACTGCTTCATCAGACTGAATTAAATTATTGCACTCCTATGCAGATGGTGCAATTTAGTAAAACTAGCTACCAGTATTTCAAAAAGATGTTAATTTTTCCAAGCTGTGGTGTAGCTAGGGGAGGGGTGCAGTTTAGGTTTAAGCTCTCCTGAATATTTTCCCATTCCAAATGTCTATTTCTGTGACTATAACCATGGCATGGTTGTTGGTGCCAGAAGGGCTGGTTTGAGCATCTCCTGGGATTTTCACACACAACAGTCTCTAGTGGACGGTGAGATTTAAAAAAGATAAACCAACATAAAGAGCTGTCTATGGGAGAAAAGCAAGCCATTTTGAAGCTGAGAAAAGAGGAAATATCGATCAAAGCACAAGCACTGGGCATCACCAATACAACAATTTGGAATGTCCTGAAAAAGAAAGAAACCACTGGTGTACTAACAACTGACATCGAACAGGTCGGCCAAAGAAAACAACAGCAGTTCACGACAGAAACATTGTGAGAGCTGTGAAGAAAAACCCCAAAACAACAGTCAATGACATCACCAACAACCTCCACAGGGCAGGGGTGAAGGTATCACAATCCACCGTTCGAAGAAGACTTTGAGAGCAGAAATATAGAGGACATACCACAAGATACAAACCACTCATCAGCAGTAAGAATCAGAAAGCCAGATTGGAATTCGTAAAGAAATATAGAGATGAGCCACAAATGTTCCGAGATTAACCTCTACTAAAATGATGGAAAGGCCAATGTGTGGAGAAAGAAAAGATCTACTCATAATCCAAAACATATAAGATCCTCGGTCAAGCACTGTGGAGGTAGTGTCATGGCTTCTGGAACAGATTTACTAATCTTTATTGATGATGGAACTCATGACGGTAGCAGCAGAAGGAATTCAGAAGTTTACAGGAATATTTTGTCTGCAAATTTATAGAGAAATGTATCCAATATAATCAGGAGGAACTTCATCATGCAGAAAGATGATGATCCATGACATAAATTATTATAAACTCACACTCCTACATATGATACAAAGTACAGAAACCATTACGAGAAGCAGTAGACCTTATAACTATTTTTTAAAATAATGATGAATACAGTTTAAGCATCCAATATCATATTGTACCTTGAATCTGAAAAGCTGATGCTGTTTCTTCATAAGCTCCGTCTGCTGCAGATCTTCACTGCTGACTAAGCTCCTAACATGCTAGTTCTTTATACAAATCAGTCCATTTCTTTAAACTTCAAGAAATAAACAAATAGTGAAAGTTTGCATCACAAATGAGAGAGAGAAAGAAAAGGAGAGAGGGGAGGGGGAAGAGAGAAAGTGAGAACACAGATTATTACATATGCTATGTCACGTAATGGTTAAAAAAATTGCATGCAGAGTGCAAGCAGTTCACTAAAACACTCTATGCCCGTGAACCCTCCAGATCTGTGCCTTTATCTAAGAAGAATTATTGACAAAAAGTTTGACTAAACAAATATGTTTTCAGCCTGGACTTAAACACTGAGACTTTGTCTGAGTCCCAAACTGGAAGGCTGTTCCATAACTGTGGGGCTTTGAGGTACCAACAAATAGCCTGCACCTTTTGGTTGAAGTAGGCGTGGCGGATCAAAAAAGACCAAATGTTCGCTCAGGGACTGTCAATAATATAGGTTCGATTGCGAGCCAAAGCATGAACTAATTTTTATATTTCTTATCTTAGCAATATTTCTGCGATGAAAGAAGGTTTAGTAATATTCCTAGTAATATTATCTATGTGCACTTCAAATTAGAGACTGTATTCAGTAATCACTCCAAGATCTTTTACGGTGTCAAAAGCTGCACTAAGGTCAAATAAGGAGACACAACCCTTATCAGAGGCCAGTAGTAGGTCATTTACCACTTTAACCAGCGCTGTCTCTGTGCTATGATGAGGCCTAAATCTTGACATTTCATGAATGTTATTCTTATGTAGGTACGAGCATAGCTGCTGTGCTACAACCTTTTCTAAGATCTTGGAGATAAAGGGGAGGTTTGATATTGGCCTATAGTTGGACCATTGACAGGGGTCAAGGTCAGGTTTTTTAATCAGGGGTTGATAACTGCTAGTTTAAAAGATTTAGGTTCATAGCCAGCGTTAAGGGAAGAATCAATTATTTATTATTATTATTTAAGTTGATGATTCTGATGAGGAAATTTGTGAGATTACTTCTGTCTCTTGAAGGGGAGTGAAACATTCTTATCGCTGATATGATATGGTTATGTTATCATGTACATGGCTAGTTATCAAATTGCCTGCCTTTAAATTAATAGTCTGATTTTTTTTGTTTTTTTTTGTCTATTTTCAATTTTGTCAGCAAAAAAATTCATGAAGTCCTCACTACTACAGATCTTTACTTCTTAAATAACTAACCTGGTTACCAAGCTCCTATCATGCTAATTCTTTATGCAAATCAGTTCTCAGAATTTAAATCTAAATTTAAATTTAAATCTCAGAATTTAAATCTAAATTTAAAGAAACAAACATCCATTAATCCATCCATTTATTTTCTGTACCACTTATCCTACATAGGGTCGGGGGCAGCCTGGAGCCAATCCCAGGGGACTTGGAGCACAAGGCAGTGAATGCCCTGGATGGTGTGTCAACCCATTACAGGGCAAAGAAACAAACAAACAGTGAGAATTTACATCACACATATCAGAGAATGATTTCCATTTTTAAAAGACACAGGTGCCCTTTTAAACCCTCCTGTTGTTTTCTGGTCAACTTTGGCCAATTTGCTATTTTCCTCTTTCATAACTATGGTTTCTCTAATCTGACTGGAATAAAGCTTACTGATTTTGTCCTTATGCAACTGAACGCATAAAATTAATAACTGGTTTTATTGGCTTTTCAGTAGTTTCATCAAATTTTCTACATCTGTGGTGTTCCAGTTAGATCTGACCTGCCACAGAAAATGATCGGGCCAGAGTATAAGATCACTCAACAAGGTTTTCCTCTGGTCCCTGATCTACAGTACCCAAAATAAAGCGGAAATTGTGATTAATTTACTCAAAAATGAGTGGTATAATTTCATATAAGTTAAGTTTATTTATCATATACTCCAAAAGGAATGTCAATCTTGTGAAAATGACTAAGTTGCTTAAAAGGTGGAATGCAACAATAATACTATTCAATAATATCAGATAATAAATATTTTTTAAATGCTTTAACAGTTTTAAAGGGCCCGGCCAGTTTTGACTGTGAGCACCAGAGATGAGAGTCTGCCTCAAAACTCAACACAAGGTTTAAACAAGACTAACATTTGGGCAGTAAGAGAAAGTCACAGACAAACTTCATTATAAAAAGACAAAGAAATGAACTGAAAAATACAGCAAACCATGTGGAATTTCGAAAAAGTAAATGTAATTTTCCTATGTTTATTCCATTTGTATTATACACATTATTCATATGTTTGTTCCATTTCTATTATACACCTCACAGCACACTCATTGTTTCAACACACATTTTTCCTAAGATAGGAGTGCCCTTGCTTAAACAAGACAGAGAACATGAAAATGCTGACCAGTCATCCGTAAATCTCGGCAGAGAAGAGACATGAAAGAGTTTTCAGACTTGTAGAAGAAAACAACAAATGCAGATGTTTGAAACAAACACAAAAAAATGTTGCAAAGTGGTAGGAACTAGGTTAATCCTTTTACTGTTTTATTAATCACACTCATGCATGTTATTATTTTTGTTTGCCCCTGCCTGCACCGTGTCTAATGAATTTAGTTTGTTCTATTTCCTAAAATATAAACAAACTAGTAGCCTAATTTAAACCTCCACGACCCTGACCAGGCAGTTATTAACGATGAATGAATGCTTTAACTGCATCACGCAGTGTTGCACAATCATATTAATGGTCATTTTAATGAGCATGGTCTTTATTTGTCCTGCAAGCTTCATGTCTGACTGTTTGCATACACCCACATGAAAGTAAAAACCTGTCGCTTTTGTGAAGTTTTTGTTGCATCCCATGGGATCCTACACTTGATGTGCACCTCTGGCAGGCTTTGTAAACACACACACACACACACACACACACACACACACACACACACACACACAGCCATATGTGGTGAGGAGGAGGGAGAAGCCAGGTTGTGAAGATGCACATCTGGCACTGATTTGACTAATCAGTGGGAGAGAGAGAGATAAAAGAGAGGCTGGAGGCTCCACTGAGAGAGAGAGAGAGAGAGAGAGAGAGAGAGCGCTGTGCGCTTTGTGTTTCGTTGTGTGTTTCTGTTGTGGTTTACGTTCTGTTTATTATTAAAGTTTATGTTGATGTTCAGCCGGTTCCCGCCTCCTCCTTGCCCGACTTTAACTTTTAGTTACACATTATCTGCTCATTCTGTATAATGTATTCCTATTCAGTTACACCCCTAATACAGTGGATACAAAAACTACACACCCCTGTTAAAATTGATGTAAAAAATTAAACCAAGAAAAATCATGAGATTTTTTTCCACCTTTACTGTCACACAGGAACCAACAAAATTCAAGTAAAAAACAAATAGAAACGTTCTAGAGAAAAAGGAAAAAACTTGCCTAATTGTACACACCCCTTAACTAAAAAAGCCTTAGCTCTATTACATTCTCTATCTTCTATATAAGAGAACGATTCTTTACTACGACACACTGATGCATTAAACCCAGGTCAACTGTAAAGCCCGCCTACCGAGAAAACTGATAGGTTAGTTAGCACAACGAGACCAATCAGCTCACCACATCTGTCACTCGCTCTCTCGGTTTATTAAGCTACTTCTGTCTAATCTTGTCCTCTGGCGCCCCCTACTGATTAAAGCTTAAAGGTTGTAGGTTAAAATAAAAATTTCAGTCAGTTTGAAATCTACGTGACTTGAAGGTGAGCATTTAGACGTTACAGGTCATCCTTTCTCTTGTGGAAGATGTTTCCATCTGGCTGCACCTTCCAGGTCACTGTGGTGTTCTCCAACATGCCCTTTTCTTTCAGTGTCTGCTTCATCTGAAGATCAGAATCAGGATTTAACCACTCAAACCAAAAAGAAAAGGATTACGTGTCACAAAGAAGCAAAGAAATAATAAAATGAGCAAAATTCTCAATTAAAATTAACACAATATTTCTCCAAATATCAGAGACATCGTGGGACTCACCGCCTGTAAAATGGACGACTGCACAGCAGGATCAAACACACTCCCATCAGACTTCACCTGCAGTCTCATTATCTGACTCTTCTGTGGAACTTTGGAATAAACACACAATATAAAAAAACAGACACAGACATGCCTTTATGTGTTAGATTTGATTATGTAATCATTTTGTTTATGATATACACACACTGTTTTTTTTTTTTTGTTTGTTTGTTTGTTTTTTTAGATTTTCCAGAAATAAGTAAAGAATAATTGACAACGGGCTGTTGAATTTTTAGAAAATGGCCGCAGCACCCGAGGTGGTGATGTGGAAGCTTTATCCATTGATTATGCTGTTATTGGAGAGAGAGCACATGTGTTTGCAGTAATAAAACAGAAAAGCCGGTGAACAATTATCGATATTTATTTATTTATTCGTTGTATTTTCTGCAGCAATAAAAAAAAATCCTGTGAACAAATAGGCTTAATTGATATTTATTTATTTATTTGTTCTATTTTTTATATTATCAGTATGAAACTAAACAAAAACCCGTGAAAGGAGGCTTGAGATGGGATGCGTAATAAATTAGTTCCAATAACGCACACCCGAGGTGTAATGGCCACACCGCCTCGCGTCGCATTACTGCCTCGGGGTGTGCATCATTTAATGGCCTGTTGTCAATTATTCCTTATATATACAGTATATAAACCAGCATGAAACGGAAAAAAAAAACTTGGTTCGATATACAGGTGCATCTCAGTAAATTAGAATGTCGTGGAAAAGTTCATTTATTTCAGTAATTCAACTCAAATTGTGAAACTCGTGTATTAAATAAGTTCAATGCACACAGACTTAAGTAGTTTAAGTCTTTGGTTCTTTTAATTGTGATGATTTTGGCTCACATTTAACAAAAACCCACCAATTCACTATCTCAACAAATTAGAATACTTCATAAGACCAATAAAAAAAAACATTTTAGTGAATTGTTGGCCTTCTGGAAAGTATGTTCATTTACTGTACATGTACTCAATACTTGGTAGGTGGTCTTTTTGCTTTAATTACTGCCTCAATTCAGCGTGGCATGGAGGTGATCAGTTTGTGGCACTGCTGAGGTGGTATGGAAGCCCAGGTTTCTTTGACAGTGGCCTTCAGCTCATCTGCATTTTTTGGTCTCTTGTTTCTCATTTTCCTCTTGACAATACCCCATAGGTTCTCTATGGGGTTCAGGTGTGGTGAGTTTGCTGGCCAGTCAAGCACACCAACACCATGGTCATTTAACCAACTTTTGGTGCTTTTGGCAGTGTGGGCAGGTGCCAAATCCTGCTGGAAAATGAAATCAGCATCTTCAAAAAGCTGGTCAGCAGAAGGAAGCATGAAGTGCTCCAAAATTTCTTGGTAAACGGGTGCAGTGACTTTGGTTTTCAAAAAACACAATGGACCAACACCAGCAGATGACACTGCACCCCAAATCATCCTAGACTGTGGAAACTTAACACTGGACTTCAAGCAACTTGGGCTATGAGCTTCTCCACCCTTCCTCCAGACTCTAGGACCTTGGTTTCCAAATGAAATACAAAACTTGCTCTCATCTGAAAAGAGGACTTTGGACCACTGGGCAACAGTCTAGTTCTTCTTCTCCTTAGCCCAGGTAAGACGCCTCTGACGTTGTCTGTGGTTCAGGAGTGGCTTAACAAGAGGAATATGACAACTGTAGCCAAATTCCTTGACACGTCTGTGTGTGGTGGCTCTTGATGCCTTGACCCCGGCCTCAGTCTATTCCTTGTGAAGTTCACTCAAATTCTTGAATCGATTTTGCTTGACAATCCTCATAAGGCTGCGGTTCTCTCGGTTGGTTGTGCATCTTTTTCTTCCACACTTTTTCCTTCCACTCAACTTTCTGTTAACATGCTTGGATACAGCACTCTGTGAACAGCCAGCTTCTTTGGCAATGAATGTTTGTGGCTTACCTAGTGAACCAAACTGAGAGACCATTTTGAAGGCTCAGGAAACCTTTGCAGGTGTTTTGAGTTGATTAGCTGATTGGCATGTCACCATATTCTAATTTGTTGAGATAGTGAATTGGTGGGTTTTTGTTAAATGTGAGCCAAAATCATCACAATTAAAAGAACCAAAGACTTAAACTACTTCAGACTGTGTGCATTGAATTTATTTAATACACAAGTTTCACAATTTGAGTTGAATTACTGAAATAAATGAACTTTTCCACGACATTCTAATTTACTGAGATAGTGGTAAATTCTGAAAGACAGTTTACCCAGAAGGCATTTTATTTTTTACTTCCTTCTAATAGCACCACTAAAGAGTTTCAAAAATGTGATAATTTAAAAAAAAAATAAGATACGGAAAGTTAAAAAAAATGATGTAAAGACAAAGTAAATAAATCATAAAATGTAATAATAAATGTAAATAAATATATAGTTTTTTGTTTTTTTTTTACTTTACCATGGACCGGATATTAGTAGCAGTAGCCAAGAAAACAAAAGACTCACTGGTGTAACAGAAGAAATAGTAATTGTAGGTGCAGGGTTCACTGTAGAACAGTCCGTTATTAACCGATGCACAGTTCTCGCCGCCCCAATAATTATCCGGTTGTCCAGAAGCCCATGGGAGGTTTGAAGTGTTGGTCCCATCTGACCACTTCCAAGCGTCTCTGTAAAGCCCAATCCAGGAATCACCCTGGATATTCCACACCTGCCCTATCATGTTTTGATCTGAGCTGTTAAGAGACCTGGCCAAGTCTGTGTGATGTGTTCGGCAGTAAGCCTGAGCATCAGGCCACGTCAAGAGAGGACTAGTGATGCCGATGAACCTGGCGGCGCCACTGAAATTAGCTGTGACAAAAAAAAATAAATAAACAAAAGTCATGTCTCTGTCTGCACCTGTCTCCACAGACAATATGATACAAAGATAAAACCCAACATGCGAGAAAACCAGCCATCAAACCAAGACTAAACAAATACACATCAGGATATTAACTCACCATTGTAGCATATGAAGCGTCTTAGTTCTGTACATGGTACATCCCACCATTTATTATTTAAGCCTATTATAACACATGTTTCTTTTCCTCCATAATTATTAGGCTCTCCAGGGTACCAATTGGTATAAGGGACATTCTTCAGTGGGAGGTTGTTTAAGGACCAGCGCCAGCTATTGATATCATTGTACAATCCGACCCAGGCAGGTGCTGCCAGACCTTTGCTTGCTGCTTGTTTCTTGAATCTTAACCAATCAGTATCACTTAGGATGGTTGCCAGGTCAGTGTACATCACCCTGCAGTACTTCTGAGCAATGGGCCATGTCATCTGTGTCATCATCAGGTCATATTTGTGAGGAACGGGTCGCAGGATGGATACAGCAACTGGGACCAGACCTGCTGGTGATATTTTACTTTATGAAACACACAGTGAACATTAACTGGTGAATATTTGAATATAGATATTCCTAATGGCTAAATTAAATAATTAGCAATGTATAATTAACAACTCAATCCTGCAGTTCAGTTCAGTGACAATCAGTAAGTCAGTGATTTAACTGTGTGTTGCTTTCTTTCCTCGTTGTAAGCTCCTCCCTCTGAGGGTCTGAGGAAAGGATACCAGAATAGGAAACATGTACAGGAGGAACTGAGGAAATACATGATTGCTACAGTAAATCAGACCTCGCTTACTGACGTGACTTTACTTATTGATGACTTGCTGCACATGGCATATAAAACAAATCTGCATATCCAGGACTGAATGCATGTAAATGAAATCATTATCACATGTGTCCAACTAATTATGATTATCTATTTATTTTTATCAGACTAACTTGCAAATGAATAATTCAAAATACTATATGTAGAACATCTCAGGTCTAGATTTCATACAAAGCAACCATAAGTGTATTGTGAGTGGAGTAATGACTGTTAGAGCGGTGTAATACGGAGATAAATTTGTGCCAAAACTAAACAGACAAATCTACCATTTCACAAATAAACAAAATCTGCTTTGCAAAGGACAGCTCGACTCTCAAACAAACAGAAAGCGATCTGCAAATACAAATGTCCTGTGTTTCACAAATATATACAGTATATAAAAATATGAGCCTACAACATATTTAACAAACAAATACAATCCATTGTACAAATCTTTTTGAAAAAGTAAAAAATCCAATGTATATAAATGCATACCTCTTTGTTATGTTTGTGAGAAACGTGCCAACCCATTGCAGGGCATAATCACACACACACACACACACACACACAATTCAATTCAGTTTTATTTGTATAGCGCTTTTAACAATGGACATTGTCACAAAGCAGCTTTACAAAAATTATATAAAATTCGGATATAAGTTATTAAATTGATCAGTTTATCCCCAATGAGCAACCCAGTGGCAACGGTGGTGAGGAAAAACTCCCTGAGACGACATGAGGAAGAAACCTTGAGAGGAACCAGACTCAAAAGGGAACCCATCCTCATCTGGGTTACACCGAATAGTGTAATTATAAATAATTCCCTTCTATAACTTTAACAGTTGCTCAGCTGCATTTATGAGAAAATCTGCACCAACACATTTGTGAGGATTTTGTGAGAGTCAAGTTTTCCTTTGCAAAGCAGATTGTGTTTGTTTCCGAAATGGTAGATTTATTTGTTTAGTTTTGGCACAAATTTATCTCCATAGGGAATATAATTAGGATATTAGTGGATTAGTCACTATAGCAGCCTAAACTCAGGTAGCTGTGACCGCTGTTGGACAGGTGAGCTGGTGTGCTGGGTGACTGCAACAGGCAAAATGTGCATTTTTTTTTTAATCAGGTACAGTGGGTATAGAAAAGAATCACTCCCCTTTAAAATAATCCCATTTTGTTGCTTTTCTGCCTGAAATGAAGACGGACATTTTTATTTACTCAGTGCAACTTATAACATCCAAGTGAAAGATATAAAACCAACATGTCAGAAATAAATTTAAAAAATGAATAACCAGAATCACTGAGTTGGAAAAAGGATCACCCCTTTGTGTCAGTATTTTGATGAACCACCTTTTGCTTTAATTACAGCCTTTAGTCTGTTGGGATATGTCTCTGCTAACTTTGCACATCTAGACTTTGCAATATTTGCAATCTTATATCTTTCACTTGGATGTTATAAGTTGCACTGAGTAAATAAAAATGTCCGTCTTCATTTCAGGCTGAAAAGCAACAAAATGTGATTATTTTAAAGAGGGATAATTCTTTTCTATACCCACTGTACATATCATCTACCAGCCTGTTCATCTAATCAGTTTTAAAAACCTTTACAAAGTTTATAAATGAAAAGTTATACCTTTAATTTCCAAGCTATATTTATAATCTGTAGCGAATCTAGCTCAAATGGGTGAAATATATCTATAGCTCTAATCGAAGCGTGTTCTGATTAAGTATGGATATAAATCGACCATGAAAGGGAATGTTATAGTAATTACTGTAACCTAGCTTTAGAATTAAATGCGAAGCAGCTTGATCTGTTTGTCCACCAAACTTACCAGGGCAGTCTTCGTATTACTCTAAAAGAATAAATTATCCTTCTGGCCACGAAGCATAGTTTATTCTAAGTTAACAGAAATCCAGCGTGTAGCGAGGAGCACGTTAAAAGTGAACCTTGTCATAAGTAAAAACAGACGATCCAGCGTGATAACCATGGATTTTAATAACTACGTAAAAACTACCGATATACACAACTAGGTACAAACAAATAATACATATATATACAGGGTAAGTGAAAGAAACAGAAGGAAAAGTAATGGAAGTAACAATGGCAGAACACAGTTTAACCTCGAGAATCAGCAAAGGAATTCGAATTCAACTTTTCAACAAAAGTGGCTCTGACTTAAAGGACACCTCTATAGGTCAATTGGAATTATACTTGCGTTAATTTTATGCAGTTCGCGAGGGTCCTTGATTCGCAGATTGAGCGAGGAATTTGCTGGTTCTTCGGCGTCGGTAGAGTAGGGGTGAACGGAGTTGAGTCTCGCCCGAGGATGAAGAATATGGTGATTGCCACGTGGTTTCACGAGACAAAGGAGAGTCCGGAGGAATGCCGGAAACGGAAGGCGGCAAGGTGAGAAGTAGGAAGAGGGTGAGAAAAAGCGAAGGAGCGAGCCAGCGGGGGACGCGTGTCGCGGTCTTTTATGGACAATGCCAATGTACACGCCTCTCTGAGCTGCTGGCGAATCCAAAGAGAGATGAGAAAGTTCTGGGGGAAAACTTCCTTGGTCTGTCCCAGAACGGGTCGCATGTCAGGGCGGGGTTTGTGTTAAGTTTGGATCAATATGGTATTTGATAAAACATGGAAAAGTATAGAATGATACATCCTATCGTCCTGTAGTATGCATCATTAATTGGCATATTATGAGACAATGATTTTGGTACCAAACTTCAAGGAGATTATGATATCTTGGACAGTGTAGGATCATTAGACATAGTTACAGACAACTTAAAAATTAGCTTCTCACTCAAACTATATAAAATTGCTACAACTAGGTTATCTAGACATACAACACATGCATATACGAATACATCATAACTATCTAGGGATATGATTACAGGTTACATTCAAGAGACATGTTCACTGTGTGTGTGCGTGAGTGTGTGCATGTCCAGAAGAGGGGGCTGGCGTTCTTCTAAAGTCACAACGGTCCTTTGGTCACCTCAGGGTGACCTTCTAGGGAGGAGGTTCTTTGCTAGACCGGTTGGCTCCGATGTTAATCTCTGAGGTCGTAAACTGAGATTAAATCGAAGATTTACAGGCCCTGGGGTCGGGAAATGGTGGATCCTTGTTGACGAACTAATCCTGAAGTTTCCCAGACGTTCAGTCATCAAAGGTTTCTTTTATTGCGGGAGTAGGTCCTGTGTGGGTTCCCAAAGAGTCTCCTGAATTCCAGAGTTGCATCTGGTCAAAGAAGGCCTCTCGGGTTATTCTGGGTCACTTAAAGGAATGAAACTTTATATGTTTCACTTGGGTTAATTTAGAAATCAGTTTGGGCACCCCGATACGTTACAGCTCCCCCTCTTTCGGACAATGATGTCCCTGTGAGGACATCGTTGGGCGACAGTCGTCATGGTGATCGGGTGGCGAGTGTATCAAACTGGTTGATTGACGGGGGTTCCTAATTGTCCTCCGCTTGTTGATCTCCTGGCTGGGGATCCATCTCGATGAGGTTGGGTGTAGCCTCGGTTTGAATTTCCTCTCCCCGTGGTCTCCGTTTGAAACCTCGAGGAAGGGCGGCCACGCATCTGCTCATGGATTCTCGTGTTGCGTTGATCCGTTTTGACAGGGCGAAGGCCAGGCCTAGCGTCAGGGCGTAGCCTATGGCTGTAGAGAGGCAGAGTGCCGTGTCGGCGGCTGTCCAGGCTTGAACCACTGTTGAACTGGTCGGGCTGGGCGAACGGGATAGCGCTTGGAGGGTCGCCTCGAGGGGAGTGAGGTCGATTAACTGGGCCCCCTCTTGCTCAATCCTCAGTTCCAGTTCTGGATCCAGTGTGAGGTTGTGGTTCTTGAAGAAGGCCGGGATTTCCAGCTCTGACCAGTACTCTTCGCTCGGGAGGTGGTACAATGCCAGGTTATCGAGGTGGAGGATGGCACCTTTCGGTACTTGAATCCACAGGCTCTGGTTGGGCAGGCTGACACGGGTGGCGGTGTCATGCTGATCGTAGGTCAGGGTGGCCGTACGTGAGGGAGTATTGACCAGCCACCGATTGCCCACAATCTCGGCTTGCGTTTCGATGACTTGGGTGCGCGGCTTGGCCTCGGCGGGGCAGCGGGTGTCGCCTCTCATCGGCTGTAATCCACAGATCCCTTCGGTGTTATCCCTGAGGAAAGGCTTGCTGGGACAGAGATAGTGAATATCTTTTGTCAAAGTACACATGCGTAGGTTTGGGGCCAGATACAGCTGGGTATTGCTGTCATGGTAGGCCACCACATCTGGCGTGTGTATCTTAATGTGGGTGTTGCTTTGCCAAAACCCGACATTGACAACGTCTTTGAGTCTGTAAACGTTGTTCGATTCGATGATGGGTAGATTCAGGAGGAAGGCCACTTCGCCTTGTTTGGGATCGACGTGTAAGGGTATGGCACTACCCAGAGAGTAAGCGAGATGTGTTTGCAGAGGGTCGGTTAGGCCAGTAGTAGCGGAGGCCAGCACCGATTGCACGAGGCTCAGGGTACCAGGTACGTTGGAATCCTGCCCATTGCTAAGCTGTCAATGGAGGAGCTCACCTCTCATAGCATGTCTGTCATGAGGGACGTGACCAGTTGCGTTTGAGCAAAATCATTTTGGAAGATTGAAAATAACTGCTTCATTGAGTTTATAGTTTGGTTCAGTAGGACGCTGTGAGTATTGAGAACAACCACAGTGCCTTTTAATGTTTTGCCAATGGTCTGTAGGGTTTGACTTTGGGTCGCGAGCTGCTCTCTAAGCTGTGGAATCTCGGTTTGAATTTCGGCCATGTGTCGTCTTACGGTGGCTAGGCTCACTGCATTGACACTAGACATGCCGATGTTGAACAGGGTTCCAACAGCAGCGGCGGCTCCGAGTAAAGCTCCCAAGAACCGCTTAGTACGGCGGTTGTGTCCGCTTAGTTCTGCTTGGGTGACAGTCATTTTCTCCAGTTGGGTGAGCATGTACTTGACGTCAGCCTCTGCGTGATTGAGGGCGTTCTCGGTCCATCGGGCGCCTGCCCAGCTGTATTGTGCCACGGTGCGTGGGTAGTGTGCTTGGTAGACGTTGCGAGAGTTGAGTCGGACGTACACTTTCTGGGTGTGGGTCCTGCAGTTGGTGATGAGGAGTCCAGGTTGTTCTCGCAGTACAATGCCTGATGCTGGACCCGGTGTGGCGATTTCTGGTTGCGGTTGTCCTCCGGTTGTCTGGAGGTACAGGATGGTGAGCCACAGCAGCATCCTAGTGTAGGAAAAAGAGGGAGAGAGAAAGAGAAAGGCAGTAGGTAAGCGGTTGATGTCCCTGGTTGGTCAGGATGCTTTCCTTGCTCTGCAGACTGTGACTGGGTTAGTTTATATTAGTCCCCCCCATTTCTTTTCCCTGCCAGCAGCCACATGTCTCTTTATTTGGTTTCGATGGACCCATTTGAAAATCGAGTCTTTCGACAATTGGTCCCTGCTTTAGTTGGATTCTGTACGCGACTGCGGAGAGTTTGTCCATGATCTCGTGCGGTCCTGTCCAGTGGGGGAGCAGGTTTTTCGACAGTCGTTTGGAGGCCGTCTGGAGTGGCTGTGTGAAGTTGTAGTACCAGACCTTATCACCCACATTCAGTTCCTGGTGTGATGCTTTCCGGTCGTAATATGCTTTCTGGCCTTCAGCGCTCCTTTGCAGCTGTTGTTGGGCGAAAGCAAACGTCGTCCTTAGGTGCCGGTGTAGCTCATCCAGGTATTGGTGTGTGGTGTAGGCTGTGACGAGGTTGGAGTCTCCCGGTTGGTACAGCAGGTGCAGCGGTAGGGTCATTTGCCTCCCAGTCATCAATTCGAAGGGAGACACGCAAGTTGATTCCTGCGGGGTGGCTCTGATGGCCATGAGTACCAGGGGAAGTTTTGCATCCCAGTCCTTTTGGTTGGCAGACACGTATTTCCTCAGCATGCTGACCACAGTCCGATTGGTTCGCTCCACTTGGCCTGAGGATCTGGGGTGGTGGCTGATGTGTAGTTGAGCCTGTACACCCAAGAGCTTCCAAGTCTGCTGCATGATCTCGGCTGTAAAGTGTGTGCCCCTGTCGGAGTTGACCCTTAGTGGCAGTCCGAATCTGGAGAAGATATGGTTCATCAGTAGGTATGCCGTGGTCTGGGCAGTGTCATTGGGTGCTGGAAGACACTCTACCCACTTGGTAAATTGGCATACTACTGTGAGGAAGTACTTGTTGCCCCTTGTTGACCTGGGCAGAGGTCCCACCCAGTCTATTTGGAGGTCTGACCATGGGAACGTGACTCCTCTGCGTTGCAGTGGGGCTCTGTGGTTTGGGTTTGCTGGTTCGAATTGGCAGCAAACCAGGCACCCTCTGACGTACTCTGCCACGTCTTGCTGCATACCGGGCCAGTATGCCACTTGCTTCAGTGTGTCGTAAGTGGCTCTGGTGCCGTGATGTCCAGCACATGGTGCGTCGTGGGCATACATTAACATGACCCCCCTTTGGCCCTGTGGCACCACAAGCCTTGGCGCTGTGAGGTCATCAGGGACATACCACAGAATGTTGTCCGTCACGCGCAGCATGTCTTTGATCTCATGCAGCCGTCTGAGGGAGGGGGCAGCCGTGAGGTCAGACGGTGTGATCGGGTGGTTGGAGGGGTCAGAGAGGTGGTGTAGCATAGCTTGGATGGAGGCGTCTGAGGCTTGAAGATCAGCTATGTCATTGTTAGAGATTTGTGGTGCCAGCGAAAGTGGCTGCGAGGCTTGTGGTGTTGCAGGAAGGGTTCGCTTGCTGCGGGTTATTGCTGCCACATTCAAGATGGGTGGCTGAGCTGGAGGTGACCATAGGTCTCCATGTAGTGCGCCCATTTTGGCAAGGGCATCAGTTTGGTCATTCAGGTCTTTATCCAGGCCTGGCTGTTTTGAGTGTCCTTTCACCTTTTTCCAATAGATGATCATGTCATGTGTTTTTGTGATGTCCTCACATGCTTGGAACAGGTGTTGGTGTTTGACCGGCTTGTTGTTTGCCGTCTTGAACCCGTTTTGTTTCCAGCCCGAAAGATGGCATGTGAAACTGAGTCTTGCGTAGTTAGAGTCTGTGCAGATGAGGAGTTCTCTGATGTTATGGGCTGCAGCGATCTGGAGGGTTATCAGGATGGCTGCTACCTCAGCATGTTGTGATGACTGAGGGCCCAGCTGGAAATGTTGCGGTGGACAGGGGTGGTTGTTTAGCCATAGCACGCCTGCGCCGGCTTTTAAGGTGCCTTCGTGGTTGTAGGAGCACCCGTCGACGTAGGCAGTAGGCATCCCTTGGCACACCTTCTCCTCAAAGTATCTGTGACAGGTCGGTTGTTGTTGCTGGGGTCCCTCTGCGTCCAGTGTTGCAGCAGGTGTGTCATCAGAGCAGTTTTGACATGCAGCCAAGCCGTTGCCCAGCGCAGACTTGTGATTCTGGGCGTATCGTGCCTCAACGTTGCGCCCTTGGAGGGCCATCAACCACATGGCTATGCGTGAATTGGTGACCACGCCATCTCGGATGCGTTGGCTGTTCAGAAACATTACAGGCTGGTGGCAAGTTTCTATGATGACCTTTTGTGCTCCGATGTAGTTGGAGAAGCGTTGTATGGCCCATACAGTGCAAAGCAGTGCCTTTTCACAGTCCGAGTATTTAGTTTCCGGTGGAAGGAGAGTCTTGCTGGCATATGCAACCACTCTTTTGTCCTGGTCGTGCTTTTGGTAAAGACCCGCACTGAGACAGTGGTTGGAGAATCCAGCTTCCAAATAGAACTCTTTTTGTGGATCAGGGTAAGCCAGGCATGGAGCTGTGCACAAATGACCTTTAAGTTCTTTCATAGCGTTCGCTTGAGCCTCTGTCCAGGCGAATGGGCAGTCCTTTTTGAGAAGCGTAGTTAATGGTCGTGCAATGTCTGCGTAGTTCTCGATGAACTGTCGTGAGTAGTTGCACACGCCCAGAAAACTCCGCAGCTCTGTGACATTAGTGGGAGGCTTGATGTTCTGGATGGCCTGGATGCGGCTGGTCTGAGGTTCAATGCCCCGTGATCCGATGAGTAGGCCCACATAGTTGACTTTGGTTCGGCACCACTGTCCTTTGTGGAGGGCGATCTTGGCACCGGCAGTGGTTAGTTGGTCCAGTACATAGTCTATTTCTCTCAGGTGATCAGTTACCATTGTGCTTTTCATGAGAACACCGTCTACGTAGATGAGGTTGCCTCTCATTCTGGCGTCCGGGCATGCTTTGTTCAAGAAGATGTTGAACTCCGCTGGTGAGTTGGCGTAGCCGAATGGGCACCTTGTGAACGTGTACTGTCGGTTGCCGAAGGTAAAGGCCAGCTTGTGTTGGTCGTCTGGATGTACAGGTATAGTCCAGAATCCTGAGGCCACATCAAGCGTAGAGAAAATGGTGGCTCCCTGTATTCTAGGTATTTCCTGCTCCAGCTGGGTCATGGGCCATCGTGACAGTGGCACCTGCTGGTTCAGCTTCCTGTAGTCAATGGTGGGTCGCCACTTCCCGTTTGGCTTAAGGACGGGCCAGATGGGAGCAGAATAGGTGCTGTTGCATGGGCGGATGACACCTTTCTCAAGCATGGAGTCGATAATCTCCTGCACGGGTTCGTGTGAGGCGATTGGAATCTTGTACTGCTTGACGAAAGTGGGAGGAGCATTTGGGTGCGTCGGGATGCGCACCGTGTGGAGGCCCGTGAGGCCACAGTCCAGAGAGTCTTTTGCGAATGACGCTTTAAACTTGTACAAGACCTGTCTGAGTTTTTGACGGTCTGTATCGTTTTGTATGGCGTCTGCATCCCTCAGGATTTGCTGGACTTGTGTCTCGAATTCAGGATAGGGCTCCTCTGTGCTAGTGTCTCTTGTCTTGTTAGCAGCCAGAGGGGCAGTATTCTCATCAGTCTCATAGGTCGGCTGGTTGGAGACTGTGTAGACTGCAAGGTATTGGTCCTTTGTTAGCTCCGTTCTGCATGCTACTCCTGTGGTTATTGGCATGACTGAAGTAATGGAGGCAAGCTTAAAGGGGGCTGTCAATACTGTGTCATCCGAGCTCCCTTCTGGGACCATAGGAGCTGGAATTGGTCCAATGATTGGTAAACTCAGTTCAAAGTCATGAAAGTCTGTGCTCACTAGCCACCCCAGGCGGTAGGCCTTGGGAATTGTAATGTCCATTGCTGTGCAGTTGTTGAACAGGATGTAAACTGCACGGGATGACACTTCAGTGAGGGGTGTGGCTTCCAAAGTAAGTCCCAGTTCCGAGCATTCAGGTGAAGGCTGGAAGAAGCCCAGCGTGTGGTTTAGTGTTTGACCCCATCGTAGGTTGAGCCGAACAGTGACCCCTTTGGTGTAAGCTGGGACTACGGTATCCTGTTCACTGACCAGGGTGCAGACTTCTGGAATGGTCTGCCCTGACATGAGGTTCTCGTGGTTGACAGGAACAACAGGGGGCTGTGAGATCATTGGGGCCCACACCACCTCATTTATAAAGTCCACATGAGCCCTAAGACGACTCAGGATGTCTGCTCCGAGATAAACATCGTGTGGTGGGTCTGGTAAGACCAGAAAGTAATGGGTGATGCGCCGATTATTCCATTTCACGTTCAATGCACAGATCCCCTTTGCAGTTGTCATTGTTGACAGACAGGGGTTCCAGGGAAAACGGGTGTGTTTGTTGACAAATGGGAGGTCGGGTATGCCTTTAAGGAGGGTGTTAAACAGCGTGAGGCTGATGGCTGAGTTGTCTGCCCATAATGCCAATACAATGTCTGTGGTTTTCACATCATTTAGTTGCAGGTCGGTCATGACCTTGGGGCAAAAGGGCTCGGAGTCTTTGTTGAGTCCAAGAGTGCAGAGTAGTGGACTTGAACTTTGTTCTGGTGTTAACCTCGTGTTCCCGCGGTTGCCCATGGGATTTCCCGTGACCTCCGTGACCTCTGTGACCGTGGGATTTCCCGTGACCTCTGTTACCTGAGGATTTCCCGTGACCTCTGTTACATGGCAGTCTGGCTCAGGTGACCTGTGTGACTGGAGAGGCAGAGGTTCTCGAACTTGAGCCCAGATTTTTGACTCCCTGAAGTCCAATAAGGGCTCAAAGCGGTCTAGGAGATCTTTTCCCACGAGAAGGGGATAAGTGTCCATTGGTGAGATGTACACGGGGTGCACCAGACTCATAGGACCGATGGTTAGGTGAATAGGTGCTATCTGCTCAAGCTGTACCTCATTTTGGCTGTATGATTGTACATTCAGCTCGCACCTTTGTGATGTTACAGTCCGATTTTGTCTTTTAGTTTCAACTCTGAGTCTGTCAAAGAGTTTGGATGACATCAGAGTGAGGTCTGCTCCCGTATCCACCAGGGCTTCCAGTTCAACTGCATGTTCCAGCGTAATAGCTAGGTAGAGTTTCCGGGCCACTCCCTTTTCAATCAGATTTCCCAGGAGCTTTGGCACTGGGGCTTGTGTAGTGACTGATAGGCAGTTGGGGCTGGTGTCAGGTGATGCGTTGGAGAGGCAGACAACTAAAACAGCACTTTCTGGTACCTTGGAGTCTTTTTCGGCAGTGTGAAGCAGTGGGTCAGTTTGCTCTGGGTGTGCAGCTGTCAGCGGGGGTGAGTGGATTACGTTGTCACTTGGTGATGTCTCAGTTTCTTCTGTTTCTCGTGGCTGATCAGCAGGAGTCTGTGTTGTTGGCTCAGTCGGAGGCCCTCTAGAGAGGTTGGTTTCAGGCCTGGCTCTTAGTCATAAGGGGTCTGGCTTGTCTCTGTCATTATATTTGCGAGCTTTATTCCGGATGATCTCCTTCAGCATCCTCAGGATCTCTGCAGACTCAGACGTAGCCGTGTCGTCCTGTTTTAGTGAAGGTTCGGACTTAGGCTTGTCTGGGTTAGGTTCCCGGGCCGATGAGGGTCGGCTGTTTCTAAGCCATCGGCGGGGTTCCCATGTGACTCCGCCCTTTGGGTGGTTAGCTGGACGTGGCTGGTCCCGGAATTTTTCAGGGCGCCCAGTCTGGAGTTTGGGACGCGCATCACCTCGGTTGTATTGCTCTCTGCTGGAAAAGGGTCGGTTACTGTAGTGTGTTTGTGCACCCTCTAGGGCCAGTTCTGAGCAGTGATCGGAGACAGGGTAAATAGTTGGGTTTTTCACAGGTTTTTCGGAGGCGGCCTTCTGCTTAGTGTAGGCCTTGTGGGCCAGGTCCCGCAGCTGTTGAGTGGACATGCTGCGCGGGCAGGCTAGGACTCCTAGGTGATGGTTCACTGTAGGATGCAGATTTCGGAGGAACAGAGTCCTGAAGTTGACATCTTCCTCCATTCCTGGCTCGTTCCGTGCCCCGAAGTAGGCCCGTCGGAGTCTGTGGTAATAGGCCTGTGGGGTTTCGAGCCGGCTCTGTTTTAAGTCCATAGCTGCAATAATCCCTTGATCTGATTCAGGGTCAGAGTACTCCTTAATCAGCGCCCGTCATAGTTCTTGGTAATCCGATCTGACAGTCTCTGGTTGTCGATCTAAGAAGCTCCGCACATCACGACTGGACGTAATCCTGATCAAGTATAATCTGTCCCACATGGTCACATTGTTTAAAGTCTGTAAAAGAAAGTCTATGTCTTGTAGATAGGCATGAATGTCATGGTCTCCCGCCAGGTTTGGAGTGAACGTAGGAACGTTCCTGGCCAGCTTGTCCAGTTCTTTGTGAGCTATGCCTTGACTGGGGGCAAGAATGCTCTGGAAAGGCTTCCACCCCCTTGTGGCTGACGGAGGTTCTTGATGGTCGCTTGGTGACTTCTTGAGCAGTGGGCTTTCACTCCCCTTTCGAGCTAGGAGCTCGTGGCCGGGAGGCCTCGGCTCACTGGTCGTGGGAAACTCCGTGGTGAGTGTTTCCCTTATCTGGTCATTCTGGAACGAGTAGGAATATTTCAATTCTCGGCGAACAGTGTCAAGTTCATCTTTGAGAGAGTCTTTTTCGTGTACTAAGGTCTCGATTTCAGTTCGGGCCCTCAGCAGGTGGTTCTCGCATGCCTTGAGCTTAGCGTTCCTTTCTTCCAGTTCTCTCCCTGCTTTGGTCAGGAGAGTGTCACCTTGTTGGATTTTGTTTTTCAGTTCATCCCTGTTTTTTTTCTCCAGCTTCTCCTTTCGCTCTGTTTCTGCTTGAAGGTCTTGCAGGGCTTTTTGGAGTTTCTCCACTTCCTCTTGTAGCTCGGAATCCGTGCTGTGCTGGTCCATGGTCTCGGGTGATGGCTGAACCAGGCTGGTTTGAACGAGGGCCTGGCTGGCCCGGGCCTCTTCGACTTGAAACTGGAGCGTCGCGTCGTTACAGTTTGCTCCAGGTCACTGTTGCTCTTCTCGCTGCGCCATGCCTGGATGAGGAGGTTGTGAGCGAGGCTTCCGACGATCTTGGCCCAGTCCTTGTAGCTGTAGTTCTGGGTGGGATCATGCGCCATCAGCCTGTCTACTTCCTCGTCCAGCTGCTCTCTGCTTAAGCGCTGCCGGTCGGTAGCTGCTTCGGGCAGGAATGTAGTCGTCATGGTAGTCAGCCAGGTCTCAAGGTTGTACCAATGGGCAGTGGGGCTGCTTGCTCGGGACATGGCAACTGTTGACGAGAGAAGAACAACACAGACGCCAATGCAAGTCTACGCAAATTAGCTAGTCGCAATCGTACTTAATTAGGTACGCGGTGAGTCTCAATTTGGCTAACTGGTACAGCCAGTTAGTGGTATGTAGGCTGGACACTTATTGTCTTTGGCCGTAGGTGGCCAGGAAGGGCCAAATGGTCTGGGTATGCGCCAGATCTGAATTAGAAGATTTGGACAGGCGGTAGCCTAGTGGGTCATCTAATGACACTGGCTGCCTGGGTCATACAATCTAGGGTTTTAGCTTTTCCTTGCTGGTTCCCGTAGGCTTATGCCTTTAGGTGAGCTTGAAGAGACAAGTCATAACCAAACAACAGCTAAGTAGAACAAATAAAATTGAACTAATTAATGAAAACAAAGAGAAGGGGGTAAGGAGAAAGCCTTCTCTATCTGTGGAAGTCCTATGAATAGGCAGATGCCAATGGCTACCACAACAGTTAGAATTCAAATCTTACTTTGGCTTGGTTTTAGTTCACACTAAGGGAGCATGCACAGTAAGGAATTCTTTAAGTGGAAGAGTGTTATCAATTGGGAGAGACGAGAAAGGGAGTCAAAATATAAGTAAAATGACAAAGTGAAAGAAGAGAGGGGAGAAGCGAAAAAAAAAAAATTGAAAAATGAGTGAATAAAAATTAACAATAAACAAAAATTAAAAATAATAATGCGAAAAAGAAGGGAAAAAAATAATAATAGTAATTAAAATGAAACTAATAGCGCCAATAAAGAAAAATAAAGTGGTGAGAGAAATAAATTGTAAACCAGCCAATAAAACAAAAGAGTAATAAAACAAACAAGCCGAAAAGAAAGAGAAAAAAAAAAATTGAGAACACTAATCCTGCTAGAGTAGGATAGCTAGAAAGAACCGAGAGGCTGAGACAAGGAACAGTGAATGCAGAAATGAGAATAGCATAGACCTAACAGAGAAGGTCCACAAGGTGGCGGCAGTGAGCCACCCAATAGTGAGTAAAAAGGGGGTGTTGGTTTTACCGCGGTTAGCTCTCAAGCTGGCGGCCCTCTGGTGTTCAGTCAGAGGTACTGCAACCTACCCTAACTCAGACGTGAAATGACATCAGCGCGCGTTTCCTAGGGGACGGCTTTAATGGCGATTTCATGTGTTATCACGAGAATGGAGAAATTTTGAGATCTCAGGGATCCTTTGTGCTGTTCATGCACAAGAAATGTGGGCAGGATTTCTTCGCTGCCATGCACATAAAATCACAACGGGGTTTCTTCGCCGTTGTTTGAATTTACACTTGATCAGAGTGTCGGGCTCTTCATTTATATATCAATCACCGTTTGAGGCTGATTTCTACATGCAGTGCGTCTCACGGTTAGCTACGCCGGTTTAGCTCTGCCAGAAGAGACTTATTGCCTGTCGAATTAACATTGGTTCAACGCAATGCATCGAGTCTAACAATATAATAAGGCCTTCTAGAAAGATAAGAGGAACATCGCTCAAATCAATCTTTACTGCGCTGGAAGAAGGTTTCTTCGTTCTTACCAGGCGATTACACAATTAAAAATGTGCTGTGTTGCGATTTCATCGTCTTCAGACACAAGTTTAATGTTATGAACTGCAGTTTTAACTTTAAGCACTTAACCGCGGCTAAATTTGTCAGACAAATATATAGCGCTGTTAACGTGCTGAACTGAAAATCAGCTTAGAGCCTTTCAGTTATCAGCGGAGTGAGCTCGGGACGCTCACTCGCTGAGCGTGCGCAATATGGATTTAAGAATGGAACGAACAAAGTCGCGCCGGATTCGAAGCGCATTCACTCATGAACCAAGGTTTTTAAAACGTGCCCGCACAATCTCCACCATAATATGTAGCGAATCTAGCTCAAATGGGTGAAATATATCTATAGCTCTAATCGAAGCGTGTTCTGATTAAGTATGGATATAAATCGACCATGAAAGGGAATGTTATAGTAATTACTGTAACCTAGCTTTAGAATTAAATGCGAAGCAGCTTGATCTGTTTGTCCACCAAACTTACCAGGGCAGTCTTCGTATTACTCTAAAAGAATAAATTATCCTTCTGGCCACGAAGCATAGTTTATTCTAAGTTAACAGAAATCCAGCGTGTAGCGAGGAGCACGTTAAAAGTGAACCTTGTCATAAGTAAAAACAGACGATCCAGCGTGATAACCATGGATTTTAATAACTACGTAAAAACTACTGATATACACAACTAGGTACAAACAAATAATACATATATATACAGGGTAAGTGAAAGAAACAGAAGGAAAAGTAATGGAAGTAACAATGGCAGAACACAGTTTAACCTCGAGAATCAGCAAAGGAATTCAAATTCAACTTTTCAACAAAAGTGGCTCTGACTTAAAGGACACCTCTATAGGTCAATTGGAATTATACTTGCGTTAATTTTATGCAGTTCGCGAGGGTCCTTGATTCGCAGATTGAGCGAGGAATTTGCTGGTTCTTCGGCGTCGGTAGAGTAGGGGTGAACGGAGTTGAGTCTCGCCCGAGGATGAAGAATATGGTGATTGCCACGTGGTTTCACGAGACAAAGGAGAGTCCGGAGGAATGCCGGAAACGGAAGGCGGCAAGGTGAGAAGTAGGAAGAGGGTGAGAAAAAGCGAAGGAGCAAGCCAGCGGGGGACGCGTGTCGCGGTCTTTTATGGACAATGCCAATGTACACGCCTCTCTGAGCTGCTGGCGAATCCAAAGAGAGATGAGAAAGTTCTGGGGGAAAACTTCCTTGGTCTGTCCCAGAACGGGTCGCATGTCAGGGCGGGGTTTGTGTTAAGTTTGGATCAATATGGTATTTGATAAAACATGGAAAAGTATAGAATGATACATCCTATCGTCCTGTAGTATGCATCATTAATTGGCATATTATGAGACAATGATTTTGGTACCAAACTTCAAGGAGATTATGATATCTTGGACAGTGTAGGATCATTAGACATAGTTACAGACAACTTAAAAATTAGCTTCTCGCTCAAACTATATAAAATTGCTACAACTAGGTTATCTAGACATACAACACATGCATATATGAATACATCATAACTATCTAGGGATATGATTACAGGTTACATTCAAGAGACATGTTCACTGTGTGTGTGCGTGAGTGTGTGCATGTCCAGAAGAGGGGGCTGGCGTTCTTCTAAAGTCACAACGGTCCTTTGGTCACCTCAGGGTGACCTTCTAGGGAGGAGGTTCTTTGCTAGACCGGTTGGCTCCAATGTTAATCTCTGAGGTCGTAAACTGAGATTAAAGCGAAGATTTACGGGCCCTGGGGTCGGGAAATGGTGGATCCTTGTTGACGAACTAATCCTGAAGTTTCCCAGACGTTCAGTCATCAAAGGTTTCTTTTATTGCGGGAGTAGGTCCTGTGTGGGTTCCCAAAGAGTCTCCTGAATTCCAGAGTTGCATCTGGTCAAAGAAGGCCTCTCGGGTTATTCTGGGTCACTTAAAGGAATGAAACTTTATATGTTTCACTTGGGTTAATTTAGAAATCAGTTTGGGCACTCCGATACGTTACAAATCATATTATATTACAATTATTTGTAGTTGTTAGAATTTCCCCTCGTTCTCTGAGTCGCTCGCTAGGAGAGCGGCTGACTCGAACACTTCCTTATTCCATTCTCCGCACCACCGTTGAGGAAGCTCCTGATTTATGAACTCATGTTTTGTTTACTTTGCCATGTGCTTTTGTTTTTGTTTTACGTCATATCTCCACCCCGGTTTTCTGCTCCCTGGTTTACGTCATCTCTCCGCCCCGTTCACTGATAGGTTTTCCGTTTATTGTTTGATTATAGGTTTCAGGTGTTTTATGTTTAACCTCATTTGTTCCAACTTCCCTCGTTATTTAAACCTCATCCCATTTCCGCTTCCTCACGGAGTATTAAATAAATACCAAATAGATGAAATTATATGAACGAATGGTCTGCGTTTATTCCCTCTTCCAGCGTTTCCTGGACTATGGATTTATGCCACGTTACTCTGTGAACTGATGCCTTGATAGTCTTTGGATTTATGCCTTGGGATTCTGTGGATTATTGTTTAACTGTTTTGACCCTGCCTTTATGTTGAGTTCCTCCTTGGTTGTATATATGTCCCAATAGTTTTAGTTTGTTCCTAATAAACTGACTTTTCCCCTGAGCTTGCATCCAGTCCCCGTTTGCGTTTCGTAACAGTAGTTTTAAATAATTATTTGAGATTATTTCAGTAAATGCTGAAACTACCAGCAGCCCAGATGTGAACAGTTTTGCTAAATCAAATATAAATGAATCAAAGAATTATAGTAGTTTGTGACAGTTTCAAAAAGGTAAAAAATAAAATAAAATGTTTGATGAGTAAGATAAAGAAATTGCTAAACATGTGCTGATTTCAGCAAAATACTGAAAGATAATACGAGACAGCAAATGATAAAGGCACAGTAATATAAAGTTCTTGTGTATCTATTGATATAAAATAATGAAAAGTATATTTTTTAACTCACTCTATAATCAGTTTTTGTATTCACTAATATTTTTGCTCATTAGATAGCCTAATAAATGTTAGAGGTAAAACATGTAATATTAATTTGTGTAATATTAATGATCATTTTGTAAACTGCATAATAGATTAATAAAAAAATGATTATTAAAAAGTCTCTCACCAGTGAGAAACAGGAGAAGAAAAAGATTCAGCTTCATGATGGACGGGTAGCTGAGGAGTCAGAAATAAAAATCACAATCTTAAGGACAAAATAAAAGTATGTAAATATCAAATACATCTATCTAATCTATATATCTATATCTAATCAAGCTTTACATCGTTATCATCATCAGAAAGGACATTTCTGATGAAGCCCCAACAATTATTTTGTTTAATCTGTTTATTAATAAACGTATGGTCATGCAATATGGTATAAATTAGATTTGTTATCACACCTACATGTCACACCAGTGACATTTTGGTAAAACTTGAAGTTCACTATTACATATTTCCTCAAGTACATTTGCTTTATTTTTTTATTTATTTTTTTATTATTATTATTTTTTAATTACATAAGAATGAATTGATAAATATATTAATTAAACAATTTGGGAAAAGCAGAACAGTACTAGAGACCCACTGCTTTCCAAAGATTGAGAGTTTTAGTAGTTTTGTAAACCTTTTAAGATTTTAACCATATAAGATTTATTTCATATTAATAAAATAATAGTTATTCATTAATTTATCATTAAAATTTAATAAATCTGCTACTTTTTCTTTCTTATGATCAATAACTTTAAATCAATGTGCTACTTAAATGTGTAAATTTCAGTCAATTCTAACAAAAGGAAAAACACTGAGCATTAAAACATACCTGTAATAGGAAAATCTGAAGGCTGGTGTTTCTTCAGTAGCTCCGTTTTAGATCTTCACTGCTTGTACACAACTCTCTAAAGAGCTTATCTGCTTACTTCACCTGTTGTCTTCTTAAACATGGAGAAATTACAACATGGATGACGCAGACTGATTTCCATACTACTTTAACTTTCCTTTAGAATTGAGACTCCTTATTTAAATGAAACCAAATACTGACCCATCGTCCTCAAATTTTGTTCCACAGAAAGGAAGTCAATGAGTTCATCAGGTTGCCTTCAGTGAGGAAAAGCCATGTGTCAATAATCAGATACAACATTCATCATACACAATATTATCATGGCTGCTTTATAAAATCATCACTGCCTCTTCTTGGTAACTAGGAGGCAGCATTTTTGGGCAGTGAGATAAAAAAATAACCTGGTGGGACACCAGAGGAAGACTGTAGAGGCATCTTAATCATAAATATTTCAAAATGATGGATCTACAGAGGAACTACAGAGGTTTATAATCATAAAGGAAGATCTACATGATACATTAAAGGCCAGAAACAGGTCAGGATTAGATTCTTACACACCTTACAATGTTAGGAATTTTCACTATTTGAATACATTTTCTTGGCAAATAAAAAGTAGCACTGTTCTCCAGTGGTGGATTGATGTGTAAAACAAGCCTTAGCCTTGGACTCTACAACTATAAAAACATAAGAGTCCTGTTTTACATAGGGAAAGAAGTGTCACCTAACACCAGCATTCAGTGTCACAGGTCTAAATGTCACAGAAAGAGTGTCTTATTACACAATTGAGGGTAAAACAAAGCTGCAAATTAAATACTATATTAAATCCTAATAGTGCAAAACTGTACACATTTCCAAATGTCCAGAAATCACACTTCTGTTACTCAGCTACTGTAGCCTTCAGATGTTGGCATGAAGCAGGTGATTAAGGGATTCACACCAACTGACCATCCCAGTTACTATTCAAAAGTCAGATAGATCCAAAATACAACAAATTAACATTCTCCACAAACTCAGTGGCTCTTTTTTCCATAAGTTATAAAAGCAAGGCAGACTGGAAGCAGTCACATGCAAACCTTCACCTGCTGACCAAACAGATGAACAGGTAGGAGGATCTTTGCCCGTCATGGTGGTCATGATGATTGTTCTAATAGGATTTTCAGTGCATGTCACTACATGGAAGTATATTTTACAAAATAAATAAATCTGGTGTTTGGATATGTAGTACCAGTTTGTGTTACTGATTGTTCAACTTGTGGTCAATGTAAGTATTGCAGTTAAAATTATTTGTAGAATCAAATTTTATATGACAACTTTCTAACTTTCTAATTCTGACCCTTCGCTCTGTTTGCTGCTGATTTGAGGACAGTTTTGAAGTGATGTGATGATGTGTGTGATGATGAATAATGGCTACAAAATAGTCACAACAGGTTTTTTTATTGGCTATATTATGTATATTCTTAATGACTGTAAAGAAAGTAGCATTCATTGGGTGCTATATGATTAAAAGAAGGAAAAAAATACAATAATTGCAGCAAGTACATTACATTTGACTGTTCAAGGCACACATAATGTATTTAAAAACATTCTATCATGCTCTATATCTTCTATATGAAAATTATTCTGATGAATTAAACTTTATATTCCAGTATTCGACATGCCCTCTGCATCCTCCCCTCATCATCGTTTTGAGTGGCTACTTGCAGTAAAAGCTTGAATATGTTAAATATTAAGTATTTTCCATAAAATAATTGTCAGTTGAGGCGGTGAAGTCAAAGAGGGCATGTTACAAACATCCTACTAAAATTCTCTGTCTAGTCTTCTACTTTTTCTATGTTTTCCTTTAGAGCTTAAAGGTTGTAGGATACATAAAATGTCAGTACATTTTTAATAGACTTGAAGGTAAGCATTTAGACCCTGTGTCAAACACAAGGCCTGCAGGTTATATCCGGCCCACAGTCTCAATTAATTTGGCCTGCATGACCTTGGAAAAATAAATTGGAAAGTATGATGCACTCACATTTGTTATTTAATAATTTAAGGCACAATTTAACATCAAGTAATATTTCCACATTAATATCTTTGCCATGAAATACATGTATGGCAGATCCACTGAGAATGATTAAAACAGCATGTTAATAATAGGGGTAACACCTTATATTATAAATCTGATCTTGGTGTCACTGGATAGAATATATTATATATATGTTAAAAACATAGACTTAGATTACAGCCCTTTAGGGTCTCACAAAAATGCCGATGGGAAGAATTTGAGTTTGAAACCCCTGATGCAGATGTTACAGGTCATCCTTGTTTTTCTTGTAGAAGATGTTTCCATCTGGCTGCACTCTCCAGGTCACTGTGGTGTTCTCCAACATGCCATTTTCCTCCAGTTTCTGCTTGATCTGAAGATCAGAATCAGAACTGAATTACTCAATCTTAAAAGAAAAGAAATATGTGTCACTGAAAAGTCAAGAGCTCATTAAAGGAAAGCAAGTGAGAAGGAGACAAACTGGAGAGAATAACAGAAATGTAAGGAGGTGTGAAATAAGAAATGCTAAAAGGGGAGCTGTAAAATTTCAGAGACATCCTGAAACTCACCAGTTCTAAAGCAGAAGCCTGCACCGCAGGATCAAACACGCTCCCATCAGACTTCACCTGCAGTTTGATCATCTGCCGTTCCCTCACTGGTTGAACTGTGGAACGAACACACACACACACAGAAAGCCTGAATAACGTATCAAAAACATCCCATATGTATTACAATTTACTGACGTTACCATTGACTTGATATTAGTATCACTAGCAAGAAAACTAAAGACTCACTGGTGTGACAGATGAAATAGGCCGGTTGTCTGCAGACATAATCATTAAACACTTTGTTAATATTCGATGCACAGTTCTCAGTGGCCAAATAATTATCGGGTTCTCCAGAAGCCCATGGGAGGTTTGATGCTCTGGTCCCGTCTGACCACTTCCATGTGTCTCTATATAGGCCAATCCAGGAATCACCCTGGATATTCCACACCTGCATTAGGTAGTTGTTATCTGAGCTGTTATGAGAGCTGGCCAAGTCTGTGTGATGTTTTCGGCAGTAAGCTTGAGCTTCAGGCCAGGTCAAGAGAGGACTATTGACACCAATGAACTTGTCAGCACCACTGAAATTAGCTGTCAAATAGCAAATAACAAACATTGTTAGATTAAAATATGATTGTAATGTCTCTGTTTGCAAAGATAATATGATATCAAAATAAAACATAAAATGTAAAGAATAAAGTTGCAATCAAAATTGTTCAACCCTCATTGCAAATCAGGTTTATTGTCAAAATGTACAGAGTTTCAGCTGTTTGCAATGAACAAATCAAACAAAAGCAATTGAAATAGTTCAACACAACAAATGCTTCAAGTGGTTTCCCCAAATTCAACTGAAAATGCAACTTATAATGACTTCTCCAGTCTCAAAATTATTCAACCCCTTCATGGCAAGCATCTTTAGTACTGTTATGACCTGCTGCATATGAGATGCATAGCTAGACACCAGCTTCTGGCAGCATTCCTGAGGAATCTTCCTCATGAGCAATGGCCTCCAGTTCAGTAATATTCTTGGGTTTGCATGCTGCAACCACCTTGTTCAAATCCCACCAGAGATTTTCTATGGGGTTCAAGTCAGGTGACTGTGATGGCCCTGTAGAATCTTCCAGGATGGCTTCTGCAACCAAGCCTTGGTGGAATTTGAGATATGCTTGGGATCATTGTCCTGTTGGAAGGTCCACTGACGCCCAAGCTTCAGCTTCCTCATAGATGGCATGATGTTTTCTCCTAGGATTTCCTGATACTTCAATAAATCCATCTTGCCTTCCACACACTGCAGGTTTCCAGTGCCAGAGGATGCAAAGCAGCCCCAGAGCATCACAGAGTGTTCTTTCTTCATTCTTCTTTCTCCAGACATATCGCTGATCCTTCATGCCAAAAGGTTCCAGTTTTGTTTCATGGCTCCACAGAACAGAATCCCAAAACTTCTGGGGCTTATTTATATGATTTTGAGCCAACTTTACTTGTGCTTTTGGGTCAGTAGTGGTGTACGTCTTGGAGTTCTGGCATGGAAACCTTCTGCGTTTAGTACACGCCATACTGTGCTCACTGAAACCTCAGTGACTGTTGCCACCAAGTCTCGCTGCAGGTCTTTTGCAGTCACTCGAAGGTTTTTCACATCCTGCCTTCTCAGAAATCTGGTTGCAGCCGTTGATAGCTTCCTTTAGCTTCCAGGTATTTCATGTATTTTCTGTCCCTAGCCAGTTCAGGTATTTCATGTGTTCCAGCTCAAGCACACCTGATACAGCTAATGAAGCCCTTGATTACTTGCATCAAGTGTGCTTGAGACAACACCTGTTTTGCATATTTGTGCTATTGTGAGGGATTCTATTCAGGGGGTTGAATAATTTTGAGACTGGAGAAGTCATTATAAGTTGCATTTTCAGTTAAATTTGGGGAAACCACTTGACCGCATTTGTTGTGTTGAACTATTTCAATTGCTTTTGTTTGATTTGTTCGTTGCAAACAGCTGAAAGACTGTAAATTTTGACAGTAAACCTGATTTGCAATGGGGGTTGAATAATTTTGATTGCAACTGTATATAGACACTTTTTGTAAGAAAATTCAAATTTGAGAAATAATCATCACTGACTCACCATTGTAGCATATGAAGGGTCTTAGTCCTGTACATGGTACATCCCACCATGTAGTATATCCTTTTATAGCACCACATGCTTCTTTTCCACCACCATTATTAGGCTCTCCAGGGTTCCAATTGGTGTAAGGGACATTCTTCAGTGGGAGGTCGTTTAAGGACCAGTGCCAGCTATTGATATCATTGTACAATCCAATCCAGGTATATCCTGTGAAGCCGGTGATTGCTTTTTCCTTGTTCAATTGTAACCAATCATTATCGGTTATGATTGTTGCCAGGTCAGTGTACATTACCCTGCAGTAATTCTGAGCCTCTGGCCATGAAAGTGTTTTCATGATCAGGTGATACTTGTGATGAACGGTTCTTAAGGTGGATATGGCAACTGGGATGAGAGCTGTTGGTGATATTTTACAATTTTATCAATTTAATTCTAATTCAGTTTGACTAATTCATTGATCATCCAGAACCAATGACAAAATACAGGAAAATGAACAATTGGAATCAGACCTGTTGGTGATATTTTTTTATTTTATGAAACATATAGTAAACTTTAACTGATGAATATTTGAATATAGATATTCCTAATGGCTAAATTAAAGAATTAGAAATGTATAATTAACAATCCAATCCTGCAGTTCAGTTCAGTGACAATAATTAAGTCAGTGATTTAATTGTGCCTTGTTTTCTTTCCTCGCTTGTAAGCTCCTCCCTCTGAGGGTCTGAGGAAAGGATACCAGAATAGGAAACATGTACAGGAGGAATTGAGGAAATACTTGATTGTCAAATCAGACCTTGCTTACTGACGTAACTTTACTTATTGATGACTTGTTGTACATGACATATAAAATAAATATCCATATACAAAACTGAATACATGTAAATGAAAACCTTACTGTGTGTGTACAAATAATGCTTAAATACCTTAATACAAATGTTTTAATTTGTACAACATTATACTATACACTGGACTCTGGAATGGAAAAGTCTGGATTTTTGTCAATCTCTATTTTTATCAGACTAACTTGCAAATGAATAATTCAAAATATTGTAGAACAGTCTCAGGTCAGAGTTCATATAAAGCAGCTATAAGTGCATTGTGAGTCGAGTAGTGACTGTTAGAGCAGAGTATAATTAGAATATTTGTGGATTAGTCACCAAATGTACCATTTACTGCAAGCCAAATACTGGTGGCACCACATGTTAACCGACATAGATCGATTTGTGTCCTCCTGCTTGGTCTGTGCACAAGCCAGGGTTCCTTACACCTAGCCAGCAGGAAAATCGGTGCCACTGCCCACACCACAATGTCCCTGGTCTTCCTAACTGAATCACTCAACAATAGTTGACAACAGTAGTTATTCCACAGCATTCACCACAGCAGAACTCATGAGAAATCATGTGTTTCGATATTTTGGCATTCCAGAAGACATGGTAAGTGACAGGGGCACTTTTTTTTTTGTCCAGCTTCATGGAGAAATTAGGTGTGGCAGTGAGCCTAAGACACACCGCAAGACAGTTAATGCCATTCCAGTGTGTGCTCAGGTACCAACCTCCCCTGTTCCCCTGGAACGCCAACCTCATCGACTCCCCTGCGTTCAATTAATGGTTTTGAAGAAGCGAACAGATATGGGAGAACAGGCACAGACACACTGAATAAGTGGCCTGAATCAACAAGGAGAACGGTGATTGACACTGAAGAGAGACACCCCCATATCAACCTGGAGACCGAGTTTGGCCATCAAGGTCTTTCATAACCCCCAAGGATGCAAAAAGCTTAATCCCAGATACATAGGGCCCTCTAAAACAAAACACCGACATCAATATCCACAAAATGGCCACCAATATCCTCCCACAACAACACCGGCACCGCTTGACATTGAACGACAGCCAGCATACCTTGTCAATTTTATAATCAACTCCTGTCGCAGAAAAGGAAAGCTCGAATATCTCATTGCATGGGAGCAGTGCTTTGGGTTTTGGATTGTCCATGCTACATTTTTTTGTATTTGTTTGCCAGTGTCTTTGTAATAAAACGCTTAATTGCCTTTGCATCCGCTTCAGCCTCTACTGTGTGACGACTACCAGTAGCCCAGATGTGAACAGTAAAGCAGAGAATTATAGTAGTTTGTGACAGTTTCAAATGAGTAAAAAATAAAATAAAATGTTTGATGAGTAAGATTTTGCTAAGAAATTGCTAAACGTGCTGATTTCAGTAAAATACAGAAAGTTAGCAATTGAAAAATAACATGAGACAGCAAGTGATAAAGGCACAGTAATATAAAGTTATTGTTTAATTATTGACATGAAATAATCAAAGGTATTTTTTAACTCACTCTATAATAAATTTTTGTATTCACTAATATTTTTTCTCATTAGATAGCCTAACAAATTCTGTTGTTTTTGAAATTCCACACAGTTTAGTAAAATCAATTATAAATAGAGGTTAGAGGTAAAACATGTAATATCAATTTGTGTAAAATTAATTATCATTTTGTAAACTTTACAATCAATTAACAAAAAGTGGTTTAGAAAAATGCTCTCACCAGTGAGACACAGGAGAAAAAAAAGATTCAGCTTCATGATGGACGTGTAGCTGAGGAGATTTCAAAATTTAAGTATAAAATAAAAGTATGTAAGTATCAAATGCAAAGTGATTTATTTGTGCAAATGATTTGCAGAAGATTATTTAACCAAGTTTTATATCATTAGCCTTATCAGTAAGGACAACTGCAAATATTTTCAAGCAAAGTTCCAATAATTATTTAAATTCATCTGTCCAACTCTTAACATCTAACCCAACAGCTAACCCAACATCTAACCCAACATCTAACCCAACATCTAACCCAACATCTAACCCAATATTATGATTTTCAGTACATAATAATATTTGTTTACAACTTCATGTTTTTAAAGAGGACAGCACTAAACACCATATAACACTGTAGCACATTTGTTCTTATTTAAACCTATATAAAATACCATTTATAATACTGCTTATTAATAAAAAATATGGTCATGCAGGATGTTATAAATTAGATTTGTTATCACACTCATTAAGATACTGTACACAGATTTCAGACACAATGACATTTTGGTAACACTTTAAAGTTCATTATTAAATATTCCCTTAAATAAATCTGCTTCTACATTTTTGATATTATATACGGATGAATTGATAAATATATTAATTAACCAATTTGGGGAAAAAGCAGAACAGCAGGGATTCTAAAGTACAAGAGACCCACTGCTTCCCAAAGAATGAGGGTTTTCTCGGTTTTGTACGGTATTACTTTAATTAATATTTTAAAAATGTAACGACATAAGATTTATTTAATATTAATGCAATATAAAAAAATACTTTCCTAAATTACTCAACTTTCTACAATAGTTCATTAATTAATCATTATTATTATCAAATGCTACTTTTTACATTTTTTTTTTTATCAATGTGTTACTTAAATGTTTAAGATCCAGTCAATTCTAACAATAAGGATAAGCACTGAGCATTAAATCATACCTGTAATATGAATATCTGAAGGCTGGTGTTTCTTCAGTAGCTCAGTTTTAGATCTTCACTGCTTGCACACAACTCTCTAAAAAGCTTATGTGCTTACTTCACCTGTCCTCTTCTTAAACATGGAGAAATTACAACATGGATGACGCAGACTGATTTCCATTTCTCTTCCATTCTCCTTTAGACTCCCGACTGCTTATTTAAACAAAACCAAATACTGACCCATCGTCCTCAGATTTCAACACAGAAAGGAGGTGAATGAGTTCATCAGGTTGCCTTTAGTGAGGAAAAGCCATGTGTCAATAATCAGATACAACATTCATCATACACAATATTATCATGGCTGCTTTATAAAATCATCACTGCCTCTTCTTGGTAACTAGGGGGCAGCATTTTTGGGCAGTGAGATCAAATCTAACCCATTGGGACACCAGAGGAAAACTGTAGAGGCATCTTAATCATAAATATTTCAAAATGATGGATCTACAAAGGAACTACAGAGTTTTATAATCATGAAGGAAGATCTACACGATGTATTAAAGGTGAAAAACAGGTCAGGATTAGATTCTTACACACCTTACAATGTTAGGAGAAGCGCATTGTGACTATTTGAATACATTTTCTTGGCAAATAAAAAGTTCTCACTGTTCTCCAGAGTTGGACTGATGTGTGAAACAAGCCTCCACCTTCGACTTTACAACTATAAAAACAAAGAGTCCTGTTTTACATAGGGAAAGAAGCAAGGCAGACTGGAAGCAGTCTGTAGCACCTCCAGTTTTGTTTGCGTTACTGAATGTTCCACTGCCAATGTAAGTATTGCGGTTAATATTATTTGTAGAATCACATTTTATATCTCACCTTGCTAAATTCTGACCCTTTGCTCTGTTTGCTGCTGATATGAGGACAGTTTTGAAGTGACGTGATGATGTGTGTGATGATGATGCGTTGTTATGGATGAATATAAAACACCTTTACTGAATTAATAGTAGCAGAACATAAGAAGCTTAATTCTATAATGGCTACAAAATAGTGACAAAAAGGTTTATATTTAAAATTGTTTATTGATGATATTAATGTATATTATTAATGCCTATAAGTACAGAAAATAGAAAGAAAATACAATAAATAAGTGTATATTTATAACTAGAGTTGGAAGAAGAAACTTACAGTAATAGTATAGAGTGCATTATATAAAGTACACTCAGTGTGTTTACAGGTTCTGTTACGTTCTCTATCTTCTATATAAGAATTATTCTTTACTACGACACACTGATGCATTAAACACAGTATTTGAACAAACCCTCTTTGACTTTCTCCTTATCACTGTGTCCAGTGGCCACTTGCAGTAAAAAAATGTTAAATATTAAATATTTGCCATAACATTGAAAATTGACTGTCAAAGTGGGCGTGTTACAATCAGAGCAATAAAATGACAGGTTTATTCTTCTACTTCTGGCTAATCTTGTCCTCTGACTCCCCCTACTGATTAAAGCTTAATGTTGTACATTAAATAAAATTTCAGTTAGTTTGAAATGTACGTGACTTGAAGGTGAGCATTTAGATGTTACAGGTCATCCTTTTTCTTGTGGAAGATGTTTCCATCTGGCTGCACCTTCCAGGTCACTGTAGTGTTCTCCAACATGCCCTTTTCTTTCAGTGTCTGCTTCATCTGAAGATCAGAATCAGGATTTAATCAGTCAAACCAAAAAGAAAAGGATTACGTGTCACAGAGAAGCCAAGAAATAATAAAAGAAGAAGAAGAATAGCCAAATTCTTGAGAATAACAGACATTTGAGCAGGGGATCAGTGAAAAACGCCAACAGGGGTGTTTTATACAAAACTTCTCCAAATATCAGAGACATCATGTGACTCACCTGCTGTAAAATGAACGACTGCACGGCAGGATCAAACACACTCCCATCAGACTTCACCTGCAGTCTCATTATCTGACTCTTCATTGGGGAAACTGTGGAATACACACACACACACACACACACACACACACAAAGTTTTAATTTATCCATAATGTATGTATTATGATCTGTGGCTTAATGAGTTGAATCTTAAATTTACAGTAATTGCACAGACACTCCTTTATGTGTTAGATTTGATCATGTAATCATTTTGTTTTTGGTATATTTATACTAATACCATTTCCATAAAAGTTGGGATTTTTTTCTAAAATGCAATAAAAACAAAAATCTGTGATTTGTCAAGTCTTTTGAAACTTTAATTAAGTACAAAGAATGTTTTCACTGAACAACTTCATTGTATTTTGTAAATATAAACAAATTTAGAATTTGATGCTTTCAACAAACTCAAAAAAAGTTGGGACAGAGGCAAAATAAGACTGAAAAGTTTATAGAATATTCAATTAACACCATTTTGGAGGATCAGGTTAATTGGTAACAGGGGAGGGGATCAGGATTGGGCATAAAATTGGGCAGAAAACCGTTGTCACTTAACACAGTCTGCCGCCCCATCCAGAAATGCAACCTGACACTCTGTTATGCAAGGAGGAAGCCACACATCAACTCTATGCAGAAACTCTATGCAGAGTTCTCTGGGCCCGAACTCATCTCAAATGGACTGAAAGGCAGTGGAAAGGTGTGCTGTGGTCAGATGAGTTGACGGATGTCGAGTTCTCCGTGCCAAAGATGAAAAAGACGAACCAGACTGTTATAAGTGACAGGTGCAAAAGCCAGCATCTGTGATGGTATGGGGGTGCATCAGTGCCCACGGCATGGGTGACTAGCATATGTGTGAAGATACCATTGACACAAAGGCATATATTGGGATTTTAGAGAGACATATGCTGCCATCAAGGCAACGTCTTTTCCCAGGAAGTCCATGGTTATTTCAGCAGGACAATGCCAGGCCTCATTCTGTACATACTACAACAGTATGGCTTCGTAGACACAGAGTGCGTGTGCTTGACTGGCCTGCCAGCGGTCCAGATCTGTCTCCTATGGTGCATCATGAAGAGGAGAATCAGACAATGGCAACCAAGGACTGTTGAGCAGCTGAAGTCTTGCATCAAGCAAGAATGGGCAAAAATTCCACTTGCAAAACTGCAACAATTAGTATCCTCAGTTCCCAAACCATTAAAAAGTGTAAAGAAAAGGAAGGGTGATGTAACACAGCGGTAAACATGCCTCTGTCCCAACTTTTTTTGAGTGTGTTGAAGGCATCAAATTCTAAATTTGTTTATATTTACAAAATACAGTGAAGTTGGTCAGTGAAAATATTGAATATCTTTTCTTTGTACTTTTGTCAGTTAATTAAAGTTTCAGATTTTTTTTTAGTGCATTTAAGGAAAAATCCCGACTTTTATGGAAATGGAGTTAGTATACAGAAAATTTCACAATCACATTTTTAAATTACTTTTGCACCAACATAAAATGAATTATGTCTAATTTGAACTTCATCTCCTTTCCTCTTCTTGTACCGTCATTTGCTCATGAACTGTGAGCTACTTTCTGCTGCATTTAAATATTTTAATGAGCCCTCATCAACCATCCCTTTACTTTATTATCTCAAGGGAAGTTGGGTCCATATAGCGATAAAGATCTGAAAGACAGTTTACCCTGAAGGCACTGAACACTGCAACAAATTGTAGACATTTATTATTATATCATAGCATTTTATTTTCACTTCCTTCTTGTGGCATCTAAAGATTTCAAAGATTAGATTTTTTTAAAACAAGATACAGAAAATTGTAAAAAGTTGTAGCAATAGCAAAGAAAACAAAAAACTCACTGGTGTGACAGGTGAAATAGTAATTGTCGGTGCATGGCACATCGTTGAACAGTCCTTTATAAACCACTGCACAGTTCTCGCCGCCCCAATAATTATCCGGTTGTCCAGAAGCCCATGGGAGATTTAAAGCGTTGGTCCCATCTGACCACTTCCAAGTGTCTCTGTAAAGCCCAACCCAGGAATCACCCTGGATATTCCACACCTGCCCTATCATGTTTTGATCTGAGCTGTCAAGAGAGCTGGCCAAGTCTGTGTGATGTGTTCGGCAGTAAACCTGAGCATCAGGCCAGGTCAAGAGAGGACTAGTGATGCCGATGAACCTGGCGGCACCACTGAAATTAGCTGTGACCAAAAAAAATTAAACGAAAGTCATGTCTTTGTCTGCACCTGTCTCCACAGACAATATGATACCAAGATAAAACACAATGTGAAAAACCAGCCATCAAACCAAGACTAAACAAATCAACATCAGGATATTGACTCACCATTGTAGCATATGAAGCGTCTTAGTCCTGTACATGGTACATCCCACCATTTATTATATGAACCTATTATACCACATGCTTCTTTTCCTCCATAATTATTAGGCTCTCCAGTGTTCCAATTGGTATAAGTGACATTCTTCAGTGGGAGGTCGTTTAAGGACCAGCGCCAGCTATTGATATCATTGTACAATCCGACCCAGGCAGGTGCTGCCAGACCTTTGCTTGCTGCTTGTTTCTTGAATCTTAACCAATCAGTATCACTTAGGATGGTTGCCAGGTCAGTGTACATCACCCTGCAGTAATTCTGAGCAACGGGCCATGTCACCTCTGCCATGATCAGGTCATATTTGTGAGGGACGGTTCGCAGGATGGATACAGCAACTGGGACCAGACCTGCTGATGATATTTTATTTTACACAGTGAATATTAACTGGTGAATATTTGAATATAGATATTTATAATGGCTAAATTAAATAATTAGCAATGTATAATTAACAATTCAATTCTGCAGTTCAGTTCAGTGACAATCAGTAAGTCAGTGATTTAACTGTGTGTTGTTTTCTTTCCTCGCTTGTAAGCTCCTCCCTCTGAGGGTCTGAGGAAAGCATACCAGAATAGGAAACATGTACAGGAGGAATTGAGGAAATACATGATTGCTACAGTAAATCAGACCTCGCTTACTGACGTGACTTTACTTATTGATGACTTGTTGCACATAAAATAAATATGCAGGCAGAGAACTAAATGTAATGTAAATGTAACTGAAAACCTTATTGTGTGTCCAACGAACGCTTAAATACTTTAATACAAATGTTTTAATTTGTACAACATTATACTACGCACTGGACTCTGGAATGGACTGGACTTTGTGAATCTCTATTTATTTTTATCAGACTGATTTGCAAATGAATAATTCAAAATACTGTAGAACAGTCTTAGGTCAGAGTTCATATAAAGCAACCATAAGTGCATTGTGAGTCGAGTAGTGACTGTTAGAGCAGAAAAGTTCATTTTTTTCTCCGTAATTTAATTCAAAAATTGGAACTTTCATATATTCTAGATTCATTAGAAATAAAGTGAAATATTTCAAGGCTTTTTATGTTTTAATCTTGATGATTACAGCTTACGGCTCATGGAAATGAGATACTGGAAAAATCCAGTATCTCAAAAGTATTAGAATAAAGAATTTATAATACAGCAATGTGGACCTGAGAAGACTCTAATCAGCTAGTGGTCCAAAGTCCTCTTTTCAGATGAAATCACATTTTGCATTTCATTTGGAAATCAAGGTCCCAGAGTCTGGAGGAAGAGTGGAGAGGCACAGAATCCAAGTTGCTTGAAGTCCAGTGTGAAGTTTCCACAGTCAGTGATGATTTGGGGTGCCATGTCATCTGCTGGTGTTGGTCCACTGTGTTTTCTCAAGTCGAGAGTCGATGCAGCATCTATCAGTAGATTTTAGAGCACTTTACACTTCCATCTGCTGACAAGCTTTATTGAGTTGCTGATTTCCTTTTCCAGCAGGACTTGGCACCTGCCCACAGAGCCAAAACTACTAGTAACTGGTTTGCTGACCATGGTATTACTGTGCTTGATTGGCCAGCCGACTCACCTGACCTGAATTTTGTCAAGAGTAAGATGAGAGACACCAGACCCGACGATACAGACGAGCCGAAGGCCGCTATCAAAGCAACCTGGGCTTCCCTAAGAGTGCCACAGGCTGATGGCCTCCATGCCACGCCACATTGATGCAGTAATTCATGCAAAAGGAGCCCTGACCAAGTATTGAGTGCATAAATCAACATACTTTTCAGAAGGTCGACATTTCTGTATTATAAATTCTTTATTCTAAAATTTTGAGATACTGGATTTTTTTTTATATCCATGAGCTGTAAGCCGTAATCATTAAGATTAAAAAAAAGTCTTGAAATATTTCACTTCATGTGTAATGAATCTAGAATATATGTAAGTTCCAATTTTTCAATTAAATTACGGGAAAAAAACAAACTTTTCCACGATATTCCAATTTTTTTTTAAAGATGCACCTGTATTTAGGATATTAGTGGATTAGTCACTTGAAAGAATAAAAACTAAACACAGGACAAACGATAACCAAAATCTCACCAGTCACAAAAACACACAAACTCAAACTTAATGCACAAACAAACAAAGAGGGAACACAGGGAACTTCAATAAGGAGCCTAATAAGAAAATATAACACAGGTGTGACTGATCATAACAGGAAATGGAGGAATCAACAGAAGTTATTCAACACAGTGAACGATGCCCCCTGGTGGTCCAGGGAGGAACTGCCCCTGGTGGCGTGAAAAAATGTGCATTTTTTTTTTATCAACTACATCTCATCTTGCTGCCTCTTTATCAAATCAGTTTTATTATTTCCTTTACAAAGTTTATAAGTGAAATGTTATATCTTTAATTTCCAAGCTATATTTATTATTTATAATAATATAACTCCTCATGAAATTAATTACAATTATTTGAAATTATTTCAGTAAGAGCTGAAACTACCAGTAGCCCAGACATGAACAGTTTAACTTAATCAAATATAAATAAACCAAAGAATTATAGCAGTTTGTGACAGTTTGGTAAGAGTAAAAAATAAAATAAAATGTTTCATGAGTAAAATAAATGAATTGCTAAACATGTGTAATATTAATTATCATTTAACAAATGTGATTAACAAAAAAAGTGGTTTAAAACATGCTCTCACCAGTGAGAAACAGGAGAAGAAAAAGATTCAGCTTCATGATGGACGGGTATCTGAGGGGAAAAAATCACAATCTTAAGGACAAAATAAAAGTATGTAAGTCATCCTACAGTCCTAGTCTTTGTTCACATGTGTTTCAGTCTAAATAAAATACTCTGCACTTGCTTCCTTCTCCAAACCATCCGTGACTTAAAGAAATAAGAATTAAGAGCCTCATTGTAGTTCACATGGACAGGAAGAGACCATCTGATGGACACAAAATGACCAACCTCAGTTTGTTACGTGATGTATGGGGCCTGTAAATGATAATACCAGGGAATATTACTGCCGCTTTGTTAATAGGCAACACAACAATGTTTACATTTACTTACAAATTAAATAAAATATTTCAATAAGTTTATCAGTGCATGCCAAGGGATTTATTTTATGTTCTGAATACAACAGTCTGATTGGATTTCTCAAAATCTCGTTTAAAGGAGCAGCAAGAGAAGAAGTTCCTACCTTAACTTGTTTATTAATCTTATTTCCATGATTAATTAATTAATCAATGGTAAAATTATGTGGTATTATTATTATTGGCCTATCGGAAGTATCGATTACTCGAGTTGGACACACTCGTCTTTATTATCCATGATGGAGCGGGAGATGGCGACTGATTCCTATAATGAGAAAACCAATTAACCGTGGCTTTATTTGCCGAAGTTGATGTGCCTTAAGGAATCAAATAATAAATCTGACACCGTTATATTTAATCTTTGCAAACCAAAGATTAAAATATTGTCGACGTCCAAGAGTTCAAGCACAAATTTAAGGATGCATACACTGTAGAGGTGAGTGCGATTGTCATTTTAAATTGATAAGTAGCATATTATTTAAAATGAGTAGGCTATATTTCTGGATTTAATTACATTATACTGGTGTTATTGTTATTACTATTAGTATTATTAATTTGATGCGATATACACCGTTATGTTTCATGACTGTGGTAATGATTTATCATGTCATGACAGATGGAAGGCTAGAGAGCTGATATAAATAAAGATATGCTGCAGATAGCTGGGCTGAAAACTAGAGAAGTTTGAAAAAGGTTATAATTATGTCAAATTATATTTGTTTCTCAAGTTTATGCTTTTGTGCTTTTTATTTTTAAGCGGATTCACAGTCATGACGTACTAAAACGTAGCTTTAATGTAGTTAGCTACATTTTGTTAGTAGCTTGTAGTGTAGTTAACTACTTTTTTGAAAAGCTCGACTGTAGATAAACTACGTCAAACTAGGAGTAGCTTGTAGCTTTAAAAGCTATAATTTCAAGGTAGCTTCTCCAACACTGATTGAGACCCAGTGATTTCCAAAGATTGTGGGCTTTATTAGTTTTGTACGGTATTACTTAAATTAAAATTTTTAAGCAAATTAAGAATGTGAACCATATAAGATTTATTTAATATTAATGCAGTATATTAATGACAGATTTTCAATATATTAATCAATGTTCTACAACAGTTCTTCATTAATTAATCATTAAATTGTAATAAATCTGCTACTTTTTACTTGTTTATAATTGGTTTATTACCAAACTTTAAATCAGTGTGTTAATTATTTAAGTTTCAGTCGATTCTAACAATAAGGATAAGCACTGAGCATTATAACATACCTGTAATATTAAAACCTGAAGGCTGGTGTTTCTTCAGTAGCTCCGTTTTAGATCTTCACTGCTTGCACACAACTCTCTAAAATGCTTATGTGCTTACTTCACCTGTCCTCTTCTTAAACATGGAGAAAATACAATATGGATGACGCAGACTGATTTCCATTTGTCTTCCATTCTCCTGCTTATTTAAACAAAACCAAATACTGACCCATCGTCCTCAAATTTTGTTCCACAGAAAGGAAGTGAATGAATTCATCAGGTTGCCTTTAGTGAGGAAAACCCATGTGTCAATAATCAGATACAACATTCATCATACACAATATTATCATGACTGCTTTATAAAATCATCACTGCCTCTTCTTGGTAACTAGGAGGCAGCATTTTTGGGCAGTGAGATAAAATAATAACCTGTTGGGACACCAGAGGAAGACTGTAGAGGCATCTTAATCATAAATATTTCAAAATGATGGATCAAAAGGATTGAAAGGAACTACAGAGTTTTATAATAATAAAGGAAGATCCACATGATGTATTAAAGGCCAGAAACATGTCAGAATTAGATTCTTGCACACCTTACAATGTTAGGGGAAGCGCATTGTGACTATTTGAATACATTTTCTTGGCAACTACAAAGAAGCACCGTTCTCCAGAGTTGGATTGATGTGTAAAACAAGCCTTTGCGTTGGACTCTACAACTATAAAAACATATGAGTCCTGCTTTACATAGGGAAAGAAGCAAGGCAGACTGGAAGCAGTCACATGCAAACCTCAACCTGCTGACCAAACAGATGAACAAGTAGGAGGATCTTTGCCTGTCATGGTGGTCATGATGATTGTTGTAATAGGATTTTCAATGCATGTGACTACATGAAAGTATATTTTACAAACTAAATAAATCTGGTGTTTGAGTCTGTAGCACCTCCAGTTTTGTTTGTGTTACTGATTATTCTACTGCCAACTTGTGGTCAATGTAAGTATTGCGGTTAATATTATTTGTAGAATCACATTTTATATAACACCTTTCTAAATTCTGACCCTTTGCTCTGTTTGCTGCTGATATGAGGACAGTTTTGAAGTGACGTGATGATGTGTGTGATGATGATGCGTTGTTATGGATGAATATAAAACACCTTTACTGAATTAATAGTAGAAGAACATAAGATGCTTAATTCTATAATGCCTACAAAATAGTGACAAAAAGGTTTATATTTAAAATTGTTTATTGATGATATTAATGTATATTATTAATGCCTATAAGTACAGAAAATAGAAAGAAAATACAATAAATAAGTGTATATTTATAACTAGAGTTGGAGGAAGAAAATTATAGTAATAGTATCGAGTGCATTATATAAAATACACACAGTGTGTTTACAGGTTCTGTTACGTTCTCTATCTTCTATATAAGAATTATTCTTTACTACGACACACTGATGCATTAAACCCAGTATTTGAACAAACCCTCTTTGACTTTCTCCTTATCACTGTGTCCAGTGGCCACTTGCAGTAAAAACATGTTAAATATTAAATATTTGCCATAACATTGAAAACTGACTGTCAAAGTGGGCGTGTTACAATCAGAGCAATAAAATGATAGGTTTATTCCTCTACTTCTGGCTAATCTTGTCATCTGACTCCCCCTACTGATTAAAGCTTAATGTTGTACATTAAATAAAATTTCAGTTAGTTTGAAATGTACGTGACTTGAAGGTGAGCATTTAGATGTTACAGGTCATCCTTTTTCTTGTGGAAGATGTTTCCATCTGGCTGCACCTTCCAGGTCACTGTGGTGTTCTCCAACATGCCCTTTTCTTTCAGTTTCTGCTTCATCTGAAGATCAGAATCAGGATTTAATCAGTCAAACCAAAAAGAAAAGGATTACGTGTCACAGAGAAGCCAAGAAATAATAAAAAAAGAAGAAGAAGAATAGCCAAATTCTTGAGAATAACAAAAATTTGAGCAGGTGATCAGTGAGAAATGCCAACAGGGGTGTTTTATACTGTTATGTTATGCACAATTGACTGGATGCAAGTGCAGAGTACTTTCGATGCTTTATTTGTATTATAAAGATACATCTCAACAGTTCCAAAACGTGAGGCAGAAGAATGGTCAATAAACAGGCAGCGTTCAGTATCACGGGCAAACAGAGTAATCAGAGGCAGAGCAACAGACAAAATCCACAAACGTAGCAAAAGTTCCATAAACACAAAATAGACAGTCCAAGGGCAGAGACAATAATCCAAAATCCGTTAAACACAAGCAAAGTTCGTAAACCAGAGATAATCCGTCAGAGAATAAAGGCTTGGTAAATGTCAGATACAAAGATAGCACAAATACTTTGCGCCGGAAGTTTAAAATGATAGTCCTTATATATTGCACTTGAGATTGCCTACAGATGTGTGTCATCAGAAGGCGGGTGATTGTGAGCGTGGGAGTGAGGGAGTGCTCTGGGGAGTGTAGTCTGTGGCGGCCATATTTGTAGGCTGCTGTGCCTGCTGGGAATTGTAGTCACGCTTGTAGCGCGACCTAACATATACAAAATTTCTCCAAATTTCAGAGACATCATGTGACTCACCTGCTGTAAAATGGACGACTGCACAGCAGGATCAAACACACTCCCATCAGACTTCACCTGCAGTCTCATTATCTGACTCCTGCTTGGGAAAACTGTAGAATACACACACACACACACACACACACACACACACACACACACACACACACACACACACATTTTAATTTCTCCATAATGTATCTCAGCAGGACACTGAATCTTCGAATGAATATTATGATCTGTGGCTTAATGAGTTAAATCTTAAATTTACATTAATTGCACAGACACTCCTTTATTTGTTTATCTAGATTTGATTACATAATCATTTTGTTTATGGTATATTTATACTAATCCCATTTCCATAAAAGTTGGGATTTTTCCTAAAATGCAATAAAACCAAAAATCTGTGATTAACTGACAAAAGTACAAAGAAAAGATATTCAATGTTTTCACTGACCAACTTCATTGTATTTTGTAAATATAAACAAATTTAGAATTTGATGCCTTCAAGACACACAAAAAAAGTTGAGACAGAGGCAAAATAAGACTGAAAAGTTTATAGAATATTGAAGTAACACCATTTTGGAGGATCAGGTTAATTGGTAACAGGGGAGGGTATCAGGATTGGGCATAAAAGGAGCATCCACCAAAAGCTCAGTCTTTGCAAGCAAGGATGGGTCTTGGCTCACCACTTTGTGCCAAACTTCGTGAGAGAATTGTCAGTCAGTTCAAAAAGAACATTGCTCAATACAAGATTGCAAAGAATTTAGGTCTTTCACCATCTACAGTGCAGAATATTGTGAAAAGATTCAGCAAATCCATAGAAATCTCATTGCATAAAGGGCAAGGCCGGAAACCAATGTTGAATGTGCGTGACCTTCGAGCCCTCAGACGGCATTGCCTGAGAAATCGTCACGCTACTGTGATAAATATAACCACATGGGCTCGGGAGTACTTCAGAAAACCGTTGCCACTTAACACAGTCCGCCACTGCATCCAGAAATGCAAACCAAAATTCTATTATGCAAGGAGGAAACCACACATCAACTCTATGCAGAAATGCCGTCAAGTTCTCTGGGCCCGAGCTCATCTCAGATGGACTGAAAGGCAGTGGAAACGTGTGCTGTGGTCAGATGAGTCCACGTTTCAGCTTGTTTTCGGGGAAAACGGACTTCGAGTTCTCTGTGCCAAAGATGAAAAACACCAACTGGACTCTGTTATATAGTGAAAGGTGCAAAAGCCAGCATCTGTGATGGTATGGGGGTGCAGCAGTGCCCACAATATGGGTGACTTGCATATGTGTGAAGGTACCATTGACGCGGAGTCGTATATTGGGATTTTAGAGAGACATATGCTGCCATCAAGGCAACGTCTTTTCCCAAGAAGTCCATGGTTATTTCAGCAGGACAATGCCAGGCCTCATTCTGCATGTGCTACAACACCTTCGTAGACACAGAGTGCGTGTGCTTGACTGGCCTGCCAGCGGTCCAGATCTGTCTCCTATGGTGCATCATGAAGAGGAGAATCAGACAATGGTGACCAAGGACTGTTGAGCAGCTGAAGTCTTGTGTCAAGCACGAATGGGTAAAAATTCCACTTGCAAAACTGCAACAATTAGTATCCTCAGTTCCCAAACCATTAAAAAGTGTAAATAAAAGGAAGGGTGATGTAACACAGTGGTAAACATGCCTCTGTCCCAACTTTTTTTTGAGTGTGTTGAAGGCATCAAATTCTAAATTTGTTTATATTTACAAAATACAATGAAGTTGATAAAATTAATTGTGTCTAATTTGAACTTCATCTCCTTTCCTTTTCTTGTGCCGTCATTTGCTCATGAACTGTGAGCTATTTCTGCTGCATTTAAATATTTTAATGAGCCCTCATCAACCATCCCTTTACTTTATTATCTCAAGGGAAGTTGGGTCGATATAGCGGTATATAACTGAAATACAGTTTACCCTGAAGGCACTGAACACTGCAACAAATTGTAGATGAAGGTGTTTAGAAGTATAAACGGAAACATTTATTATTATATCGTAGCATTTTATTTTCACTTCCGTCTTGTGGCATCTAAAGATTTCAAAGATTAGATTTTTTTAAAAACAAGATATAGAAAATTGTAAAAAGTAGTAGCAATAGCAAAGAAAACAAAGAACTCACTGGTGTGACAGATGAAATAGTAATTGTAGGTGCAGGGTGTATCGTAGAACAATCTGTTAGAAATCGTTGCACAGTTCTCATTGCCCCAATAATTATCAGGTTGTCCAGAAGCCCATGGGAGATTTGAAGCATTGGTCCCATCTGACCACTTCCAAGTGTCTCTGTAAAGCCCAAACCAGGAATCACCCTGGATATTCCTCACCTGCTCTATCATGTATTGGTCTGAGCTGTTAAGAGAGCTGGCCAAGTCTGTGTGATGTGTTCGGCAGTAAGCCTGCGCGTCAGGCCAGGTCAAGAAAGGACTAGTGATGCCGATGAACCTGGCAGCGCCACTGAAATTAGCTGTGACAAAAAAAGTAAACAAAAGTCATGTTTCTGTCTGCACCTGTCTCCACAGACAATATGACACCAAGATAAAACCCAAAATGTGAAAAACCAGCCATTAAACCAAAACTAAAATCAACATCAGGATAATGACTCACCATTGTAGCATATGAAGGGTCTTAGTCCTGTACATTGTTCATCCCACCATTTATTATATGCACCTATAACAGCACATGCATGTTTTCCTCCATAATTATCAGGCTGACCAGAGGCCCAATTGGTATAAGTGACATTCTTCATTAGGAGGTTGTTTAAGGACCAGCGCCAGCTATTGATATCATTGTACATTCCGACCCAGGCAGATCTTCCCAGATTTTTGAGGCTTGCTGATTCTTTTGTCAATCTTAACCAATCGGTATCACTTAGGATGGTTGCCAGGTCAGTGTACATCACCCTGCAGTAATTCTGAGCAACGGGCCATGTCACCTCTGCCATGATCAGGTCATATTTGTGAGGGACGGTTCGCAGGATGGATACAGCAACTGGGACCAGACCTGCTGATGATATTTTATTTTATGAAACACCCAATCCTGCAGTTCAGTTCAGTGACAATGTTAGAGAACCCCTTGCACTCGACGTCGCTCGCGAATGCTGGCAAGTGACTCACTTCCACATTCCGTTCTCCACGCTACTCACGAAAACTGCTGAGTAGTGCATTTCCGCATTCCCCGCATGCCATTCACAAACTCGGCTGGACCTTTCCCTAGCTCTGCTCGTGGAGGACAGCAAGTAGCGTGAGTTTCTATTCAAAGACTCTCGTTTTGTTTACCTCCGCCATGTACTCTTTTGTTTTGGTTTTCATCATGTCTCCGCCCATGTGTGTCATTGGTCCTGTGTTTTTGGTTCATGTCATGTCCCCGCCCTCGTATGTTCTTTAGTTTACTCTTTTTTGTGTCATTATTAGTTTCAGGTGTCTCTCATTAATTCATGTATTTAAACCCCGTCTTGTGTCTGCTTCGATGTGGAGAATTAGTTCAGATTGAGATGTGTGTATGTTCTTTGCTTTGCCATTACCTCGTGTTTCGGGACTTTGGATTATTGCTTTACCTTGTTGTGGATTTATGCCTCGCTAGTGTTTGGATTATTTTCTGTTCTTTGGATTACCGTCCTGTTTGGATTACTACCCTGTTTCTTTGGATTATTGTTTGTTTCCTTGCCTCGCCATTTTGTGGATTATTTTTTGTTTCCTTGCCTCGCCATTTTGTGGATTATTGTTTGTTTCCTTTTGTCTCCCATGTTTTTGTGTTCCATTAATTTTGGTTATCCCCATTAAAATGACGTTTCCCCAGCGATTGCATCCAGCCTCCCCTTGTGTTTCCTAACAGAATACTCCGCCCAACATGGATGCAGCGGGGAAACTTTTGGCAAGCCGCGCCAAACTTCCACCCCCCCCGGACTCAATTTCTTTTTGGGCCTGTCGTCCTCCTCCTGGTATGGTTATATATTTCATGGTACCCCCAATATTTTCTTTTACAGGCCCAAGGTTATTTTGTAAGTATGGAGGACCTGAAACAAAGCAAGGAACAATGGGTGAGGTTCCTCCAATCCCATTTGGTTGGCTTAGCCCGCTGGTGGGCTGAGATCCACCTAGACAGTGGGTACTGGGAACACAATACGGTTTCGGATTTCGTGGATCTCCTGCTACAGGAATACGGGAGCCCGGAATTCAATCCCGACCTGGACACCCTATTCAACAACGTGCATCTGCCCGACCAGCCTATCAGGGGGCTACATCAGGCAGGCCACTTTGCGGCATGCCAATCCCGAGCTCCAGCCGGAGACCCAGCAGGAGGTCTCCCCAGCAGAGTGCCACCTGGAGGTTAATGTCGCAACCTCCAGCCCCGAGCTCCAGCCAGAGACCCAGCAGGAGGTCTCCCCAGCAGAGCTCCACCTGGAGGTTAACGTGGCAACCTCCAGCCCCGAGCTCCAGCCAGAGACCCAGCAGGAGGTCTCCTCAGCGGAGCACCCTCTGGAGGTTAACGTGGCAACCTCCAGCCCCGAGCTCCAGCCGGAGACCCAGCAGGAGGTCTCCCTAGTGGACCGCCCAATGGAGGTCCATGAGGGGACCTCTGCTCCAGCCCTGTTCCTGTCGGGGGTCCACGAGGAGACCTCCAATCCTGTCCTGTTCCTGTCAGGGGTCCACGAGGAGACCTTCACTCCTGTCCTGCTCCTGCCGGAGGTCCATGAGGGGACCTCTGCTCCTGTCCTACTCCTGCCGGGGGTCCACGAGGAGACCTCCGCTTCAGCCCTATTCCTGTTGGGGGTCCACGATGAGACCTCCGCTCCTATCCTGCTTCTGCCAGAGGTCCACGAGGGGACCTCAGCCCAAGTCAAGTCCATGTCGGAGGTCCAAAGGATGACCTCCTCCCAAGCCAGGTCCATGTCAGAGGTCCACGGGATGACCTCCTCCCAAGCCAGGTCCATGTTGGAGGTCCAAGGGATGACCTCCTCCCAAGTTAAGTTCATGCCGGAGGTCCATGGGGAGACCTCCTTTCCAAGTCCTAGTCCATGTCCAAGTCCTAGTCTTAGCCCATGACTTAGCCCTAATTCATGTCCTAGTCAAAGTCTATGTCCAAGTCCATGTCCAGATTCCTATCCTAGTCCCTTTCCATGTTCTAATCCCAGTCCATGTTCTAGGCCAATTCCCTGTCCAGGTTTCTGTCCTAACCCATATCCAAGTCCATTTTCTAGTTCAAGTCCATGTCCAAGTCCAGAACCAGGTCCCAGTCCTGTTTCCAATCCAGGTCCCAGTCCTGTTCCCAGTCCATGTCCCAGTCCTGTTTCCAGTCCAGGTCCAGGTTTCTGTCCTAGCCCATGCCTCAGTTCAGGCCCAAAGCCACCTCCAGAGTCCATTCTCAGTCCGGTTTCTAGTCCGGTTTCCAGTCCCATTTCCAGTCCAATTTCCAGTACAGCTTCAGGTCCAGTTTCCAGTCAAGGTCACAGTTCAGTATCCAGTCCAGTATCCAGTCCTGAATCCAGTCTAGTTTTCAGTCCAGCTTCTAGTTTAATACCCAGTCCAGTTTCCAGTCTAGTTTCCAGCCCAGAACCCAGTTCAGTTTCCTGTTCTGTTTCTAGTCAGGTTTTTAGTTTTCTCTTCAGTCCAGTTTCTGGTTAAGATTCCAGTTCAGTTTCCAGTCCAGTTTCTAGTTTTGTTCCAAGTCCAGTTCCCAGTCCAGGTTCCCATCCAGTTTCCAATTTAGTTTCCAGTTCAGTTTTCAGTTCAGTTTCTAGTTCAGTTTCCAGTTCAGCTTCTGGTCCATTTTCCAGTCTAGGTCACTGTTCAGTATCCAGTCTAGTTTTCAGTCCAGAATCCAGTCCATAATCCAGTCCAGTTTCTAGCTTAGTTTCCAGTCCAGTTCCAAGTCCAGTTTCGAGTCCAGGTGCCAAGTCTGCTTCCAGTCCAGGTGCCAAGTCTGTTTCCAGTTCAAGTGCCAAGTCGGGTTCCAGTCCTGTTTCCAGTCCTGTTCCTGGTCCAGGTGCCAAGTCGGTTTCCAGTCCAGTTTCCAAGTCTATTTCTAGTCCAGGTTCCAGTCGAGTTACCAAGCCAAGCTCCAAGCCAAGCCAAGCTCCAAACTCCAAGCCAAGCTCCAAGCCAAGCACCAAGCCAAGCACCGCTCCAAGCACTGCTCCAAGCACCAAGCCAAGCACCAAGCCAAGCTCCCAGCCAAGCACCAAGCCAAGCACCAAGCCAAACATCAAGCCAAGCACCAAGCCAAGCACCAAGCCAAGGTCCAAGTCAAGCACCAAGCTGGTTTCCAGTCCACGTTCTCGTCCAAGTGCTCATCCAATCCAATTGCTCGTCTGTGGCCGACGGGACGGCCAGACATCCTCCGCTCGGGCCTCGGAACTATGAACTATGCCAGCCTCAGGTCTTGGGGGGCAGATATTGGTATCCTGCCCAGGGGCCCAGGTCCGCCAGAGCAGTCGAAACTTTCTGCGCTTTGGGAGAAGCGCCTTTGTGGGGGCGGCTATGTTAGAGAAATACTGTAGAAATACTGTCTCAGGTCAGAGTTCATATAAAGCAACCATAAGTGCATTGTGAGTCGAGTAGTGACTGTTAGGCAAAGTATACAGGTGCATCTCAAAAAATAAGAATATCGTGGAAAAGTTCATTTTTCCTGTAATTTAATTCAAAATGTGGAACTTTCATTTATTCGAGATTCATTACACATAAAGTTAAATATTTCAAGCCTTTTTTGTTTTAATCTTGATGATTACGGCTTACAGCTCATGGAAATGAGATACTGGAAAAGAAATTCCTTTTTCCTTTTCCAGCAGGACTTGGCACCTGCCCACAGTGCCAAAACTACAAGTAACTGGTTTGCTGACCATGGGATTACTTGATTGGCCAGCCAACTCGCCTGACCTGAATTTTCTCCAGAGGAAGATGAGAGACATCAGACCCAACAATACAGATGAGCTGAAGGCCGCTATCAAAGCAACCTGGGCTTCCATAACACCTCAGCAGTGCCACAGGCTGATTGCCTCCATGCCACGCCGCATTGATGCAGTAATTCATGCAGAAGGAGCCCCGACCAAGTATTGAGTGCATAAAATAACATACTTTCAGAAGGTCGACATTTCTGTATTATAAATTCTTTATTCTAATATTTTGAGATACTGGAATTTTTTATTTCCATGAGCTGTAAGCCATAATCATCAAGATTAAAACAAAAAAAGTCTTGAAATATTTCACTTTATGTGTAATGAAACTAGAATATATGAAAGTTCCACTTTTTGAATTAAATTAAGGAAAAAACGTACTTTTCCACGATATTCAAATTTTTTTGAGGCACCTATAATTAGGATATTAGTGGATTAGTCACTATAGCAGCCTAAAACTCAGGCAGGTGTGACAGTTGGACAGGTGAGCTGGTGTGCTGGGTGACTGCAACAGGCAAAATCTGTGATAACAGGAGTCCAAGGAGATGGATGCAAAGTGCAGAACTTACTTATTAGGGACCCTAAAAAAACAACTAAGAAACAAACCAAAACACAGAGAAAACCTGAAAAAACTGAGACACTACACTAAAGCTAGGACAACAAGGAGCTAAGATAAAACTTGAAAGAACAAAAACTAAACACAGGGCAAACGATAACCAAAATCTCACCAATCATAAAAATGAACAGGGTTGGCCTACAAACTACAGGTGCATCTCAATAAATTAGAATGTCGTGGAAAAGTTCATTTATTTCAGTAATTCAACTCAAATTGTGAAACTCGTGTATTAAATAAATTCAATGCCACGGACTGAAGTAGTTTAAGTCTTTGGTTCTTTTAATTGTGATGATTTTGGCTCACATTTAACAAAAACCCACCAATTCACTATCTCAACAAATTAGAATATGGTGACATGCCAATCAGTTAATCAACTCAAAACACCTGCAAAGGTTTCCTGAGCCTTCAAAATGGTCTCTCAGTTTGGTTCACTAGGTAAGCCACAAACATTCATTGCCAAAGAAGCTGGCTGTTCACAGAGTGCTGTATCCAAGCATGTTAACAGAAAGTTGAGTGGAAGGAAAAAGTGTGGAAGAAAAAGATGCACAACCAACCGAGAGAACCGCAGCCTTATGAGGATTGTCAAGCAAAATCGATTCAAGAATTTGAGTGAACTTCACAAGGAATGGACTGAGGCTGGGGTCAAGGCATCAAGAGCCACCACACACAGACGTGTCAAGGAATTTGGCTACAGTTGTCGTATTCCTCTTGTTAAGCCACTCCTGAACCACAGACAACGTCAGAGGCGTCTTACATGGGCTAACGAGAAGAAGAACTGACTGTTGCCCAGTGGTCCAAAGTCCTCTTTTCAGATGAGAGCAAGTTTTGTATTTCATTTGGAAACCAAGGTCCTAGAGTCTAGAGGCAGGGTGGAGAAGCTCATAGCCCAAGTTGCTTGAAGTCCAGTGTTAATTTTCCACAGTCTGTGATGATTTGGGGTGCAATGTCATCTGCTGGTGTTGGTCCATTGTGTTTTTTGAAAACCAAAGTCACTGCACCCGTTTACCAAGAAATTTTGGAGCACTTCATGCTTCCTTCTGCTGACCAGCTTTTTGAAGATGCTGATTTCATTTTCCAGCAGGATTTAGCACCTGCCCACACTGCCAAAAGCACCAAAAGTTGGTTAAATGACCATGGTGTTGGTGTGCTTGACTGGCCAGCAAACTCCCCACACCTGAACCCCATGGAGAATCTATGGGGTATTGTCAAGAGGAAAATGAGAAACAAGAGACCAAAAAATGCAGATGAGCTGAAGGCCACTGTCAAAGAAACCTGGGCTTCCATACCACCTCAGCAGTGCCACAAACTGATCACCTCCATGCCACGCCGAATTGAGGCAGTAATTAAAGCAAAAGGAGCCCCTACCAAGTACTGAGTACATGTACAGTAAATGAACATACTTTCCAGAAGGCCAGCAATTCACTAAAAATGTTTTTTTTATTGGTCTTATGAAGTATTCTAATTTATTGAGATAGTGAATTGGTGGGTTTTTGTTAAATGTGAGCCAAAATCATCACAATTAAAGGAACCAAAGACTTAAACTACTTCAGTCTGTGTGCACTGAATTTATTTAATACACGAGTTTCACAATTTGAGTTGAATTACTGAAATAAATGAACTTTTCCACGACATTCTAATTTATTGAGATGCACCTGTATAACACAGGTGTAACTAATCATAACAGGGAATGGGGGAAACAACAGAAGCAGAAGTTCAACACAGTGAGTGACGGTGCCCCCTACTGGTCCTGGTGGTGTGACAAAATGTGCATTTTTCATCAACTACATCTCATCTACCTGCCTCTTCATCGAATCAGTTTTATTATTTCCTTTATAAATGAAACATATCTTTAATTTCCAAGCTATATTTATTATTTATAATTCTATAACTTCTCATCAAATTAATTATAATTATTTGAAATTATTTCAGTAAGTGCTGAAACTACCAGTAGCCCAGATGTTAGCAGGCAGAAAGGGGGGCTGGATGCATGCGCAGGGGAAAAAGTCACTTCACATCAAAAGTAAAGGAACAGGGAAAAACGTAACGTGAAAAGCAAAGTCAAAAAGGCACACCATAATCCACAAAGGGCAAGGCAGTAATCCAGAATCTGAGGGTCATAGCAAAGTTCCAAAAACCAGTATCCAGTCCATGATAATCCGCTTGGTAATAGACAACAAAACAAAGTTACTTAGCAAGTCTAATACTTCGCACTGATGGGAAGAAACAAAAGAGCTTAAATAACATGAACAAAACAAGGCTAAACGTAAAACACGTGAAACTCATAATGAAACATGATCACAGAACCAATGAGCACACAGGGGAGGAGACATGACATGAACCAAAACAAAGAACCAATGAGAAAACTGGGGCGGAGACATTACATGAACCAAAACAAAGAAACACATGGCAACATAAACAGAACAAGAGTCTATGAAAGCGGAAGTGTGCTACTCGCTAGCTTCAGCGAGCAGCGCGGAGGGGGAAACCTTACAGGGCCCCGCCCAAAGGCACTTCTCCCAAAGTGCCAAAGTCCTGACCACTCTGGTGGACCTGGGACCCTGGGCAGAATAATAATCTCTGCCCCCCAGGTCCCGAGGCAGGCATGGTCCATAGTTCCCCGGCATGAGCGGAGCATGGTTGGCCATCTCGTCGGCCACCGGCATGAACGGAGCATGGTTGGCCATCCCGTCGGCCACAGGCGTGAGCAGAGCTTGGAACTTGGCTTGGAACTTGGCTTGGAACATGGCTTGGAACTTGGCCTGGCTTGGAACTTGGCTTGGAACTTGGCTTGGAACTTGGAATGGAGCTAGACTTGGAACTTGACTTGGAACCTGGAATGGAACTTGACTTGGAACTTGGCTTGGAGCTTTGGCTGGAGCTTGGGCTGGAACTCGACTTGGAACTTGACTTGGAACTTGGAATGGAACTTGGAATGGAACTTGGAATGGAACTTGGAATGGAACTTGACTCTGGCCATGACTCTGGGCGTGACTTTGGGCATGACTCTGGGCATGACTCTGGGCATGACTCTGATTGTGAATCTGGACATGGACTGGTACCTGAATCTGGGCATGAATCTGGACATGGACTGGGGCATGAATCTGGGCATGAACTTGAACTTGGACTGGGACCTGGACTGGAATCTAAACAGGGACTAGGGCAGGAACCTGGACTGGGACCTGAACTGGAACCTGAACAGGGACTTGAACTGGAACTTGGACTTTGGGGCCACCTGGTCGGCCCCAGGCATGGACTTGGGCATGGACTTGGACAGAGAAAACCCTAACAGAAACCCTAACAGAGCCCCCCCCCAAAGGTGCTCCTCCCAAAGCGCCAAAGTCCTGACCCCTCTGGTGGACCTGGGCCCCTGGACAGAATAATAATCTCTGCCCCCCAGGTCCTGAGGCAGGCATGGTCCATAGTTCCCTGGCGTGAGCGGAGCACGGTTAGCCATCTCATCGACCACCGGCGTGAACGGAGCATGGTTGGCCATTCTGTCGGCCACAGGCATGAGCAGAGCATGGTTGGCTGTCTCGTTGGCCACAGGCATGAGCGGAGTGTGGCTGGCCGTCCTATCGGCCACAGGCGTGAGTGGAGCTTGGAACTTGGCTTGGAACTTGGCTTGGCTTGGACCTTGGCTGGGAACTTGGCTCGAAACTTGGCTCGGAACTTGGCTCGGAACTTGGTTTGGAACTTGGTTTGGAACTTGGAATGGAACCTGGAATGGAGCTTGACTTGGAACTTGGACTGGAACTTGGCTTGGAACTTGGCTTGGAACCTGGAGTGGAGCTTGGCATGGAACTTGGTGTGGAACATGGAATTGAACTTGGAATTGAACTTAGCTTGGAACTTATCTTGGAACTTGGCTTGGAACTTTGAATGGAGCTTTGAATGGAGCTTGGATTGGAACTTGGTGTGGAGCTTGGAATGGAGCTTGGCTTGGAACTTGGACTGGAGCTTGGCTTGGAACTTGGAATGCAACTTGGAATGGTGCTAGACTTGGAACTTGACTCGGAACCTGGAATGGAACTTGACTTGGAACTTGGCTTGGAGCTTGGGCTGGAGCTTGGGCTGGAACGTGACTTGGAACTTGACTTGGAACTTTACTCAGACCTTGGAATGGAACTTGGAATGGAACTTGACTCTGGGGATGACTCTGGGCATGACTTTGGGCATGACTCTGGGCATGACTCTGGACATGAATCTGGACATGGACTGCGGCATGGACTGAGGCATGGACTGGGACCTGAATCTGGGCATGAATCTGGACATGGACTGGGGCATGAATCTGGGCATGAACTTAGAATTGGACTGGGACCTGGACTGGAATCTAAACAAGGACTAGGACAGGAACCTGGACTGGGACCTGGACTGGGACCTGAACTGGGACTGGTACTGAACTCTGAACTGGAACCTGAACAGGGACTTGGACTGGAACTTGGACTTGGGGGCTGCCTGGTCGGCCCCGGGCCTGGACTTGGGCATGGACTTGGACATGGACTTGGACAGGGGCTAGGACAGGAACCTGGACATGGACTTGGAGGTCATCCCATGGACCTCCGGCATGAACTTGGCTTGGGAGGAGGTCATCCCGTGGACCTCAGGCATAAACTTGACTTGGGAGGAGATCATCCTGTGGACCTCTGACATGGACATGGCTTGAGTGGAGGTCATCCCGTGGACCTCCAGAAGGACCGTGGCTTGAGCGGAGGTCTCCTCGTTGACCTCCAGCAGGAACGTGGCTTAAGTGGAGGTCTCCTCATGGACCTCCGGCAGGAACATGGCTTGAGTGGAGGTCTCCTTGTGGACCTCCAACAGGTACATGGCTTGACCGGAGGTCTCCTTGTGGACCTCCAGCAGGAACAGGGCTGAAGCGGAGGTCGCCACATTGACCGTCGGACGGGGCTCCGCTGAGGAGACCTCCTGCTGGGTCTCCGGCTGGAGCTCTGGGCTGGAGGTCGCCAGGTTAATCTCCAGGGGGAACTCGGCTGAGGAGACCTCCTGCTGGATCTCCGGCTGGAGCTCTGTGGGAGCCGAGCTCTGGGCTCGCTTGTGGAGCCATTTGTGGGCACGCCAGCTGCCCTTAAAACACTCCTGCAAGCAAAAGTAGGAGTTCTCTCTCCCTTGTTTTATATAGGTGGGGCATCGTAGTTCTGTCGGATGCAGCCCTCGGTCGCGCACTCCTGGGTCAGGGGCTGAGAGGAGCAGGCTGCCACGTCGGCCCTCTCCCCCCCTCCATAGTGTGCGATGAATGGCCAGCTGGGCCGATCAGACAGGTGGTCCCTTCTGAAGAAAACATTGAGGTCGGGCGCAAATTCAGGACTCCTGAACACCTGAACTAATAGTTCCACAAAGCCAGAGACGATATTTAGCTTCTCGGATCCACGGGCGAGGTGAAGGTCCACCCACTGGCGAGCTGAGCCGACTAAACGGAAGAGGAGGAACCCCAACCACTGTTTCTCATTGGGCTTGGGGTCCTCCAAACTGAGAAAATAAATCTGCGCCTGTAGGAGAAAACATTGTGGGTAAATGGAAAATCCATCGAAGGCGGAAGGGGGATAAAGAAAAGTCCACTGGGGAAACGAAATGGAATCTAATGCAGGAACAAAAAATTCGGCGCGGCATGCCCTCAATTACGCACGCTGCATCCATGTTAGGCCAATTATTCTGTTAGCAGGCAGAAAGGGGGGCTGGATGCATGCGCAGGGGAAAAAGTCACTTTATTAGGTACACCATCAAAAGTAAAGGAACAGGGGAAAACATAACGTGAAAAGCAAAGTCAAAAAGGCACACCATAATCCACAAAGGGCAAGGCAGTAATCCAGAATCCGAGGGGCTTAGCAAAGTTCCAAAAACCAGAATCCAGTCTGTGATAATCCACTTGGTAATAGACAACGAAACAAAGTTACTTAGCAAGTCTAATAATTCGCACTGATGCAAAGAAACAAAAGAGCTTAAATAACATGAACGAAAAAAGGCTAAATGTAAAACACGTGAAACTCATAATGAAACATGATCACAGAATCAATGAGCACACAGGGGCGGAGACATGACATGAACCAAAACAAAGAGCCAATGAGCAAACAGGGGTGGAGACATGACATGAACCAAAACAAAGAAACACATGGCAACATAAACAGAACAAGAGTCTATGAAAGCGGAAGTGTGCTATTCACTAGCCTCAGCGAGCAGCGCGGAGGGGGAAACCCTAACACCAGATATGAACAGTTTAGCTAAATCAAATATAAATAAACCAAAGAATTATAGTAGTTTGTGACAGTTTGGTAAGAGAGTGTTGAAGTCAGTAAAATAAAGAAAGTTAAATAAAATAGAAAAATAACAAGAGACAGCAAATGATAAAGGCACAGTAATATAAAGTTATTGTTTATTTACAGTTTAGTAAAATCAAATATAAATAGGGTTAGAGGTAAAACATGCAATATTAATTTGTGTAATATTAATTATCATTTAACAAATGTGATTAACAAAAAGAAGTGGTTTACAAAAATGCTCTCACCAGTGAGAAACAGGAGAAGAAAAGGATTCAGCTTCATGATGGACGGGTAGCTGAGGAAAAAAAATCACAATCTTAAGGAAAAAATAAAAGTATGTAAGTCATCCTACAGTCCTAGTCTTTGTTCACATGTGTTTCACTCTAAATAAAATACTCTGCACTTGCTTCCTTCTCCAAACCATCTTAAAGACTTAAAGAAATAAGAATTAAGAGCCTCATTGTAGTTCACATGGACAGGAAGAGACCATCTGATGGACACAAAATGACCAACCTCAGTTTGTTACGTGATGTATGGGGCCTGTAAATGATAATACCAGGGAATATTACTGCCGCTGAATCTAAATGTTTACATTTACTTACAAATTAAATAAAATATTTCAATAAGTTTATCAGTGCATACCAAGGGATTTATTGTATGTTCTGAATACAACAGTCTGATTGGATTTCTCAACATCTCGTTTAAAGGAGCAGCAAGAGAAGAAGTTCCTATCTTGACTTGTTTATTAATCTTATTTCCACGATTAATTAATTAATCAATGGTAAAATTATGTGGTATTATTATTATTGGCCTATCGGAAGTATCGATTACTCGAGTTGGACACACTCGTCTTTATTATCCATGATGGAGCGGGAGATGGCGACTGATTCCTATAATGAGAAAACCAATTAACCGTGGCTTTATTTGCCGAAGTTGATGTGCCTTAAGGAATCAAATAATAAATCTGACACCGTTATATTTAACCTTGCAAACCAAAGATTAAAATATTGTCGACGTCCAAGAGTTCAAGCACAAGTTGAAGGATGCACACACTGTAGAGGTGAGTGCGATTGTCATTTTAAATTGATAAGTAGCATATTATTTAAAATGAGTAGGCTATATTTCTGGATTTAATTACATTATACTGGTGTTATTGTTATTACTATTAGTATTATTAATTTGATGCGATATACACCGTTATGTTTCATGACTGTGGTAATGATTTATCATGTCATGACAGATGGAAGGCTAGAGAGCTGATATAAATAAAGATATGCTGCAGATAGCTGGGCTGAAAACTAGAGAAGTTTGAAAAAGGTAGCTTTAATGTAGTTAGCTACTTTTTGTTAGTAGCTTATAGTGTAGTTAACTACTTTTTTGAAAAGGACAGCTTGACTGTAGATGAACTACATCAAACTATGAGTAGCTTGTAGCTTTAAAAGCTACAATTTCAAGGTAGCTTCTCCAACTCTGTAGAAGATTGTGGGTTTATTAGTTTTGTACGGTATTACTAAAATTATAAATGTTAACCAAATTAAGAATGTTAACCATATAAGATTTATTTAATATTAATGCAGTATATTAATGATGGATTTTCAATATATTAATCAACATTCTACAATATTTCTTCATTAATTAATCATTACATTTTAAGAAATCTGCTACTTTTTACTTGTTTATATTTGGTTTATTACCAATTAAATCAATGTGTTAAATGTTTAAGTTTTAGTCAATTCTAACAATAAGGATAAGCACTGAGCATTAAATCATACCTGTAATATGAAAATCTGAAGGCTGGTGTTCTTCAATAGCTCAGTTTTAGATCTTAACTGCTTGCACTCTCTAAAATGCTTATCTGCTTACTTCACCTGTCCTCTTAATCCTGTACAGATTACAATATGGATGACGCAGACTGATTTCCATTTGTCTTCCATTCTCCTTTAGACTCCCGACTGCTTATTTAAACAAAACCAAATGCTGACCCATCGTCCTCAAATTTTGTTCCACAGAAAGGAAATGAATGAGTTCATCAGGTTGCCTTTAGTGAGGAAAAGCCATGTGTCAATAATCAGATACAACATTCATCATACACAATATTATCATGGCTGCTTTATAAAATCATCACTGCCTCTTTTTGGTAACTAGGGGGCAGCATTTTTGGACAGTGAGATAAAATCTAACCCATTGGGAAACCAGAGTAAGACTGTAGAGGCATCTTAATCATAAATATTTCAAAATGATGGATCTACAAAGGAACTACAGAGTATTATAATCATAAAGGAAGATCTACATGATGTATTAAAGGTCAGAATCAGGTCAGGATTAGATTCTTACACACCTTACAATGTTAGGGGAAGCGCATTGTGACTATTTGAATATATTTTCTTGGCAAATACAAAGAAGCACCGTTCTCCAGAGTTGGATTGATGTGTAAAACAAGCCTTCGCTTTGGACTCTACAACTATAAAAACATAAGAATCCTGCTTTACATAGGGAAAGAAACAAGGCAGACTGGAAGCAGTCACATGCAAACCTTAACCTGCTGACCAAACAGATGAACAAGTAGGAGGATCTTTGCCAGTCATGGTGGTCATGATGATTGTTGTAGTAGGATTTTCAATTCATGTGACAATATAAAAGTATATTTTACAAACTAAATAATCTGGTGTTTGGGCCTGTAGCACCTCCAGTTTTGTTTGTGTTACTGATTATTCTACTATTATTATTCTACTATTATTATTCTATTCTGCTCATGTTCACGTCACTCACCAAGTCACATGATCACAAGCACCTGACACACGTTTATGCACAATGAAGCACTATATATATATATATATATATATATATATATATATATATATATATATATATATATATATATATATATATATATATATATACACAGCACTCTCGGTCTAGACTCTCGATGTAAGTAATGTTGCTGTCGTTGATTTTCTGATCCATGCCATGTTCATGTTTACTCCATGTCTTGTCTTGTTTGTGTTTATGTTACACAGTCCTAGTTTTTGTTCACACGTGTTTCACTCTAAATAAAATACTCTGCACTTGCTTCCTTCTCAAAACCATCCGTGACATCAGGAAGGAAATTTGCGAATACTCTCAGACAAAGTTCCAATAATTATTTTAATTAATCTGTCCAACTCTTATTTTATTGCGTTCTGGGAAGTTTGTTATCAATAAGCACACGCTGATAAACATCTAACCCAATACTATGATTTTCAGTACATAATTATATCTGCTTACAACTTCATGTTTTTAAAGAGGACAGCACTAAACACCATATAACACTGTAGCTATTAGGTTCTCCCGCTCTCGCTACGCTGCAAAATGAAGCGTAGCCTACTTCCGCATTCCAAGGAGCGCATTCCGCCTCCTGTCAGAAAGACTCTCGTTTTGTTTACCTTGGCTATGTGCATGTGTTATTGTGTTCACGTCATGTCTTTGACCCCACCTCCTTATTTCTTATTGGTTCATGTTTATTCATTCTGATCATGAGTTTCAGGTGTGTATGATTTGTGTGTGTGTTTAAATACCCCGCTTTGTTTCCTCTTCCTCGCGGTGTATTAGTTTTGCGTAGCATAGTTTAGCTTTGTAATAGTTTGGTTTAGAAATGTTTCGAGCGTTATGTCCGTAGTCTCGTATCCGTGGTTCCCAGACCACTTCCTCGGTTCGAGTGTTTTTTTTTCCTGTCTTTTGGATTACTGCTTTCTCTCGATTTCTTTGTGTTGTGGATTACTGCTCTTTTTTGTGAGAATAAACTTTGCTGCATTATCTGACGTCTCCCCAACGCATGCATCCTGACTCTTCTATCTGTCTGCCTGCACCGGCATTACATAACAGTAGCACATTTGTTCTTATTTAAACCTATATAAAATACCATTTATAATACTGCTTATTAATAAAAAAAATGGTCATGCAGGATGTTATAAATAATATTTATCACACTCATTAAGATACTGTACACAGATTTCAGACACAGTGAAAATTTGGTAAAAAATTAAAGTTCAGTATTATATGATTCCTTAAATAAATTTGCTTCTACATTTTTTTGGTAGAAGCAAATAATTTTTTTAAGGATGAATTGATAAATATATTAATTAAGGAATTTGGGAAAAAGCAGAACAGCAGGGATTCTACAGTACAAGAGACCCACTGCTTCCCAAAAGTTTTTTGAAGGCTTTATTGGTTTTGTACGGTATTACTTTAATTAATCCTTTTAAAATTTTAACCATATAAGATTTATTTAAAATTAATGCAATATATACAATTACTACTTTAAATCAATATGTTAAATGATTACGTTTCAGCCAATTCTAACAATAAGGATAAGCACTGAGCATTAAATCATACCTGTAATATGAAAATCTGAAGGCTGGTGTTTCTTCAGTATCTCCAGTTTGGATCTTCACTGCTTGTACACAACTCTCTAAAGATCTTATCTGCTTACTTCACCTGTCCTCTTCTTAAACATGGAGAAATTACAACATGTGTGACACAGACTGATTTCCATATTACTTTAACTTTCCCTTAGACTCCAGACTGCTTATTTAAACAAAACCAAATGCTGACCCATCGTCCTCAAATTTCAGCACAGATAGGAAGTAAATGATTTCATCAGGTTGCCTTTAGTGAGGAAAAGCCATGTGTCAATAATCAGATACAACATTCATCATACACAATATTATCATGGCTGCTTTATAAAATCATCACTGCCTCTTCTTGGTAACTAGGGGGCAGCATTTTTTGGCAGTGAGATAAAATCTAACCTGTTGGGAAACCAGAGGAAGACTGTAGAGGCACCTTAATCATAAATATTTCAAAATGATGGATCTATAAAGGAGCCACAGAGTTTTATAATCATAAAGGAAGATTTACATGATGTATTAAAGGTCAGAAACAGGTCAGGATTAGATTCTTACACACCTTACAATGTTAGGAGAAGCACATTGTGACTATTTGAATACATTTTCTTGGCAAATAAAAAGTATCACTGTTCTCCAGAGTTTTAATTGACGTGTAAAACAAGCCTTCGCCTTGGACTCTACAACTATAAAAATAAAGAGTCCTGTTTTTCATAGGGAAAGAAGTGTCACCTAACACCAGCGTTCAGTGTCACAGGTCTAAATGTCACAGAAAGAGTGTCTTATTACATTAAATCCTAATGTCAGTGCAAAACTGTACACATTTCCAAATGTCCAGCAGTCAGAGTGCTTGTGCTGGGATTTGGAGTCAACACTTCTGTTACTCAGCTATTGTAGCCTTCAGATGTTGGCATGAAGCAGGTGATTAAGGGATTCACACCAACTGACCATCCCGGTTACTATTCAAAAGTCAGATAGATCCAAAATACAACAAATTAACATTCTCCACAAACTCAGTGGCTTTTTCCCCGTAAGTTATAAAAGCAAGGCAGACTGGAAGCAGTCAAATGCAAACCTCCACCTGCTGACCAAACAGATGGAGTAGGAGGATCTTTGCCTGTCAAGGTGGTCATTATGATTGTTCTAATAGGATTTTAAATGCATGTGGCTATGTGGAAAGATATTTTACAAACTACTGTAAATAAATCTGGACCTGTAGCACCTCCAGTTTTGTTTGTGTTACTGATTATTCTACTGCCAACTTGTGGTCAATGTAAGTATTGCGGTTAATATTATTTGTAGAATCACATTTTATATCTCACCTTTCTAAATTCTGACCCTTTGCTCTGTTTGCTGCTGATATGAGGACAGTTTTGAAGTGACGTGATGATGTGTGTGATGATGATGCGTTGTTATGGATGAATATAAAACACCTTTACTGAATTAATAGTAGCAGAACATAAGAAGCTTAATTCTATAATGGCTACAAAATAGTTACAAAAGGATTATATTTAAAATTGTTTATTGATGATATTAATGTATATTATTAATGCCTATCGGGACAGAAAATAGAAAGAAAATACAATAAATAAGTATATATTTATAACTAGAGTTGGAAGAAGAAACTTACAGTAATAGTATCGAGTGCATTATATAAAATACACACAGTGTGTTTACAGGTTCTGTTACGTTCTCTATCTTCTATATAAGAATTATTCTTTACTACGACACACTGATGCATTAAACCCAGTATTTGAACAAACCCTCTTTGACTTTCTCCTTATCACTGTGTCCAGTGGCCACTTGCAGTAAAAACATGTCAAATATTAAATATTTGCCATAACATTGAAAACTGACTGTCAAAGTGGGCGTGTTACAGTCAGAGCAATAAAATGACAGGTTTATTCCTCTATATCTAGCAAATCTTGTCCTCTGACTCCCCCTACTGATTAAAGCTTAATGTTGTACATTAAATAAAATTTCAGTCAGTTTGAAATCTACGTGACTTGAAGGTGAGCATTTAGACGTTACAGGTCATCCTTTTTCTTGTGGAAGATGTTTCCATCTGGCTGCACCTTCCAGGTCACTGTGGTGTTCTCCAACATGCCCTTTTCTTTCAGTTTCTGCTTCATCTGAAGATCAGAATCAGGATTTAATCACTCAAACCAAAAACAAAAGGATTACGTGTCACAGAGAAGCCAAGAAATAATAAAAGAAGAAGAAGAATAGCCAAATTCTTGAGAATAACAGACATTTGAGCAGGTGATCAGTGATAAACGCCAACAGGGGTGTTTTATACAAAATTTCTCCAAATATAAGAGACATCATGTGACTCACCTGCTGTAAAATGAACGACTGCACAGCAGGATCAAACACACTCCCATCAGACTTCACCTGCAGTCTCATTATCTGACTCTTCATTGGGGAAACTGTGGAATACACACACACACACACACACACACACACACACACACACACAAGTTTTAATGTATCCATAATATATGTATTATGATCTGTGGCTTAATAAGTTAAATCTTAAATTTACATTAATTGCACAGACACTCCTTTATGTGTTAGATTTGATCATGTAATCATTTTGTTTATGGTATATTTATTTTAAAAAATTAAATAAATGTATTTATTTTTGTAAAATTTCACAATCATATTTTTAAATTACTTTTGCACCAACATAAAATTAATTGTGTCTAATTTGAACTTCATCTCCTTTCCTCTTCTTGTGCCGTCATTTGCTCATGAACTGTGAGCTACTTTCTGCTGCATTAAAATATTTTAATGAGCCCTCATCAACCATCCCTTTACTTTATTATCTCAGGGGAAGTTGGGTCGATATAGCAGTAAATATCTGAAAGACAGTTTACCCAGAAGGCACTGAACACTGCAACAAATTGTAGATGAAGGTGTTTAGAAGTATAAACAGAAATATTTATTATTATATCGTAGCATTTTATTTTCACTCCCGTCTTTTGGCATCTAAAGATTTTCAAAAATGTGATTTTCCCCACACAAGATACAGAAAGTTTGACATGAAGTTACAGAGAATGATATAAAGACAAAGCTTAATTAATTATTTTTTTTAAGTTACCAGTGACTTGATATTAGTAGCAATAGCCAAGAAAACAAAAGACTCACTGGTGTGACAGAAGAAATAGTAACTGTTGGTGCAGAGTGTATCGTAGAACAGTCCGTTATAAACCACTGCACAGTTCTCACTGCGCCAATAATTATCCGGTTGTCCAGAAGCCCATGGGAGATTTGAAGCATTGGTCCCGTCTGACCACTTCCATGTGTCTCTGTAAAGCCCAATCCAGGAATCATCCTGGATATTCCTCACGTGTGTTATGTAGTCGTTATCTGAGCTGTTAAGAGAGCTGGCCAAGTCTGTGTGATGTGTTCGGCAGTAAGCCTGAGCATCAGGCCAGGTCAAGAGAGGACTAGTGATGCCGATGAACCTGGCAGCACCACTGAAATTAGCTGTGACAAAAATAAATAAATAAACGAAAGTCACGTCTCTGTCTGCACCTGTCTCCACAGACAGTATGATACCAAGGTAAAACCCAAAATGTTAAAAACCAGCCCTCAAACCAAGACTAAACAAATCAACATCAGGATATTGACTCACCATTGTAGCATATGAAGCGTCTTAGTTGTGTACATGGTGCATCCCACCATTTACCATATGAGCCTATTGCGACGCACACTTCTTTTCCAGCACCATTATTAGGCTCTCCAGGGTACCAATTGGTATAAGTGACATTCTTCAGTGGGAGGTCGTTTAAGGACCAGTGCCAGCTATTGATATCATTGTACAATCCGACCCAGGCAACTGCTGTCAGACGTTTGCTTGCTACTTCTTTCTTGAATCTTAACCAATCAGTATCACTTAGGATGGTTGCCAGGTCAGTGTACATCACCCTGCAGTAATTCTGAGCAACAGGCCATGTCATCTGTGTCATCATCAGGTCATATTTGTGAGGGACGGTTCGCAGGATGGATACAGCAACTGGGACCAGACCTGCTGGTGATATTTTATTTTATGAAACACACAGTGAACATTAACTGGTGAATATTTGAATATAGATATTCCTAATGGCTAAATTAAATAATTAGCAATGTATAATTAACAATTCAATTCTGCAGTTCAGTTCAGTGACAGTCAGGAAGTCAGTGATTTAACTGTGTGTTGTTCTCTTTCCTCGCTTGTAAGCTCCTCCCTCTGAGGGTCTGAGTAAAGGATACCAGAACAGGAAACATGTACAGGAGGAACTAAGGAAATGCATGATTGCCAAATCAAACCTCGCTTACTGACGTGACTTTACTTATTGATGACATGTTACCTCAAAAACAACCAACAAACAAACCAAAACACAGAGAAAACAACAAAAAAACTGGGACACAAGGGATCTACGCTAAAGCTAGGACAACAAGGAGCTAAGTTAAAACTTGAAAGAACAAAAACTAAACACAGGGCAAACGATAACCAAAATCTCACCAATCACAAAAACACAAACTCAAACTTAATGCACCAACAAACAAAGAGGGAACACAGAGTTTATAAATAAAATGTTATATCTTTAACTTCCAATCTATTTTTATTATTTATAATTCTATAACTTCTCATGAAATTAATTATAATTATTTGAATTTGTTTCAGTAAAGTGCTGAAACTGCCAGTAGCCCAGACATGAACAGTTTAGCTAAATCAAATATAAATAAACCAAAGAATTATAGTAGTTTGTGACAGTTTGGTAAGAGTAAAAAATAAAATAAAATGTTTCATGAGTAAAATAAATGAATTGCTAAACATGTGTAATATTAATTATCATTTAACAAATGTGATTAACAAAAAAAAAGTGGTTTACAAAAATGCTCTCACCAGTGAGAAACAGGAGAAGAAAAGGATTCAGCTTCATGATGTCCGCGTAGCTGAGGAAAAAAAAATCACAATCTTAAGGACAAAATAAAAGTATGTAAGTATCAAATACAAAGTGATTTATTTCTGCGACTTTGCAAATGATTATCTAATCAAGCTTTACATCGTTATCATTATCAGGTGTCAGGTTAGAGCCGATAACCCTGCCGGACTACAGCATCCATCAGCCACTGCTCATGTTCACGTCACTCACCAAGTCACATGATCACAAACACCTGACGCACGTTTATGCACAATGACGCACTAGTATTTAAATCACATCAGTATCACACTCTCGGTCTAGTGTCCGTTGTAAGTAATGTTGCTGTCGTTGATTTTCTGATCCATGCCATGTTCATGTTTACTCCATGTCTTGTCTTGTTTGTGTTTATGTTACACAGTCCTAGTTTTTGTTCACACGTGTTTCACTCTAAATAAAATACTCTGCACTTGCTTCCTTCTCCAAACCATCTGTGACATCAGGAATGAAATTTGCGAATACTCTCTGTCCAACTCTTATTTTATTGCTTTCTGGGAAGTTTGTTATCAATATGCACACGCTGATAAACATCTAACCCAACATCTAACCCAACATCTAACCCAATATTATGATTTTCAGTACATAATTATATCTGCTTACAACTTCATGTTTTTAAAGAGGACAGCACTAAACACCATATAACACTGTAGCACATTTGTTCTTATTTAAACCTATATAAAATACCATTTATAATACTGCTTATTAATAAAAAAATGGTCATGCAGGATGTTATAAATAATATTTATGGCACTCATTAAGATACTGTACACAGATTTCAGACACAGTGAAAATTTGGTAAAAAATTAAAGTTCAGTATTATATGTTTCCTTAAATAAATTTGCTTCTACATTTTTTGTAGAAGCAAATGATTTTTTAAGGATGAATTGATAAACATATTAATTAAGGAATTTGGGAAAAAGCAGAACAGCAGGGATTCTATGGTACAAGAGACCCACTGCTTCCCAAAAGTTTTTTGAAGGCTTTATTGGTTTTGTACGGTATTACTTTAATTAATCCTTTTAAAATTTTAACCATATAAGATTTATTTAAAATTAATGCAATATATACAATTACTACTTTAAATCAATATGTTAAATGTTTACGTTTCAGCCAATTCTTTCAATAAGGATAAGCACTGAGCATTAAATCATACCTGTAATATGAAAATCTGAAGGCTGGTGTTTCTTCAGTAGCTCCGTTTTAGATCTTCACTGCTTGCACACAACTCTCTAAAGATCTTATCTGCTTACTTCACCTGTCCACTTGTTAAACATGGAGAAATTACAACATGGATGACGCAGACTGATTTCCATATTACTTTAACTTTCCCTTAGACTCCAGACTGCTTATTTAAACAAAACCAAATACTGACCCATCGTCCTCAAATTTCAGCACAGATAGGAAGTAAATGATTTCATCAGGTTGCCTTTAGTGAGGAAAAGCCATGTGTCAATAATCAGATACAAAATTCATCATACACAATATTATCATGGCTGCTTTATAAAATCATCACTGCCTCTTCTTGGTAACTAGGGGGCAGCATTTTTTGGCAGTGAGATCAAATCTAACCCATTGGGACACCAGAGGAAAACTGTAGAGGCATCTTAATCATAAATATTTCAAAATGATGGATCTATAAAGGAGCTACAGAGTATTATAATCATAAAGAAAGATTTACACGATGCATTAAAGGTGAGAAACAGGTCAGGATTAGATTCTTACACACCTTACAATGTTAGGAGAAGCACATTGTGACTATTTGAATACATTTTCTTGGCAAATAAAAATGATCACTGTTCTACAGTGTTGGATTGACGTGTAAAACAAGCCTTGGACTCTACAACTATAAAAACATAAGAGTTCTGTTTTACATAGGGAAAGAAGTGTCACCTAACACCAGCATTCAGTGTCACAGGTCTAAATGTCACAGAAAGAGTGTTTTATTACATTACATCCTAATGTCAGTGCTGTGTTTGGGTTAATTTGATATATTCTCCACCATTTTACGCAAGTACAAATTAGTTACTTAAATTGAGCTATCTTTATTCTCCTCCAAAGATGTAGGAGAGATTAACAGATCAGCTCGTAAAGGGAAATTTGACTAATTTACTATTACTGATCAACTATTCGTCCAGCGATAAGTTGAACCTAGTGTATTCATTAATTATGCATTAGATATTACCGCCACCGGCAATAATATCCTAAACATAGTGAAATATTATTTTAAGGGCATGTAGCAGAATCGCAATTCAAGGCAATAGACACTTGTAAGTAATAAGAACACGTATATTTAAGAACAGACGAGACTTTATTGAACTACTCTATGACATTGAAACTAATCTAACATATAAAACACACACACACACACACACACACACACACACACACGCATACATAAACAGGTGATAATGAAGAGTGAATGAAGTTCCAAGTCTCTAGTGTTGCATGCTATTTCACAGACCATGATCTGAACGAACCATCAACTTATTAAGTTATCTTCACTTCCTTTAGAAGGGCTCAACTTATTATAGACACCAGATTAGCTAGATTCTGGGGTATTGCGCTTGGCTTAGCTGTGTTGAAGGGATTTCCTTGTTACGTCGTTGTGTCGTCAGCGGTCTGGTCGGTGAGAGGCGTCTCGGAAGACCAATCGGAATGCTGAGTGGAATGAAGGTGGGAGGCTTGAAAAGCAGGCGGCAGCTCTCGCTGGGTCCCCAGGCCGATGTAACCGTGATCTTATCTCCCCGACGTCGATTGGCTCTGGAGACCCTCCGCCGACCCCGTCCTTCGAAGCATGCCAAGAAGCAAGAGAGAGAGCGAAGCAAGCGATGACCCTCTTGTGTTCTTAGGATTTTAACACTTCCTGGACTAGTCCAGCCCAGAGTGCTTCCTCCAATCAATATTGTATTTGGGCGGGGTGTTAGCCAGATTCTCCACCTATTATGCTAATCAGCCCCTTGTCCCTGCGGATGAGTGGTTCCACACTCTTCAATGATGAGTGGATTATTAAACTTTGTCCTGAAACTTTGCATGTACATATCAGAACAATCTACACAAATTTCCTTACTCTTATGATTTAGGAAATCACTCAGTGAACACATACATACCAAACAAGACATGTTTGACTATACTTAAAGTACAGTACTAATATTTAAAACACAATGATCCTCCTAGGGCTAGGGCATTCCACTGCGCGCATTCCAGCGCTATTCAAAAACTCTCCGATGGACGTTTCATTCATGAACTCACGTTTTGTTTACCTCTGCCATGTGTTCCCATGTTTTGGTTCACGTCATGTCTCCGCCTCCTGTGTTTCCCCATGTGCGTTTATGTTTTCGTTCATGTCATGTCTCCGCCTCCTCATTTCTCATTGGTCCATGTTTATTGATGTCAGGTGTTGTGGATTGGGACATGTGATTTATGTGTGTTTAAATACGCCACTCCGTTTCCGCTTCGGGGCGGAGTATTAGTTTAGCTTAGATGTGTTTAACCTTGCGCGTTTTTCCCTTAGCTCTTTTTCCGTGGTTTCCAGACCACCTCCTAGCCTTGCGCGTTTATTTCCGTAGCTCGTAATTCGTGGTTTCCAGGCCACCTCCTAGCCTTGCGCGTTTTTCTGGATTCACTACCGGTTGTGGATTACTGTGTTTCTTTTTTGGATTTCTGACTCTTCGGCTAAGTGCATTCTCATTAGGATTACTTTTACCTTTTTTGGATTACTGCCTCTACAGCCAAGTATAGTATTATTTTGGATTACTGTGACCTTTCTGTTTATGGATTTATGTTTGATGGAGTTTTTTTATGTTCTCTTATGTTTGAACTGTTCCCCATAAACTGACCACTTTCCCCTGCAAGTGCATCCTGCTTCTCTCCCATACCACGTGTCCTAACACTACTACACTAATACATGCAAAATCGAACAGTTAGTGGCAACTTAATGGTGATACACATGAAGAAAATAGAACAACACATGGTAGGAAATAGGCGATTGCAGTTGTTCAAAGATGTGTTAATTCCCACAGTCGTTGCTCCTGGTAGGCACCGATTGTGGAATGTGTGAGTCCTTGTGTAGACTTGTGGAATTATGGAATGTATAATCTTGGTGAGGGAGCGAAAAGGTCTCTCCTTTCTTCCAGAACTTATTGGCCTTATTGGTATGGTTCTTTGGACTTATCTGTTGAGTAAGCAAACTGGTCTGGCCCAAAAGGCTTAAATCACTGCATTTGAGAGCAGTTTCTGTGGTCAAGAGGGTTCAGCCCTGAGTCAGGGAGGCCTTTAATGCTTGCCGTGTTGGTTGAGATAAGGCAGATGCACACGCTGGATTTAAGTGGTTCCTTGGTGTCTGAGTGTGGATTCCTTGTTTTATGGCTCCCTGAGTGGAGACATTTTGGTCCAGAGATTCTTGTGGGTTCTCTAGCTGAGAAGGCCCATTGTTTTATTTCTTCTGGTTATAATTGTGTGAATTATATAATGCTGCTTGTGCTGAGGTGTTACAGTGCAAAACTGTACACATTTCCAAATATCCAGCAGTCAGAGTGCTTGTGCTGGGATTTGGAGTCAACACTTCTGTTACTCATCTATTGTAGCCTTCAGATGTTGGCATGAAGCAGGTGATTAAGGGATTCACACCAACTGACCAACCCGGTTACTATTCAAAAGTCAGATATATCCAAAATACAACACATTAACATTCTGACCTTTGAGCAATTGCGTGTCATAGCCAATGTAAATTAGACTCCACAAACTCAGTGGCTCTTTTTTCCTTAAGTTATAAAAGCAAGGCAGACTGGAAGCAGTCACATGCAAACCTCAACCTGCTGATCAAACAGATGGAGGATCTTTACCCGTCATGGTGGTCATGATGATTGTTCTAATAGGATTTTCAGTGCATGTGGCTACATGGAAAGATATTTTACAAACTACTGCAAATAAATCTGGACCTGTAGCACCTTCAATTTTGTTTGTGTTACTGTTTATTCTACTGCCTACTTGTGGTCAATGTAAGTATTGCGGTTAATATTATTTGTAGAATCACATTTTATATAACACCTTTCTAAATTCTGACCCTTTGCTCTGTTTGCTGCTGATATGAGGACAGTTTTGAAGTGACGTGATGATGTGTGTGATGATGGTGCGTTGTTATGGATGAATATAAAACACCTTTACTGAATTAATTGTAGCAGATCATAAGAAGCTTAATTCTATAATGGTTACAAAATAGTTACAAAAGGATTGTATTTAAAATTGTTTATTGATGATATTAATGTATATTATTAATGCCTATCGGGACAGAAAATAGAAAATACAATAAATAAGTGTATATTTATAACTAGAGTTGGAAGAAGAAACTTACATTAATAGTATCGAGTGCATTATATAAAATACACTCAGTGTGTTTACAGGTTCTGTTACGTTCTCTATCTTCTATATAAGAATTATTCTTTACTACGACACACTGATGCATTAAACACAGTATTTGAACAAACCCTCTTTGACTTTCTCCTTATCACTGTGTCCAGTGGCCACTTGCAGTAAAAACATGTCAAATATTAAATATTTGCCATAACATTGAAAATTGACTGTCAAAGTGGGCGTGTTACAATCAGAGCAATAAAATGACAGGTTTATTCTTCTACTTCTGGCTAATCTTGTCCTCTGACTCCCCCTAGTGATTAAAGCTTAATGTTGTACATTAAATAAAATTTCAGTCAGTTTGAAATCTACGTGACTTGAAGGTCAGCATTTAGACGTTACAGGTCATCCTTTTTCTTGTGGAAGATGTTTCCATCTGGCTGCACCTTCCAGGTCACTGTAGTGTTCTCCAACATCCCGTTTTCTTTCAGTTTCTGCTTCATCTGAAGATCAGAATTAGGATTTAATCACTCAAACCAAAAAGAAAAGGATTACGTGTCACAGAGAAGCCAAGAAATAATAAAAGAAGAAGAAGAATAGCCAAATTCTTGAGAATAACAGACATTTGAGCAGGTGATCAGTGAGAAATGCCAACAGGGGTGTTTTATACAAAATTTCTCCAAATATCAGAGACATCATGTGACTCACCTGCTGTAAAATGGACGACTGCACAGCAGGATCAAACACACTCCCATCAGACTTCACCTGCAGTCTCATTATCTGACTCCTCCTTGGGGAAACTGTGGAATATACATACACACACACACACACACACACACACACACACACACACACACACACACACACACACACAGACACACACACACACACAAGTTTTAATGTATCCATAATGTATGTATTATGATCTGTGGCTTAATAAGTTAAATCTTAAATTTACATTAATTGCACAGACACTCCTTTATGTGTTAGATTTGACCATTTTGTTTATGGTATATTTATTTTAAAAAATTAAATAAATGTATTTATTTTTGTAAAATTTCACAATCATATTTTTAAATTACTTTTGCACCAACATAAAATGAATTGTGTCTAATTTAAACTTCATCTCCTTTCCTCTTCTTGTGCCGTCATTTGCTCATGAACTGTGATCTACTTTCTGCTGCATTAAAATATTTTAATGAGCCCTCATCAACCATCCCTTTACTTTATTATCTCAGGGGAAGTTGGGTCGATATAGCAGTAAATATCTGAAAGACAGTTTACCCAGAAGGCACTGAACACTGCAACAAATTGTAGATGAAGGTGTTTAGAAGTATAAACAGAAATATTTATTATTATATCGTAGCATTTTATTTTCACTTCCGTCTTTTGGCATCTAAAGATTTTCAAAAATGTGATTTTTCCCCACACAAGATACAGAAAGTTTGACATAAAGATACAGAGAATAATATAAAGACAAAGCTTCATTAATTGTTTTTTTTAAGTTACCAGTGACTTGATATTAGTAGCAATAGCCAAGAAAACAAAAGACTCACTGGTGTGACAGAAGAAATAGTAACTGTTGGTGCAGAGTGTATCGTAGAACAGTCCGTTATTAACCACTGCACAGTTCTCATTGCGCCAATAATTATCCGGTTGTCCAGAAGCCCATGGGAGATTTGAAGTGTTGGTCCCGTCTGACCACTTCCATGTGTCTCTGTAAAGCCCAATCCAGGAATCACCCTGGATATTCCTCACCTGCAATATCATGTTTTGATCTGAGCTGTTAAGAGAGCTGGCCAAGTCTGTGTGATGTGTTCGGCAGTAAGCCTGAGCATCAGGCCAGGTCAAGAGAGGACTAGTGATGCCGATGAACCTGGCAGAACCACTGAAATTAGCTGAGACAAAAATAAATAAATAAATGAAAGTCACGTCTCTGTCTGCACCTGTCTCCACAGACAGTATGATACCAAGGTAAAACCCAAAATGTTAAAAACCAGCCCTCAAACCAAGACTAAACAAATCCACATCAGGATATTGACTCACCATTGTAGCATATGAAGCGTCTTAGTTGTGTACATGGTACATCCCACCATTTACCATATAAGCCTATTGCGACGCACACTTCTTTTCCAGCACCATTATTAGGCTCTCCAGTGTTCCAATTGGTATAAGTGACATTCTTCAGTGGGAGGTCGTTTAAGGACCAGCGCCAGCTATTGATATCATTGTACAATCCGACCCAGGCAACTGCTGTCAGACGTTTGCTTGCTACTTCTTTCTTGAATCTTAACCAATCAGTATCACTTAGGATGGTTGCCAGGTCAGTGTACATCACCCTGCAGTAATTCTGAGCAACGGGCCATGTCATCTGTGTCATCATCAGGTCATATTTGTGAGGAACAGTTCGCAGGATGGACACAGCAACTGGGACCAGACCTGCTGATGATATTTTACTTTATGAAACACACAGTGAACATTAACTGGTGAATATTTGAATATAGATATTCCTAATGGCTAAATTAAAGAATTAGCAATGTATAATTAACAATTCAATTCTGCAGTTCAGTTCAGTGACAGTCAGGAAGTCAGTGATTTAACTGTGTGTTGTTCTCTTTCCTCGCTTGTAAGCTCCTCCCTCTGAGGGTCTGAGTAAAGGATACCAGAACAGGAAACATGTACAGGAGGAACTAAGGAAATGCATGATTGCCAAATCAAACCTCGCTTACTAACGTGACTTTACTTATTGATGACATGTTACCTAAAAAACAACCAACAAACAAACCAAAACACAGAGAAAACAACAAAAAAACTGGGACACAAGGGATCTACGCTAAAGCTAGGACAACAAGGAGCTAAGTTAAAACTTGAAAGAACAAAAACTAAACACAGGGCAAACGATAACCAAAATCTCACCAATCACAAAAACACAAACTCAAACTTAATGCACCAACAAACAAAGAGGGAACACAGAGTTTATAAATAAAATGTTATATCTTTAACTTCCAATCTATTTTTATTATTTATAATTCTATAACTTCTCATGAAATTAATTATAATTATTTGAATTTGTTTCAGTAAAGTGCTGAAACTACCAGTAGCCCAGACATGAACAGTTTAGCTAAATCAAATATAAATAAACCAAAGAATTATAGCAGTTTGTGACAGTTTGGTAAGAGTAAAAAATAAAATAAAATGTTTCATGAGTAAAATAAATGAATTGCTAAACATGTGTAATATTAATTATCATTTAACAAATGTGATTAACAAAAAAAAAGTGGTTTACAAAAATGCTCTCACCAGTGAGAAACAGGAGAAGAAAAGGATTCAGCTTCATGATGGACGGGTAGCTGAGGAAAAAAAAAATCACAATCTTAAGGACAAAATAAAAGTATGTAAGTATCAAATACAAAGTGATTTATTTCTGCGACTTTGCAAATGATTATCTAATCAAGCTTTACATCGTTATCATTATCAGGTGTCAGGTTAGAGCCGATAACCCTGCGGGACTACAGCATCCATCAGCCACTGCTCATGTTCACGTCACTCACCAAGTCACATGATCACAAACACCTGACGCACGTTTATGCACAATGACGCACTAGTATTTAAATCACATGTGTATCACACTCTCGGTCTAGTGTCCGTTGTAAGTAATGTTGCTGTCGTTGATGTTCTGATCCATGCCATGTTCATGTTTATTCCATGTCTTGTCTTGTTTGTGTTTATGTTACACAGTCCTAGTTTTTGTTCACACGTGTTTCACTCTAAATAAAATACTCTGCACTTGCTTCCTTCTCCAAACCATCTGTGACATCAGGAAGGAAATTTGCGAGTACTCTCAGACAAAGTTCCAATAATTATTTTAATTAATCTGTCCAACTCTTATTTTATTGCTTTCTGGGAAGTTTGTTATCAATAAGCACACGCTGATAAACATCTAATCCAACATCTAACCCAACATCTAACCCAACATCTAACCCAATATTATGATTTTCAGTACATAATTATATCTGCTTACAACTTCATGTTTTTAAAGAGGACAGCACTAAACACCATATAACACTGTAGTACATTTGTTCTTATTTAAACCTATATAAAATACCATTTATAATACTGCTTATTAATAAAAAAATGGTCATGCAGGATGTTATAATTAATATTTATGGCACTCATTAAGATACTGTACACAGATTTCAGACACAGTGAAAATTTGGTAAAAAATTAAAGTTCAGTATTATATGTTTCCTTAAATAAATTTGCTTCTACATTTTTTGTAGAAGCAAATGATTTTTTAAGGATGAATTGATAAACATATTAATTAAGGAATTTGGGAAAAAGCAGAACAGCAGGGATTCTATGGTACAAGAGACCCACTGCTTCCCAAAAGTTTTTTGAAGGCTTTATTGGTTTTGTACGGTATTACTTTAATTAATCCTTTTAAAATTTTAACCCTATATGATTTGTTTAAAATTAATGCAATATATACAATTACTACTTTAAATCAATATGTTAAATGTTTACGTTTCAGCCAATTCTTTCAATAAGGATAAGCACTGAGCATTAAATCATACCTGTAATATGAAAATCTGAAGGCTGGTGTTTCTTCAGTAGCTCCGTTTTAGATCTTCACTGCTTGCACACAACTCTCTAAAGATCTTATCTGCTTACTTCACCTGTCCACTTGTTATACCTGGAGAAATTACAACATGGATGACGCAGACTGATTTCCATATTACTTTAACTTTCCCTTAGACTCCAGACTGCTTATTTAAACAAAACCAAATACTGACCCATCGTCCTCAAATTTCAGCACAGAAAGGAGGTGAATGAGTTCATAATGTTGCCTTTAGTGAGGAAAAGCCATGTGTCAATAATCAGATACAACATTCATCATACACAATATTATCATGGCTGCTTTATAAAATCATCACTGCCTCTTCTTGGTAACTAGGGGGCAGCATTTTTGGACAGTGAGATAAAATCTAACCTGTTGGGAAACCAGAGGAACACTGTAGAGGCATCTTAATCATAAATATTTCAAAATGATGGATCTATAAAGGAACTACAGAGTATTATAATCATAAAGGAAGATCTACATGATGTATTAAAGGTCAGAAACAGGTCAGGATTAGATTCTTACACACCTTACAATGTTAGGAGAAGCGCATTGTGATTATTTGAGTACATTTTCTTGGCAAATAAAAAGTATCACTGTTGTCCAGTGTTGGACTGATGTGTAAAGCAAGCCTTTGCCTTGGACTCTACAACTATAAAAATAAAGAGTCCTGTTTTTCATAGGGAAAGAAGTGTCACCTAACACCAGCATTCAGTGTCACAGGTCTAAATGTCACAGAAAGAGTGTCTTATTACATTAAATCCTAATGTCAGTGCAAAACTGTACACATTTCCAAATGTCCAGCATTCAGAGTGCCTGTGCTGGGATTTCGAGTTAGCCCTTCTGTTACTCAGCTATTGTAGCCTTCAGATGTTAGCATGAAGCAGGTGATTAAGGGATTCACACCAACTGACCAACCCGGTTACTATTCAAAAGTCAGATAGATCTAAAATACAACAAATTATCATTCTGACCTTTGCGAGCAATTGCATGTCATAGCCAATGTAAATTAGACTCCACAAACTCAGTGGCTCTTTTTTCCTTAAGTTATAAAAGCAAGGCAGACTGGAAGCAGTCACATGCAAACCTCAACCTCCTGGCCAAACAGATGAACAACTAGGCGGATCTTTGCCCGTCATGGTGGTCATGATGATTGTTCTAATAGGATTTTCAGTGCATGTGGCTACATGGAAAGATATTTTACAAACTACTGTAAATAAATCTGGACCTGTAGCACCTTAAGTTTTCTTTGTGTAGCTGATGTGTTCTACTGCCAACTTGTGGTCAATGTAAGTATTGCAGTTAATATTATTTGTAGAATTACATTGTATATTGTTGTTGGCATCTGTCTGTCTCGGAAGACAATGGGGGTATGCGCCATGGTTTAGTCAGTGTTTGGGTTTGCAGCGCTTGCTGTGGCTTTACAGTCTGATTCTGGAGTGGCACACTCTGTTGCAGTTGCTGCAGGTGTAGTCTGCCCGGCTCTGTTGGTGCTGATGTTGCCCTCTGCCGTCTGCGCTCCCCCTGCTCCTCCCACTGTTTCTCTCTTCTCTGTTCGCCTGTTTGTATGCCGGCCTTGACGGAGAGTTTCCAGCTGCTGCAGTCTGCAGCTACGGCTTCCCAGTTTGCTGGGTTGATGTTGCCTGCCTTCATGTCACGTTTACAGATGTCTTTGTAGAGAAGGACAGGTCGTCCTGTAGGTCTGGAGCTAGTAGCCAACTCGCCGTAAAGTATGCCCTTTGGGATTCGGCCCTCCTCTATTCGGCTGACGTGGCTGAGCCAGCACAGGCGCCTTTGGGTGAGCAAAGCAAACATGCTTGGTGTTCCTGCCTGTGCCATGACATCCTTGTTTGGGACACGATCTTGCCAGGTGATTCCCAGGATCTTACGGAGGCAGTGCAGATGGAAGGTGTTGAGTCTACGTTCTTGACGGGCATACAGGGTCCATGTTTCACTGCCGTAGAGCAGTGTGCTAAGCACACACGCTTGGTACATCTTCATCCTAGTGTTGGTTGTCAGCCTGGTGTTGTCCCAGACCCTCTTTGCTAGATGGGCCATTGTTGTTGATGCTTTGCCGATCCGAGTGTTCAGTTCATCGTCTAGGGAGAGGTTGCTAAGATGGTGGAGCCAAGGTAGGTGAAATCCTCCACACCTCAAGGGTGAAGTCGCCAATGGAGATGCTTGGGATGCTGCTGACGTCTTGGCTCATGATGTTGGTCTTCTTGAGACTGATGGTAAGACCGTAGTCTCTGCAAGCATTTGCGAAGCAGCTGATGAGGTGCTGTAGAGCTTCCTCCATATGGGAGGAACAGGGCAGCATCGTCTGCAAACAGCATCTCCCTGATCAGTATTCTTCTCACCTTGGTCTTTGCACGGAGACATGCAAGGTTGAAGAGATTGCCATCACTCCTGGTGTGCAGATATACCCCATCTTCTGAATGGCTGAAGGCATAGGACAGCAACAGAGAGAAGAAGATGCCGAACAGTGTAGGAGCGAGTACGCAGCCTTGTTTGACTCCACCCTTGATTGGGAATGGGTTTGAAGAAGAGCCGTCGTACTGAACTATACCTTGCATATCGTTGTGAAAAGACGTGATCATTCTCACGAGCTTTGGGGGACATCCGATCCTCTGCACTAGAGTAAAAAGGCCTTTCTTGCTGACCAGGTCAAAGGCCTTGGTGAGGTCAATGAAGGCGATGTATAAGGGGCGTCTCCGTTCGCGACACTTCTCCTGCAGCTGTCTCAGAGAGAAGATCATGTCGATAGTTGATCTTCCTGCCCTGAATCCACATTGGGCCTCAGGATATACTCGTTCTGCAAGGGCCTGCAATCCATTTAGTAATATGCGGGCAGAGGCCTTCTCAACAATGCTGAGGAGGGATATTCCGCAATAGTTGTTGCAGTCACTGCGGTCACCTTTGTTCTTGTAAAGCGTGACGATGTTAGAGTCTCGCATGTCCTGGGGCACTGTTCCTTCCTCCCAGCACTGTAGCAGGAGCTCATGTAGGTGGTAGAGAAGAGCATTCTTCCTGCCAGCCTTGATGATCTCTGGAGAGATGCCATCATATCCTGGAGCTTTGCTGCAGGTGAGGGAGTCGATGGCCTTTCTAAGTTAATCTACAGTGGGTGGAGTATCGAGCTCATCCATAGTGGGTAGATGGTTTTTGTTCTCAACTGCTGAGTCTGTGACAGTATTTTCCCTTGAGTAGAGCTCCTGGTAGTGCTCTGCCCATCTCTCTATCTGCTTGCCTTGATCTGTTATGATGTCGCCAGTGGCAGTCTTCAGAGGTGCAATCTTGATGGCGCTATGGCCAAATGCTTTCTTCATGCCATCATACATGGCACGGATGTTACCATAGTCAGTGGAGAGTTGGATGGTCTGACAGAGATTCAGCCAATAGTCGTTGTCACAGCATCGGGCGATTTGTTGGGAATCATTTCTAGCCTTCCTGAGCGCAGCAAGTGTCTTCTCAGAAGGCTGCCTCTTGAAGTCGAGCAGTGCTGCTCGCTTGACTGAAATTGATGGCTTGAGTTCAATGATGCCTGCTTCAAACCAGTCTGGGTTCTGCCTCTCCCTTTTGTCAAAGATGTCCATTGCAAAGTTATAGATAGAACCACGAATGTGATTCCATCTCTCTTCGGCACTATTTGTGGGGCACTCCTTGAGAGCTTCTTCAATGGAGTCAGCAAAGCGTGCACATAGTTCTGGAATTGATGTCCTAGCTGTGTTGATATGTGAACACCCTTTCTTCTTTGAACGGTGGATCCATTTAGGCAGAAGATGCACCTTGCTGCCAACCAGAGAGTGGTCGGTGTCGCAGTCAGCACTATGATAGCTGCGGGTGACAAGCATGCAGTTCAGCCGTGATCTTCACGTGATGACAAGATCCAGCTGGTGCCATTGGTGGGACCTGAGGTGTCACCAAGATGCTCTATGGCATGGCTTGGTGGAGAAGAACATGTTGGTTATGCAGAGGTCATGGTACGAACATAGCTCTAGCATCCTCTGCCCATTCTCTTTCAGTTTGCCGATGTTGAAGTGGCCGATGCAACGTTGCCAGGAGTCGTGGTCAGTTCCTACCCTGGTGTTGAAATCCCTGAGCAAGTATAGGTGTTCTGTGTCTGGGATCTCTTTGACTATGGACTCAAGCTCCTCATAAAATACATCCTTGGTCTCAGCAGAAGAGAAGAGTGTGGGAGCATAAATGCTCAGGATGTTCACAAGACCTGAGGAGGTTGAGAATCAAAGAGAGAGGATGCGGTCTGTGTGCTTTGATGGCGGTTGGATCGAAGACAGTAGGGAGTTTCTCACTGCAAAACCAACGCCATGGAGTCGTGGTTCCTCTGGTTCTTTTCCCTGCCAGAAGAACGTGTAGTCCTGTTCTCTGAGACTGCTGTTTGATGGGAGTCTGGTCTCCTGCAGTGCAGCAATATCGATGTTGAGCCTCTTTAGCTCGCGGTTGATGATTGCTGTATTCCTGGAGTCATCAACCTGGCAGAGGTCATCAGAGAGGCCAGGACACATTGTCCTAACATTCCAGCTTGCTAGTCGCAAAATAGGTGTTTTCTCTTTTGTCCTTGTTTGCCTGGTGCGAGAGTTTCAGTCTGCTTGTCGGTTGTTTCCCTAAGCTCCAAGCACCCATTGAAGCAGGCAGACCGTGGTGGGTCAGCACCTTATTGGCTGGGGGCTGCCCAGGTTGAGGTGGGCTATAGTTGACCAGTGGGACTAAGCAGTCCCTCCCACCGTCGGAGACAGCCCATAGTGTCCGAGCATACGCCAATCACTCTGGACTTATAACTCGTAACTACTGCCTCCCATGTTTTTTCTGATGCTGTGAACAGCGGCAGCGGAGTGACCTCTCCAGGGCGCATGGCCTGGGCGAGGTGTATGGAGATCCTAGGATGCCCAGTCGACAGGATCCCCCTCTCAGCCTCATTGGTGTAGTCCAAAGGAATGCGGAGCAGTACGTTTGGCACCACCTTGGTTGCAGGAGCTGTCAGAACAAAGTTGTAAACAATGATGAACTGCCTTAGGGGCTCCAGCTCTGGATTTTTCCTGAAGGTTTACTCCTGAAGCCTCTCCCATAAATGGGTAACCGCAATGCAGCGGGGTTTGCTAGATGGACACCATTTGCTCTCCTGAGCCGGCGCCCTTTGACAGATATTGTTTTTGATTCCATCAGGGTGTCTAGCCACCATCCTCACCAATCCTCTTCGAGAGCTGGTGGGGGTGCCGGTTTAGTCGCCGACGGCCCAACCCTGAGGCAGGTGGTACTGGGTTACAGGTAACCAGTAGCAGACCCCTCGGACCATTACCAGTAGCAAACCCATTGGACCCATTACCAGTAGCAGATCCATTAGGCCCATTGGACCTGACCTGACACAGACATTATATATAACACCTTTCTAAATTCTGACCCTTTGCTGAACATAAGAACACATTCCTTATAATATATACACATCTCTCATCGTTTTGTTGACTTTTGATTTTATTGTACTGGCTGTTATAAATTAAGTCCTCATGCTGATTGTTATGATTAAGATTTAAACATATGCTGATATGAGGACAGTTTTGAAGTGACATGATGTGTGTGATGTCTCTTTGGGAAAACTGTGGAACACACACACACACACACACACACACACACACACACACACACACTAGTTTTAATTTATCCATAATGTATGAATTATGATCTGTGGCTTAATGAGTTAAATCTTAAATTTACAGTAATTGCACAGACACTCCTTTATGAGTTAGATTTGATCAAGTAATCATTTCGTTTATGGTATATATACAGGTGCATCTCAATAAATTAGAATGTCATGGAAAAGTTCGTTTATTTCAGTAATTCAACTCAAATTGTGAAACTCGTGTATTAAATAAATTCAGTGCACACAGACTGAAGTAGTTTAAGTCTTTGGTTCTTTTAATTGTGATGATTTTGGCTCACATTTAACAAAAACCCACCAATTCACTATCTCAACAAATTAGAATACTTCATAAGACCAATAAAAAAAACATTTTTAGTGAATTGTTGGCCTTCTGGAAAGTATGTTCATTTACTGTACATGTACTCAATACTTGGTAGGGGCTCCTTTTGCTTTAATTGCTGCCTCAATTCGGCGTGGCATGGAGGTGATCAGTTTGTGGCACTGCTGAGGTGGTATGGAAGCCCAGGTTTCTTTGACAGTGGCCTTCAGCTCATCTGCATTTTTTGGTCTCTTGTTTCTCATTTTCCTCTTGACAATACCCCATAGATTCTCTATGGGGTTCAGGTCTGGTGAGTTTGCTGGCCAGTCAAGCACACCAACACCATGGTCATTTAACCAACTTTTGGTGCTTTTGGCAGAGTGGGCAGGTGCCAAATCCTGCTGGAAAATGAAATCAGCATCTTCAAAATGCTGGTCAGCTGAAGGAAGCATGAAGTGCTCCAAAATATCTTGGTAAACGGGTACAGTGACTTTGGTTTTCAAAAAACACAATGGACCAACACCAGCAGATGACATTGTACCCCAAATCATCACAGACTGTGGAAACTGAACACTGGACTTCAAGCAACTTGGGCTATGAGCTTCTCCACCCTTCCTCCAGACTCTAGGACCTTGGTTTCCAAATGAAATACAAAACTTGCTCCCATCTGAAAAGAGGATATTGGACCACTGGTCAACAGTCCAGTTCTTCGTCTCGTTAGCCCAGGTAAGACGCCTCTGACATTGTCTGTGGTTCAGGAGTGGCTTAAAAAGAGGAATACGACAACTGTAGCCAAATTCCTTGGCACGTCTGTGTGTGGTGGCTCTTGATGTCTTGACCCCAGCCTCAGTCCATTCCTTGTGAAGTTCACTCAAATTCTTGAATCGATTTTGCTTGACAATCCTCATAAGGCTGCGGTTCTCTCGGTTGGTTGTGCATCTTTTTCTTCCACAATTTTTCCTTCCACTCAACTTTCTGTTAACATGCTTGGATACAGCACTCTGTGAACAGCCAGCTTCTTTGGCAATGAATGTTTGTGGCTTACCTAGTGAACCAAACTGAGAGACCATTTTGAAGGCTCAGGAAACCTTTGCAGGTGTTTTGAGTTGATTGGCTGATTGGCATGTCACCATATTCTAATTTGTTGAGATAGTGAATTGGTGGGTTTTTGTTAAATGTGAGCCAAAATCATCACAATTAAAAGAACCAAAGACTTAAACTAATTCAGTCTGTGGCATTGAATTTATTTAATACACGAGTTTCACAATTTGAGTTGAATTACTGAAATAAATGAACTTTTCCATGACATTCTAATTTATTGAGATGCACCTGTATATATATATATATATATATATATATATATATATATATATATATATTTTTATTTATTTATTTTTGTAAAATTCACATAATTTACATAATTATAAATTACTTTTGCACCAACATAAAATGAATTGTGTCTAATTTGAACTTCATCTCCTTTCCTCTTCTTGTGCCGTCATTTGCTCATGAACTGTGATCTACTTTCTGCTGCATTTAAATATTTTAATGAGCCCTCATCAACGATCCCTTTTCTTTATTATCTCAAGGGAAGTTGGGTAGCTATAGCGGTAAATATCTGAAAGACAGTTTACCCAGAAGGCACTGAACACTGCAAAAAATTGTAGATGAAGGTGTTTAGAAGTATAAACAGAAATATTTATTATTATATCGTAGCATTTTATTTTCACTTCCGTCTTTTGGCATCTAAAGATTTTCAAAAATGTGATTTTTTTCCCCACACAAGATACAGAAAGTTTGACATAAAGATACAGAGAATGATATAAAGACAAAGCTTCATTAATTATTTTTTTAAGTTACCAGTGACTTGATATTAGTAGCAATAGCCAAGAAAACAAAAGACTCACCGGTGTGACAGAAGAAATAGTAATTGTAGGTGCAGGGTTCACTGTAGAACAGTCCGTTATTAACCGATGCACAGTCCTCACCGCCCCAATAATTATCCGGTTGTCCAGAAGCCCATGGGAGCTTTGAAGCGTTGGTCCCATCTGACCACTTCCATGTGTCTCTGAAAAGCCCAATCCAGGAATCACCCTGGATATTCCTCACCTGCCATATCATGTTTTGGTCTGAGCTGTTAAGAGAGCTGGCCAAGTCTGTGTGATGTGTTTGGCAGTAAGCCTGAGCATCAGGGCAGGACAAATAAGGACTAGCGATGCCGATGAACCTGGCGGCGCCGCTGAAATTAGCTGTGACAAAAATAAATAAATAAACAAAAGTCACATCTCTGTCTGCACCTGTCTCCACAGACAATATGATACCAAGGTAAAACCCAAAATTTGAAAAACCAGCCATCAAACCAAGACTAAACAAATCAACATCAGGATATTGACTCACCATTGTAGCATATGAAGGGTCTTGGATCTTTACATGGTACATCATACCATTTATTATATGAGCCTATTGCGATGCATGCTTCTTTTCCTCCAATATTATTAGGCTCTCCAGGGAACCAATTGGTATAAGTGACAATCTTCAGTGGGAGGCTGTTTAAGGACCAGCGCCAGCTTTTGATATCATTGTACAATCCGACCCAAGCAGGTGCTGCGAGACGTTTGCTTGCTGGTTGTTTCTTGAATCTTAACCAATCAGTATCACTTACGATGGTTGCCAGGTCAGTGTACATCACCCTGTAGTAATTCTGAGCAACAGACCATGTCACCGATGTCATCATCAGGTCATATTTGTGAGGGACAGGTCGCAGGATGGATACAGCAACTGGGACCAGACCTGCTGGTGATATTTTACTTTATGAAACACACAGTGAACATTAACTGGTGAATATTTGAATATAGATATTCCTAATGGCTAAATTAAAGAATTAGCAATGTATAATTAACAATTCAATTCTGCAGTTCAGTTCAGTGACAGTCAGGAAGTCAGTGATTTAACTGTGCATTGTTTTCTTTCCTCGCTTGTAAGCTCCTCCCTCTGAGGGTGTGAGGAAAGGATACCAGAATAGGAAACATGTACAGGAGGAACTGAGGAAATACATGATTGCCAAATCAGACCTCGCTTACTGACGTGACTTTACTTATTGATGACGTGTCCCCAAAAAACAACCAACAAACAAACCAAAACACAGAGAAAACCCCAAAAAACTGGGACACAGGGAGCTATGCTAAACCTAGGACAACAAGGAGCTAAGTTAAAACTTGAAAGAACAAAAACTAAACACAGGGCAAACGATAACCAAAATCTCACCAATCACAAAAACACAAACTCAAACTTAATGCACCAACAAACAAAGAGGGAACACAGGGAACATCAATAAGGAGCCTAACAGAGTGGTGTAGGAATGAGTCCTGAAACACGGAAATGTAAACATAAACTTTTGTCTTCTGCAGCAATCCAAAAGCTATTGGATTTTTGTTGAGGGAATCAGGGTGATGCTAACTTCTGGGTTGGCCTACAAAACTATAATACAGGTGTGACTGATCATAACAGGAAATGGGGGAAACAACAGAACAAGAAGTTCAACACAGTGTGTGACGGTGCGTGGTGGTCCAGGGAGGAACTGCCTCTGGTGTCGTGACAAAATGTGCAATTTTTATAAGCTACATCTCATCTACCTGCCTCTTCATCAAATCAGTTTTATTATTTCCTTTACATATTTTATAAATGAAATGTTATATCTTTAATTTCCAAGCTATTTATTATTTATAATTCTATAACTTCTCATGAAATTAATTATAATTATTTGAACTTGTTTAATATAATATAAAGTTATTGTTTATTTACAGTTTAGTAAAATCAGATATAAATAGGGTTAGAGGTAAAACGTTATTTTCAGTTGTGTTTCATAATAATTATAATTTTGTAAACTATACAAATGATTATAGAAATGATTAATAAAAATGCTCTCACCAGTGAGAAACAGGAGAAGAAAAGGATTCAGCTTCATGATGGACGGGTAGCTGAGGAAAAAAAAATCACAATCTTAAGGACAAAATAAAAGTATGTAAGTATCAAATACAAAGTGATTTATTTCTGCGACTTTGCAAATGATTATCTAATCAAGATTTACATCGTTATCATTATCAGGTGTCAGGTTAGAGCCGATAACCCTGCAGGACTACAGCATCCATCAGCCACTGCTCATGTTCTCGTCACTCACCAAGCCACATGATCACAAACACATGACACACGTTTATGCACAATGACGCACTAGTATTTAAATCACATCTGTATAGCACTCTCGGTCTAGTGTCCGTTGTAAGTAATGTTGCTGTCATTGATTTTCTGATCAATGCCATGTTCAGGTTTGTTCCATGTCTTGTCTTGTTTGTGTTTATGTTACACAGTCCTAGTTTTTGTTCACATGTGTTTCACTCTAAATAAAATACTCTGCACTTGCTTCTTTCTCCAAACCATCCGTGACATCAGGAAGGAAATTTGCGAGTACTCTCAGGCAAAGTTCCAATAATTATTTTAATTCATCTGTCCAACTCTTATTTTTGCTTTCTGGGAAGTTTGTTATCAATAAGCACACGCTGATAAACATCTAACCCAACATCTAACCCAACATCTAACCCAACATCCAATAAAAAGTATCACTGTTCTCCAGTGTTGGAATGATGTGTAAAACAAGCCTTCGTGTTGGACTCTACAACTATATATAAAAACAAGTCCTGTTTTACATAGGGAAAGAAGTGTCACCTAACACCAGCATTCAGTATCACGGGTCTAAATGTCACAGAAAGAGTGTCTTATTACACAGTTGATGGTAAAACAAAGTTGCAAATTAAATACTATTTTAAATCCTAAAGTCAGTGCAAAACTGTACACATTTCCAAATGTCCAGCAGTCAACACTTCTGTTACTCAGCTATTGTAGCCTTCAGATGTTGGCATGAAGCAGGTGATTAAGGGATTCACACCAACTGACCAACCCGGTTACTATTCAAAAGTCAGATAGATCCAAAATACAACAAATTAACATTCTGATCTTTGAGCACTTGCGTGTCATAGCCAATGTAAATTAGACTCCACAAACTCAGTGGCTCTTTTTTCCATAAGTTTTAAAATCAAGGCAGACTGGAAGCAGTCACATGCAAACCTCAACCTGTTGACCAAACAGATGGAGTAGGAGGATCTTTGCCCGTCATGGTGGTCATGATGATTGTTCTAATAGGATTTTCAATGCATGTGGCTACATGGAAAAATATTTTTACTAATTAAATAAATCTGGTGTTTGGATCTGTTGAATCCATCTATCATTCGTTCTTTTCATATTCAATTAAGAACCAAATATCAGAAAATGAAAAAAAGGCTTATTTCATTATTCATTTACAAATAATTTGTTTTCTGGTCTTTCAATTTTATGCTCTATACTTTCGAGCTGTGAAGAAATACCCAAAAACTACAGTCAGTGACATCAGCAACAACCTCCACAGGGCAGGGGTGAGGGTATCACAATCCACCGTTCGAAGAAGACTTTGAGAGCAGAAAAATAGAGGACAAACCACAAGATGCAAACCACTCATGGTTGCATGGATGCATTAAGAATCAGAAAGCCAGATTGGAATTCTCAAAGAAATATAGAGACGGGCCACAAACGTTCTGAGATTAACCTCTACCAAAATGATGGAAAGGCCAAAGTGTGGAGAAAGAAAGGATCTCCTCATGATCTAAAACATATAAGATCACATATAAGATCATCGGTCAAGCACTTTGGAGGTAGTATCATGGCTTCTGGAACAGACTCACTAATCTCCATTGATGATGGAACTCATGATGGTAGCAGCAGAAGGAATCCATAAGGTTACAGGAACATTTTGTCTGCAAATTTACAGAGAAATAATCAGGAGGAACTTCATCATGCAATGATTGGATCAAGACAATGATTGGATCATTGTCTTGATCCAATCATTGCATGATTGGATCATTGTCTTGATCCAATCATGCAATGATTGGATCAAGACAATGATCCAAAACACACTGCCAACTCAACAAAGGACTATCGGGGGGGAAATGGAAGGTTTTACACTGGCCAAGTTAAACACCAGACCTTAACCCAGTTGAGCAGCATTTCACCTCCTGAAGAGGAGACTGAAGGGAGAACCCCACCATAACCCCCCACCCCCCTTCCCCCGCACCAGTTTGGTGATGTCAGTGCGTCACCAGCTTGACTCAGTAATTTTAAGCAAGGGAAATGCAACCACACATGTAATTGTACAGATCATATAAATCACATTATATTTCCTCCCCCTAAAGCTAATTTCTGGCTATTAGTGGTCCCCTGTACATGTACATTATGGTGACAGTTTGATAATAGCAAATGACAAGATAAATTCAGTTCCATAGTCGCTGCCACAACTGTTGAACAGCCATGAAGACTTATTGTAAATAGAATACAATGATACAAAGTACAACAACATTACAAGAACCATTAGACCATAACCTTATAACAATTTTTAACAATAATGAATACAGTTTAAGCACCCAACATCAAATTGTACCTTGAATCTGAAAACCTGATGCTGTTTCTTCATAAGCTCCGTCTGCTTCGGTTCTTCACTGCTTAATAAGCTCCTATCATGCTAGTTCTTTATACAAATCATTCCTTTTCTTAAAAATTCAAGAAACAAACAAATAGTGAAAATTTGCATCACAAATGAGAGAGAAAGAAAAAGAGAGAGAGTGAGGAGGGGGATGGAGGGGGAAGATAGAGAGAGAGAACACAGATTATTAGGTATGTTCATGTTACGTAATGGTTAAAAAAAAAATTGTATGCAGAGTGCAAGCAGTTCACCAAAACACTCTATGCCCGTGAACCCTCCAGATTTGTGCCTTTATCTAAGAAGAATTATTGACAAAAAGTTTGACTAAACAAATATGTTTTCAGCCTGGACTTAAACACTGAGACTGTGTGCACTAACTGGAAGGCTGTTCCATAATTGTGGGGCTTTCTAAGAGAAAGCTCTTCCCCCTGCTGTAGCTTTCACTATTTGAGGTACCAACAAATATCCTGCACCTTTTGATCGAAGTAGGTGTTGCGGATCATAAAAGACCAAAAGTTTGCTCAGGTACTGCCAATAGTATAAGTCAATTTTTTATAATCACTGCGAAATTTCACTGGGAGCCAATGCAGTGTGGATAAGATAGGGGTGATGTAGTCATAATTTCTGGTTCTAGTAAGGACTGTGGCTGCTGCATTCTGGACTAACTGGAGTTTGTTTATGATCCTACTGGAACATCCAGACAGTAAGGCATTACAATAATCAAACCTAGAGGTGAAAAAAGCATGAACTAATTTTTCTGCATCATATGACATTATATTTCTTATCGTAGCAATATTTCTGAGATGATAGAAGGCTATCCTAGTAATATTATCTACATGAGCTTCAAATGAAAGACTGGAGTCAATAATCACACCAAGGTATTTTACTGCTGCACATGATGAAACAGAAAAGCCATCCTATGTAATCTTAAAGTTTACTTCTAGCTGCATGTGGTCCTAGTATAAGTACTTCTGTCTTGTCAGAATTAAGTAAGAGGAAGATAATAAGCATCCAGTGTTTAATGGCCTTTACACATGCCTTAACTTGTCCCTCATCTGTCTGTGTCTGTCATCTGGCTTTGCTGAAATATACAACTGTGTGTCATCAGCATAACAGTGAAATCTAATTCCATGTTTACGAATAATTTGACCCAGAGGTAGCATATATAAAGAAAAAAGCAGTGGGCCTAAAACAGAACCTTGCAGAACACCAAACTTTACCTCAGTATGTGTAGAGAAGTCACTATTTACATCTACGAACTGATGACGATCACAAAATTGTGAAATTGCTTCTGTCTCTTGAAGGGGAGTAAAACATTCTTATCGCTGATCTAATATGGTTATATTATCATATACATGGTTCATCATCAAATTAGTCTGATTTTTTTTGTCTATTTTCAATTTTGTCAGCAAAAAAATAAATGAAGTAATCACTAATACAGATCTTTACTTCTTAAATAGCTAACCTGGTTACTAAGCTCCTATCATGCTAATTCTTTATGCAAATCAGTTCTCAGAATTTAAATCAGAATTTAAAGAAACAAACATCCATTAACCCCCATAGAAAATGATCAGGCGAGAGTATAAGATCACTCAACAAGGTTTTTCTCTGGTTCCTGGTCTACAGTACCCAAAATAGCACAAAAAGCACAAATTGTGCTTATTTTACTCAAAAATTAGTGCTATATTTTCATGTACATTAAGTTTATTTATCATAAACTCCAAAAGGAATGTCAATCTTGTGAAAATGACTAAGTTGCTTAAAAGGTGTAATCCAACAATAATAATATTTGATAATATCCGATGATAAATATTTTTTTAAATGCTCATAAACAGTTTTAAGGGGCCCGGCCAGTTTTGATTGTGAGCACCAGAGATGAAATGCAAAGACATAAACTGAAAAATACAGCAAACTATGTGGAATTTTGAAAAAGTAAATGTCATTTTCCTATGTTTGTTCCATTTCTATTATACACCTCACAGCACACTCATTGTTTCAACACACATTTTTCCTAAGATAGGAGTGCCCTTGCTTAAACAAGACAAAGAACATGAAAATGCCGACCAGACATCCGTAAATCTCGGCAGAGAAGAGACATGAAAGAGTTTTCAGGCTTGTAGAAGAAAACAACAAATGCAGATGTTTGAAACAAACACAAAAATGTTGCAAAGTGGTAGGAACTAGGTTAATCCTTTTACTGTTTTATTAACTCGTGCATGTTATTATTTTTGTTTGCCCCTGCCTGCACCGTGTCTAATGAATTTAGTTTGTTCTATTTCCTAAAATATAAACAAACTAGTAGCCTAATTTAAACCTCCACGACCCTGACCAGGCAGTTATTAACGATGAATGAATGCTTTAACTGCATCACGCAGTGTTGCACAATCATATTAATGGTCATTTTAATGGAGGAGGGAGAAGCCAGGTTGTGAAGATGTACACCTGGCACTGATTTGGGTAATCAGTGAGAGAGAGAGAGAGAGAGAGAGAGAGAGAGAGAGCGAGAGAGAGAGCGATAGCGCTGCGCACTTTGTCTTTCGTTGTATGTTTCTGTTGTGGTTTATGTTCTGTTTATTATTTTATTATTAAAGTCTATGCTGATGTTCAGCCGGTTCCCACCTCCTCCTTGTCCGACTTTAAACTTAGTTCCACCATATTATCTGCTCATTCTGTATAATGTATTCCTATTCAGTTACACCCCTAATACAGTGGATACAAAAAGTCTACACACCCCTGTTAAAATTGGTGTAAAAAATGAAACCAAGAAAAATCTTGAGATCTTTTCCCACCTTTAATGTCACACAGGAACCAACAAAAGTGAAAAACAAATAGAAATGTTTTAGAACAAAAGAAAAAGAAAAAACTTGCACAATTGTAAACATCCCTTAACTAAAACAAATTGTTAAAGCATATTTTGCTTGTAATACAGAAAAGTAAGTGTCTACCAAATTAACACATCTGGATTTGGTCATTTGATTCCACTCTTTCTTACACAAATGCTCCAGATCTATCAAATTGAGAGGGGAGCTCCTGTACACAGGCCTCTTCAAGTCATTCCACATGGGCTCTGACTGGGCCATTCCATAACATTGATCTTCTTCTTCTGAAGCCATTGTGCTTTGGGTCATTATCATGCTGGGAGGTGAAATGTTTCTTCATCTTCAGCTGTCTAACAGAGGCCTGCAGGTTTTGTGCCAAAAATAGTTGTTTAATATGTCGTCATTGTCCGAGATGTGCTGCCAAGTGTCTGTAAACCGGATATCATTTCTGGCCCAAACCAAATCGACTACAGCCTGCTGTTGTTGATCAGTCAGAATTTTGCCTCTCCCTCCTCTATTTGGCCTAGTCTCTATTCAACAAGTAAAAAAGAACATCTGTGTGATGAGGCAAAACTGCTTACCTGCAGCCAGATGAAAAACCAGACCAAAGCCTTCATGCTGCTGCATGTTAAAGGTCGTGTACGGTAACTTTATACTTAGTTTATTTAAAATATTTAAAAACAACTCCACTAAAACAACTCCAAGCGATTCCAGCTAGCAGAGACGTTTTTAGATTTGAGATGTCAATCATGGTCATTCCCGTATCTATGATTGGCAGGTGGTTATGAAGTTCCGCCCCTTTGAGAGGTCTACCAATCATAAGGGCAAACCGTGTGTCCAGGGACAGGACAAAATGAAGAGTGAACTGTCCAACATTTTTGTGCAAAACATACCCGCCCACACTCCATTTGCTCCCAGTGAAGCCTTTTGCAATATTTTTAGAAAATCACTTCTGTAACATCCCTCTTGAGACCATGAATGTTTTCTGACTGTCACAGGAGAACTACACTATCTACAAAAGCAGATAAATAATTTTATGTAAATATAAAATGATGTAACGGAACATATAGAACAGAATTATTCAACAATAGTGAAATATAAAAGTCCTCTTCATTAATCGTTTTATGTGGGTTTATGTGGTTTAATGTGATTTAGTAAACATTTATTATGAATTAATTTTAACCATAAAGTTATGGACTTTTTTGTGCAGTAAGCATTATATAGGCTCAGTCCTAGCAGTTTCTGAGTTTCTCAGAAATATTTCTGCAACTATTTGTAGGCATTTTGCATAATTGCTTTGCAAAATTCCACCAGGCTTGCTGGAAGTTTTGACTACTCTTCCATGCAATATTCTTTCAGTTTCAAGGTGTTTGAGGGTTTTCTGGCATGTTCTAAACGTTTCAAATCCCCCCACAACATTTCAATGGGATTCAAATCCGGGCTTTGACTAGGCCATTCCATAACCCTCCATTTCTTCTATTTGAGTCATTCCGTAGTGGATTTGCTAGAGTGCTTAAGATCATTATCCTGTTGAAAGGTCCAAAGTTTGGACAGATGGCCTCACATTATCTTCAAGCACTCTTTGATATGATGCAGAATTCATAGTTGAATCAATGAATGCAAGCTGTCCAGTCCCAAACCATAACATTTCCACCACCGTGCTTCACAGTTGGTATGAGGTACTTCTCCTGAAAAGCTGTCTTTGTTCTGTGGCCAAACATGTCTGCTGTTACTGTGGCCAAACAACTCTATCTTTGACTCATCTGTCCAGAGCACATTATTCCAAAAGGCCTGGTCTTTGCCTATGTGCTTGTTGGCAAACTGTAGTCTTGCAAAGGCTTTTTCCTGGCACGCCTCCCATTCAGGTCAAATTTGTGTAGTCTCTTTCTGATTTTAGAAGCATGCACTTTCACACCAACAGTTGCATGACTTGTCTCTGCAAGAGCAGATCCTGTGATGAAATTTTGGGGTTCTTGGAGACTTCTTTTTGCATCAGACGGTCTGCTCTTGGGCTGAATTTGCTGGGACGGCCAGTCCTGGACAGTCGTTTGAAATCTGCACCATTTGTAGATGATTTTCCTAAAAGTGGAACGATGTATTTCAAATAATTTGGAGATCTTTTTAAATCCCTTGCCAGACTCATAGGCATCAATGACCTTTTTTTTTTTTTCTGAAGGCCTTATAGAACTCTTTAGATCTTGGCATGATGACACCACACACCTCAATAGCAAAGGGAGTTCAGAGTGTGGAGTGTGGAAAAGAGGTGAAGAAGCGTGTGCAGGCAGGTTGGAATGGGTGGAGAAAAGTGTCAGGTCTGTTGTGTGATAAAAGAGTACCAGCAAGAATGAAAGGAAAGGTGTACAGGACAGTAGTGAGACCAGCGATGTTGTATGGTTTGGAGACAGTTGCACTGAGGAAAAGACAGGAGGAAGAGTTAGAGGTAGCAGAGCTGAAGATGTTGAGGTTCTCTTTGGGAGTGACGAGGATGGATAGGATCAGGAATGAGTACATCAGGGGGACAGCACATGTGAGATGTTTTGGAGACAAAGTTAGAGAGGCCAGGTTGAGATGGTTTGGACATGTTCAGAGGAGGGAGAGTGAATATATCGGTAAAAGGATGCTGAGGTTAGAGCTGCCAGGCAGGAGGCCGAGAGGAAGACCAAAGAGGAGGTTTATGGATGTAGTGAAGGAGGACATGAAGGTAGTCGTGGTCTGAGAGAAGAGGATGCAGGGGATAGGGCTAGATGGAGGCAGATGATTCGCTGTGGCGACCCCTGAAGGGAACAGCCGAAAGGAAAAGAAGAAGAGGAGGAGAAGGTGTGATAAATGTAGGGGTGTACTTACTTTTTCCATGTGACTGATCTGTTTTTTTTTTTTGTTGTTTTTTTTGTTAATTTAAATTGTGAAAATTACTACAAGATGTCAATTCCGTGTGTCATTCGATAGAGTGTATCACCTTTATTAATAGGCAGTGTTTCAAAGTGTTTTAAATGTTGGCTTTTTTTTTAATACATATTTGGAAAAGCAAACAATTTCCATGGGGTGTACTTATTTATTCACATGACTGTAAGTCTGAACACTCTTAGACAGATTTATTTCGATAGGATGTCTTTAATCAAGCTGAAAGACTGAACTATACTTTCTCCTCCCCCTCCCTAACAGGCTGTGAACTGTAATGCGCATGTGCACAAATCTTCCAAAGAGTAGATGGAGGTAAGCAATGGCCTGTTGCTACGACATTGAGCTAGGTATAGTTTTAGCAGTTATAGATTACACTAGATCTGAACATATCATTTGAATTATTTCGCAAGTATAAAATGGTCTTCAATACTTGCTACCGAATATATTAATCTTGTAATGTGAATCCTCAGATTTGTAAACACAGGCAGTATAATGTGTAAAGCGTAATAAGTCGACTTTAGGGTTGGTTCTGATCGTTCTGTACACTAAAACCCTGTCAGTGCGCGTGCGTGCCATTTTTCCACAAACCCACACACATGAAACTGACCTACATGCGTTCTGCAGATGACTCGTCATCTCCAGCGTACGGTCTAAAAATAATTTTGCAATATTTTAACAGATATGTTCAAATGTACAAAAATCCACACATGTCCAGCGCGTCACGTCTCGTCCAATCCCATTGCGGATTTCTTGTGATGTCACTGGAATTTAAATTACATAGAAATGAACGTTTTATTCAGGTTTTTATGGGTCGTGCAAGTACAAGTCTATATTTGTCTCACAGAGGGAACCCTTGACGTTTCTATTTAAGCAGAACCTCTTTAGAAAGCAAAGAACCCTTAAGTATAAAAAATAAAACCCTTGTTAAGTTTGTAAAGACTTTTTTTTCCCTCTAAGACAGTTTCAAAAGACAGTTTTATTTAGAATATCTTCACTTTCTGTCTCTTCGCACTTAATTATTATTATTATTATTATTATTATTATTATTATTATTATTATTATTATTTTTAAAAATGTTAATCGACCAAAATAAAATTCTGGAAGTTCTTAAGATAAAATTGGCCGAATCTAACGCACTCTATAGGACAGTAATGAGCGTTCTGTGCAACCTGTGGTATCTGTTGAGGTTCTTCATCTACCACATTTTTTTTCGCGCCACCTTTCTTTGTTTCGTACTTTCACACTTGTGCTGGTGCTCATTCACTCCTCACCTCTTCATCTCTTTCACTCCGGATCCCTGAGATCACCCCAAAACCAGTGAGTAATACAGTTCTCTTTTACATAGAGTAGCAAATACATTTTCAGTACAAGGTGTTGATTAATTTAAAACAGTACTTCAAGTGTCTAATATATATATATATATATATTAGAAAGATTCCTTTCCTACCGGTCTCCGAGTTAGCAATTTCTAAATATCTCGAGTGCTGTCGATGTCTTGGCTGTACAGCACCATGAACTCTGAATTAATGTACATATTCATATACACTTTCCTATTTCCTGTTAGCCGACTATCATATGCATCACTTTCACAGTTATCTGAAGTATTCGGAGGTCCTCGGGGTTCGGGCTTCTTTCCTCAAAAAACAAAATAAAACAGTCCTTTAATTAATAATGGGGAGGGTGGAAAAAAAACAAGTATGTGCATTAGGGAGTCTGTGTTACTGCAGTGAAATTTTCCAGATGTTTTTTGGACTTGCACAAGAACCTCAGGTTACATTCACCAATCTGACACCAATCTGACTCAAAATGATCCCCCCCTCTTTTTTTCTTTAGACTCCACTAGCCTTTTGGTAGCTCTTTCTCGTACTATATTCACCAAAACAACTAAACGCAAATCAAGACAAAAATCCAGCTGCACAAGCACATGCTTTAAAAAAAAAAATATATATATATATATATATATATATTAAAGCATGCTTTAAGCTTGTTTATTAACTGACACCAGAATAAGGTTGTATAAAGATGTTGCTTATTGTATATATCCACACAAGCCTGTTTGTAGACGCCGTTTAATTTCTGTAGATGTTCAGAGTAAATACAGGCAGCGAAGAGAAATCACACTACACTGTAATTATAACGAGATAACGGAGTAATTGCTTGATCTAAACGTGCCTGCAATCGTGTGATGTGCATTCAACAACAAAGAAAACAACACAATGCTCTGCAAACCTACAGCTGCAACTTTGAATCCATTCTGTAGGCTTTTCTTTTTTCCCCCTTGTGGTTTACTCACTGGTGGTATGCGCGCCAAAAGTGCACAGACTGCAACGCAGGGCTTCCTGTGCAAAAAAAAAAAAGAAAAGAAAAGAAAAAGATTTGCAGACCCCCCCAGTACAACCTGTCCTAATTAAATAAAGAAATGCTTAAATAAATAAATCAACGAGGTGTAAATATACGTTCTTCTGGTATGCGTTTCAGACATAGAGAGAACCCATAGAGATGAGATCGTGTTCTGGGGTACAGCATCTTCTAGGTCCTGACCCGTTTTTTTTTGTTTTTTTGTACATTTCTGCATGTTCATATGAGCTTTTTGCAATGAAAAAAAAAAAGAGGTGGTTTCCTGTAGGTGCTGGCAACACAACAGGTTCAAAGCCATGAAACACCTTGTCTCACTTCACAACACGCTTTATCAAACAAACTGTAAAACTCACACTGTCGCTTTCAACACATTCTCGCATCACAGCTCACTTTCCATCTCACATGTGTAATAAAAGAACCACAATGTCTTTCGCAGGATGGCTGAATGTATAAAGAAACAACGCAGCATGGCTATTAAACAGGGACTCCAACCCTCAGCTTCTCTTTTCTACTCAGCATTATTAATTCCTTTTACAGCAGCACCATAAGATCACCTAGAAATACCTGACGTAGAAGAGTAAAGTAGTGGTAATGGTAATAGGAATGCTTGGGTGAGAAGGAAGGGGAAAGAAATGATGGACCATCCAGATTAAATTTTAGTTTTCGATTTACAGTTTTATGTAATTAATGAGGATCACTGAAACGAAAATAGAATAAATCAATCTCATCGATATGTCATTTTATACCTTTAGATATAATCCACGCAGAACATACTGTACTAAAGACAACTTGTAACCGTGTCCTCCTGCTATCCGTAACAGCCAAATATCGCTAACGTTAGCTAACTTAGCTAGCTAACTGCGAGCAATCTGGCTCACGTTAATCACACTTCAGTATCGGTGTCTCGATTTACATCATTTTATCACCGATTTATTGAACGGCAGCCCAAACCTGTCTATTACACCTGTCTATTACATGTATATACGTATATGAGGGATACTGTAGATACATACGATTAAGTTTCATTTAAGTTTCACAACGATAACTTACAATAAAATAGAACAATTATAATTAATAAAGGTTATGTGAATGTGGTCTCTCTCTCTCTCTCTCTCTCTCTTCTTCTATTCTTCTGTGATGGACAAAGGTATGATTAACGTCTCGGGTGGAACCGCACAAGAGTTCATCACCTTACTCACGCTCACAGTTTAAATTATGAATGTTTACCGTATTTCTGGAATTTATTCTATATAATTTTTTTTCGGACCGTGGTCAACCACGATTAAGTAAAACCGCGGTAACTGAAACAGCGGATACACGGGTTTTACTCTGTGTGTGTGTGTGTGTGTGTGTGTGTGTGCAAACGCATAGACATAGATACAGACACAACGTTACCAAGACAACAACAATTTTGTTTGTCACCAGCATTATCCAGCTAATAATTTGCATATTAATATAAAGGTGCAATAATCTTTTTTTTTTTCTTTTCATTTTTTATTTCTTACTTGTATAAATAACCTGAGAAATACGTAGAACACGATGAAAATAAATCTGTAAAATCTGTTTGGAAAACTGCGTAAAAAAAAAAGCATTTCATACATTTCATCCAAGAAACTATTTTCAAACTTAGACACCCATGAATTAAACCCTCTCTCCCCCCTTTTTTTAAATACGTGTTTACATCGACCTCTCATCAGTCATTTATTAGACACGCCCCCGTGGCCCATCACTCCACCCCCACCTCAGTGTGAACACGGTAAACGCCCAGCACAGCCAGATAATCCTCCTGTGAGGGTGAAAAAAACCCCGAATCATGCGGTTATTGGGAAAGGATTACAAAATAATACACATTCTATCGTGATCTTGAAAGATTTTGACAAATCTTGCTTTAAGTTTCAGCCTATTTTATGACATCACAAAATGTGCTTGTGTCTAGCTCCACCCCCAAATCTGTTTTAAGTAGACAATAAATAAATAAATAAATAAATAAATGACCCAGAGACTGAGCTAGATAGGTCAATGGTTGAAATCAGACCACAAATGAAATAAGACAAAAGTATTTAAAAATTTGACTCCCATTTGTTTGTTTTTTCCCCCCCTCAGGAATCATGAGGCCCCAGTCATCTGTATTTCTGAGAGCACTCTGTTTGCTCCTCTCTATGGCTCCTGTTTTCTGTGGTGCATCAGATCCCGATAACACAAACAGAACGGATCAAATAATAAAGAACACCACGAGTGAGACTGAAACTGCATCTCCTACGACCACACCCTTCACCACGGCCACCTTCACAGTCACCACGAAAGCTCAAGACACAGCCACAGGTAAAGAAATGCCCAAAATCAGCACCAGGTTCACATCAACCCGTAGCCCAAAAGTCACCACGGGGCAGTCTACCACTTCAGCTACTCCCAGGTCCCATTCACATGCTGGGACTGTGGTGTGCTTGATCCTCTTCTTTTGCTTCTTAATTGCGTTGTGCTTCTGTGCGTATAAATGGTACATTCACCACGGCCGTCCCTCCTTCCCGGAAATTTGGAGAAGCGTAGCAGAAAGCGCAAGGAACGCCTGGGCGGTGGCTGTGGAGTGTCTGAGGGCATCATCTTCCAAAGAAGAGGAGGAGGAGGATGAGGAGATGGAGGCAGGAATAACAGAGGCAGAAGAACAGAAAAAGCAAGGGGGAGATGATGACGATGACGACGATTCGTCAGACGATTACTCGAGCGTGGACGGCGCAGCGGTGACGACGAGGCCGAAGAAGGACGAAGAGGAGGATGGGGGGAGCAGTGAAAAAGACGATGACGACATGACGTCGGTCGAGCTCAAGGATGAGAAGCCGGAGCGCGAGAAGGACGATCTTACGGTGCTGTGAAACACGACGGCGGTAGCACCAGATTAGATTCGTACATTAGATTTTAAATTTGTGTAAATTTAAAAAATAAAATTCATTTGTATGATTGTAAGTATATTTTCCCCCCCCCAAATTTACGAATATCAATTTAAGCCCTACGTGAGCACCTTTCAGAATTATATTTCAGAACCTCAGTTTTTGTTTGTCACGGATTTATTTATTTTTTTTAAAGGAATTTCCCCAAATTTGAGGAACAAAAGAAAAATCTCAATTAAAACCAGTCAAAAATAGTAAATAATTGCATTTAATACATCTCAATCAAATGTATTAAGAATATATTAAGTCTCTTACACTCCTGTAAATAAAATAAACTTCGGACGACACTTTTTTTTTTTTTTTTTTTTGCTCTTTAGGGCCGCTTCCTGGGGAAAAAGTTCTTCCACATGCGGTCACATGATCCAAAAGCTTTCCAGAAAAAAAAAAAAGTAATTTAATTACAGTCAATATGAACACATTCCAACAATACCAACATGCTTCAGATTTTTTTTTCTTCTCTCGTTGTCGTGTCATGATGCTTTGGTTTGGGCTGAGCGTGCACGAGAGAGAGAGAGAGAGAGAGGGTGAGAGAGAGAGAGAGAGAGAGAGAGAGACAGAGAGAGAGAGAGAGGGTGAGAGAGAGAGAGAGAGAGAGAGAGGGTGAGAGAGAGAGAGAGAGAGAGAGAGGGTGAGAGAGAGAGAGAGGGTGAGAAACACCAAGTGGTAACAGACACATTCGCATCCTGCAGAAATCCACTTGAATACTGATGGATGGCTTCATTTCCCATCCCGGCGGCCTTTTTGTTTCTTGTTGCGTCCCGGCGTTCTGATTGGCTTGGAGGCACCGTTTTCAACAGGGAGGGGCGGGGCCCGAGCAGGAGGCTCCTCCTCTCCATCAATACTGATCTTAAAGGGCTCGGAGAGAGGACTAGACAGAATGAGAGAGAGAGAGAGAGAGAGAGATGAAGACAAAATGTTGGTTTCAGGTTATTTAAAAAAAAGTAAAGAGTCTTATTAACTGCACGATAACGAAATTCTACATGCTGTCTGCTGTCTTTGCTAAAATGTGTTTAAAATGATTAAACGAATAAAACATGATCGCTTCAGATTCTTGGCCAAACACCTCAGTGTGACATTTTCTTGAAAATAAACACAGCACTCAGCAAATGACAGGTTTTCCCTCCTGAACACTCCAACACTCGGGACTCGAATATTAGAAATATATCTAGAAGATGAACAAGTATTTTTATTCCCGATATTAAAACCCTGCTGTCACACGCGTCAGCATTAAAATAATCATCCACGTAACACGTGTGTAAATGAGGAGCGCTGGCGTTTGCAGCTCGTGTCTCACACCTAATGGGGGTGCGTGGGCTGCTGTTGTGTCTGCGGACGGTGCGTAACCGCGGTTCTACTGAGAACCCCTCCTTCAGGCTCTCCAACACTGAGGGGGCCACGTAGGTGAAGCCCTGTAACACACACACACACACACACACACACACAGGTCACATACACACAGGTCACACATTGACCTACACTTGGCTTTTAAATGAATGTGTGTGTGGAAATACGTGTGTGTGTGTGTGTGTGTGTGTGTGTGTGTGCGTGTGCGTGTGTGTGTGTGCCTTACAGCAAACGCATGATCAGCGCTGTCACTCAGCGTCGAGTCATCTGGACTGTCCACTGGAGTCTGTTTGGTAAAGCGACTGTCAAACTGACTGACGTCCTCATCTGAGTGCTGAGAGACAGAAATGAGACGGAGTAGCATTGATGAGACAAAGAGAAAAGAAGAAAGAGAAATAAAGACAGATGAAATAGAAAGATGAGACAGAGAAAGACAGATATTTGTTACTCTTAATCGTTCACATATTGCAATAAAGTCAGTCCTCAGATGAAGTGAGTGAAGAAAAGAGAGGAGAGAAACAGGACGCAGTACCAGCGAAGGCCTGTAGGGCGGCTCCACGCTCTTATTCAGCAGGTCGTCCCAGTCAATGTGGCGAAAGAAAGGCTGCTTCTGTAAAACAGAAAGGAAAAAAAAAATAAACAGGAGACAGACTGATATTCTCTCAGCCAATAGAAATGAAGAATCATTGTCATGAGGACTCGGACGTTCGGACAGGTGTGCTTCACCTGTATGTCTGCGCAGTCGGCTTTACTAGAACCCAGTCTCTGAGCCGGGTTCTTCTTCAACAACTGTGGTAACAAAAGAGGTAAATGATGAAGGGATGATTAAAACATACAGTATAATACACGCTAATGTGAAAATCTGCTTGTCTAATAATCTGATTGTCTAATTTCAGCAGAAAACAGTCATTCAAATTACACACACTGTATATTACTACAAAATAGATCAGATTTCAAGAAATCTAATTAACCAACCTTGATTTTTAAACCAGTAATCTAATCACGCAGTGCATGTATCCAAGTAATCAGATATCTTTTGTCTATTTTTCGTTCTTGAAGCAAACTCTTAAACAAATATCTACCTATGAAACATCTGATTACCTTTTTGATCAGATCTCTGGCGTCAGGCGTGAGGTACGGAGGAAGGTTCAGTTTACACTTCAGGATTTTGTCAATGGTCTTCTTCCTGTTTTCGGCTGAGAACGGAGGCTGAGAGAGAGAGAGAGAGAGAGAGAGAGAGAGAGAGAGAGAGAGAGAGAACAAAAATACACATCAAATCTCATTATCTGTTCATAAATTAATAGTAATATTGTTTTATTTTAATACAACACAAATGCAACATTTATTTTATAATGTAGCACTTTATAAAAGAATCATTTTATTTCTACTTGCAAAATATTTTTATTTACTTTATTTTAAAAAAAATCTTTTTAGAATTTTTTATATATCTACATAAATATGACCTAAAACATCATCGGATTTTCACACAAGTCCTAAGATTAGATAAAGGGAACCCGATTAAACAAATGAGACAAAAATATTATACTTGGTCATTTATTTATTGAGGAAAATGATCCAATATTACATCCCTGTGAGGGCAAAAGTATGTGAACGTCTAGGATTAGCAGTTCATTTGAAGGTGAAATTAGAGTCAGGTGTTTTCAATCAGTGAGATGATGATCAGGTGTGAGTGAGCGCCCTGTTTTATTTAAAGAACAGGGATCTATAAGAGTCTGATCTTGTTTGTGGAAGTGTATCATGGCATGAAGAAAGGAGATTTCTGTGGAGCTCACAAGTCGTTCTACCAAAGAACGGTTAAAGAAGAATAAAGTTAATGTTTTGGAACGGCCAAGTCAAAGTCCTGACCTTAATCCAATAGAAATGTTGTGGAAGGACCTGAAGCGAGCAGTTCATGTGAGGAAACCCACCAACATCCCAGAGTTGAAGCTGTTCTGTACTGAGGAACGGGCTAAAACTCCTCCAAGCCGATCTGCAGGACTGATCAACAGTTACTGAAAGCAGAGGTTCTCATACTTTTGCCCTTACAGATGTGTAATATTGGATCATTTTCCTCAATAAATAAATGACCAAGTATAATATTTTTGTCTCATTTGTTTAACTGGATTCTTATTATCTACTTTTAGGACTTCTGATGATAATCTGATGATGTTTCAGATCATATTTGTGCAGAAATATAGAAATTCTCACCAAGCCGGTCATCATGTCGTACATCAGTGCTCCGAGGCTCCACCAGTCCACGGCTTTGTTGTGTCCTGAACGAGTCAAAATCTCTGGAGCCCTGAAATATGTACACACACACACACACACACACACACACACACACACACACACACACACACACACACACACACACACACACAGGTGTGTACATTTAAGGTGCAATCAGTGATTTTTGGTGGACGTTAGACGAAGCTATGTTTTGAAACTTTACATAATAGACAACCGCAGCCACTTCTTTCATTGTTCCTCGGAAGCCACACCCGCAAAACACCTGTACATGAGATAGTTAGGCTGGAACGCCTGAATGCTAGATTAAGAGGTGGAGCTTTTTGGACTGACAGGTGAGTAGACACGCCTCCTTGCACCTGATTGGTTGGATGTTAGGGACCAGACTATAATATCCTACAGTGTTCACCACAACTACTCAAAAACATCTCCAAACTCTTTACACTATTGGATTTGATCATTTTAATGAATCAATCAATCATGTTCATGTTCACGTTAAACAGAATCTCAATAATGCAAATCTCTCTCATGTTAATAAGCGTGGCCATTCTTTATACCGCGATAACATTTACAAACATTTATCATCCCTGTGTGAAGCAAAATTGGAGGAATTTGTCTTGATCGTTGTTTTCAGTTCTTTTCCAGACTCCATTTATATAAACTACAGGAGCAGTGAGCCCGCCTCCTCTTGATTTTTACTGGCTGCTGTGTTTAACAGCTGCAATCAACTTATGACCTGTATCTAATCTAATCTAATCTAATCGAATCGGTATCTAATTTTTCAGAAAGAACATCCTCTATTTCCAAACTCTATAAAAATGTTCTCAATAAAAAAAATAAAAAAAAATAATTAAAAAAAACAAAGAATAGAAAAACCTACAGGTTCATTCTATGAAAATAATAACCAAGACGCATCAGTCAGTGAAAATAATCATCAATGTAAACTTTAAGGTAGAATAATCATGAAGATATTGCAAAATGCATTAGTGTAAGACCTTAAAGAAGAAGTAATTAAATAATTTAAGCCCAGATGCATGCAGTGGTTAATTAATAATGAATAATTAATAAATTAGAAACCTTTAGATCAGACCATCTTATTGGAAAACCTCAGTAAAATGAAAGAGACACTCACATGTACTCGATGGTGCCACAGAAGGTGTGTGTGACGCTACCGTCGTGGATGGATTCCTTACACAGGCCGAAGTCAGTGAGTTTAATGTGACCTTAAAGAGGAAAACATGAAGTCTCCAATTTAAACTCAGCTTTAAATCTTGTGAGTAAACGATGCATCATTTAAGTTTTATTTCTCGGTTGTGAAAACATTTAACTCTATAAATTTGCTCTTGATTGGGGGGGAAAAAACGTTTTGGAGTAACCATAGTATGAATATTATTCATGCTGAAGATGACGATTTGCAGGATTTTAATAATTATGCTCAGCTCAGATGATCCTGACTCACAAATCTTAAAACGTATCACCCTTTCAATTACACAACAGTTTCTGCCCAAGTGCCTCAACCAGATAAACAGGTTTAAACAGGTGTAAAATAAACTCTCTCACTCACACCCTTACACACACCTTCGTGATTGAGCATGATGTTCTCAGGTTTCAGGTCTCGGTAGATGATCCCATTGGAGTGCAGGTGCCCGAGCGCTAACGTTATCTCAGCCAGATAAAAACTGCAGAATAAACAACATCACAAAGTCCAAAACTGGACGAGATGTTTTGTGAGTTTGGAAGTTTTGCCATTAGTAACAAAATGGCAAACTTCTGATAAAAACAAATCATTTCTAGCAGGGATGAAGTGATGTGAAGTCTCGACTCATCGTCTTTACACTGTAATTGGATTTAAACGCATATTTAGCAGTAATATTTGCATATACATTACAAACTGCATATCACTAACAGTTATTTAAGTTATTTATCACATTTTCTAGTTTTCTGTAACGGCAGAATTCTTGATTTTGTACTGTTGACGGAAATCCACCAAATACCATCAATGTCTGACATGAGTTTATGTACAAATAATCCAAATAATCTAAGCTTGTTAACAAAAAAAAAAAAAAAAACACATGTCTAATCATTGATATGGTGAAGCTGTCTGTAAGGAGATGTTTATTTAGCTTGTATGGAAGGAGTCTCCAGTGTGAGTCAGAGGTAAAGCTGTAACTGTTCTTTAGGGCAGAGGAGTTCACACTTTAATCATTGGTAAACTGCTGTGATATAAGAGGAATAAAACACTACGGGACGTGCCGCTTCGGTAAAAGTGGGTAATGAAAACATTTTATAATCTACATTCCGGTCAAAATGGACACTTTTTGAACGTTTGAGTCTCTATGTAGTGAAGTAGCTTCACAGCTTTAGGTTTATCTGTGTCATGTGTGTTCTAGGACTTTTACCTGAATTAGTTAGTTAGTAGTGAGGTAGCTAGTGGCAGCAGCCCACTCCCAATAAGGTTATAGTTCTATAGGAAATTTCATCAAATCAAAATTCAATGGGTTCAATCTGGGAAATCTTGAGCTGGACTTTATCAGAACTAATATGGACACGACGTATTTATACGTAAATTTTGTCCTTTTGCCCGAATCCGCCTTTAATTTCCAATCAGCGAATCAGACAAACAAAACGCCTGCCTTCACATTTATTACATCTTTTAATATTGTCATACGATCTCGTACCAGGCCGTGTCCTCCATGAAGATCCCCTCCTTCTCCAGCTGCATGAACAGCTCACCACCTGTTTTAATGAGGTTTTGAAATATATTTGTACAAGACTTGATATACAGTAGATATGATATGCTAACAATACTGAGATGAATGACATGATGAAGATAAGCACCGTCTCTGTCTAACTACAGAGTAGTTGATAACCCTGTTAGATACAGGTTTTATACTCTTGATTTGTCTCATGCTTAAAGGACCAACTGTACACCTGTACCCAACCCTGCACACCTGTACCCAACCCTGCACACCTTGGTATCCATGTTCACCTCAATATCATGTACACTTCAGTATTCATGTACAACTTGGCACCTCCTGTCCACCTCTATATTCTTGTACATCTTAGTATCCCTGGACACCTTGGTATCCACATACACCTCCGCATCCTGGACGCTTCAGTAACCCCATATACCTCTGTATTCCTGTACACCTTGGTTTTCCCATACATCTCGGTAACCAAGTTTTTAGTAGTGAACTGTAAAACCACTCTATATTTTCATGAATCAGGTAAGGATTAGGATTTCATCGTAATTTAAAAAAAAATCTTTTTTACATTAAACAGCAGGGCTAACACTCCAATCATTCATGTTGATAAGCGAACCTGTTCAAGCAGGTAAAACACCATTTGCTTGTTGTAGCTTCAGGTTTTGTTTACACCACACCCACCGCTCAGGCACTCCAGTATGAGGTAGAGTTTGCCGCCGGTCTGGAAGGCGTACCACAGGTCCACGATGAAGGGGTGACGCACCGTTTCCAGGATCTCTCGCTCCGCCCTTGTGTGTGCCGTGTCCTTGGCACTGCACACTATTTTAGCCTGAAAGACGGGAGAGTGTGTTTATACGTGCAACAAGTGTGCTTCTTTCTTCATTCTTCCATCCTTCAATAAAGAAATAACTTCTCTGAGTGTCAATGTACTGTCCTCGCTCAGCAGCAGTTTAACCAAAAACAGGAACTCAAGCTTGACAATAATCACATTCACCTTTGTCATGCATCATTACTTCAAGCGTGTGGAACATTTGTTTATGTACAGTACCGTGCAAAACTTTTAGGCACATGCAAAGAAATGCTGTAGAGCAAAGATGTTTCTACATTAAAAAAAAAAAAAAAAAAACCATAAAGAGCAGTAAACAGTAATAAATGAAACAAAGTCAATATTTGGTGTGACAAAAAAAACAAATAAATAAATAAAAATAGGTGTCTCAGGTACAATGTGTGCAGATTTATAAGGAAATGAGCTGGTAAGTTTTATTGAGCATCTTGCAGAACCAGACACAGTTCTTCTGGACACTTTGACTTTCGCACTCGCTTCTTATTTTTGCAGCGAAACCCAGCAGCCTTCATTGTGTTTACTGTCTGAAAAGTGTCTCTTACATAATATGCTGCTTTCTTTAATGACGTACAAACATTTTTCTGTAACATTTAATTCTGTGCTAGAAAACTAATGTTTGTGAATCTGAAATGTTTTTTGTACCGACTCGATCATGTAGACGTCATAAAATCAAAAAAAAATCTATAACAAAGTTTGTACTAAAAATAAATAGGCTGCCTAAAACTTTTGCACAGTACTGTACATATATAATCTCAACCGCTTCTCTGCTTATACACACAAACAGTGAAAGAGCAGTGTGTTCTGTACACTTCTGCATCCCTTTGCCTTGGGGTAGAGTGCAGCATGGCATACTGTACACCTCAGACCCACATACACTTCAGTATCCCTTATGAATCAGTGCCCCATAAATCTTGTTATTCCCATTAATCTTGGTATCCTGTATGCCTCAGTATTCCTGTAACATCAGTACCTCCATACACCTCAGTATTCCCCAGACCGATTCATTTGTTTTTCGCTATAGACTGAAGACTTTGAGATCTTTGATGAATATGAGAAGATGTGTAGGATTTCAGCTTTCATTTCCTGCTATTTCTACGTAAATGTTTTAAGCCACATAGAACACAGCACATTTTGTACAGACCACCCAATTTGTAGGCGAGTAAAAATACCGAAACACATGAAAGACCGGTGTTTCTTGTTACCCAGGTGTGTCCTGTTAGATTGATTGTTTAAACAATAAATAGCTCTGAACATCTACTCTTGGCTTTAGCCCTCAGTTTCACCTGTGAAGACTGTATTTGTTGTTGTTAAAAAGGGTAAGCCAACATGAAGATCAGAGAGCTGGCTTTGGGAGAAAAGCAAGCCATTTTGAAGTTCAGAAAAGAGGGAAAAAAAATCGATCAGAGGCATTGGGTATAGCCAATACAACAATCTGGAATGTGCTGAATAAGAAAGAAACCAACAGACACTGAACCACAAAAGTTCTGGAACCAAGATGAACCTCGACCAAAGTGATGGAAGTTTCATGGCTGCTTCTGGAACGGACTCACTAATCTTTATTGATTAATGAACTCATGATGGTAGCAGCAGAATGAATTCAGAAGTTTACAGGAGCATTTTGTCTGCCAATTTACAGAGAAATGCATCCGAATTAATCGGGAGGAACTTCATCATGCAGCAAGACAACGAGCCAAAACACACTGCCAACTCAATACAGGACTTCATCAGGGGGAAAGTGTAAGGTTTTAGACTGGCCAAGTCAACCACCAGACCTTAAACCCAACTGAGAACCTCCTGAAGAGGAGACTGAAGGGAGAAACCCCCCCCCCCCGAAACAACCAATAACTGGAAGAGGCTGCGGTAAAAGCCTGGGAAAAGCATCACAAAAGAACAAACCAATGTCAGTGAGTCGCAGGCTTGATGCAGTTATTGAAATTAAGCGATATGCAACCAAATATTAAGTGTTATTTAATTTAATTTACTTCAAGACTTATCTATTCCTATAGTTTTGCTCAACTAAAAAAAAAAAAAAAAAAAAAAAAAGTGTGTGGTCTGATAAAAAATACCAGGAAATAAAAATCCTGAAATCCTAACCTCTCATCTCATCTCCATCTTTTAATCTCAAACCCAAAGGTCTTTGGTGTACAGCACAAACTAATGAACTGGCCTTGTCGTTCCAATAGTTTCGGAGAGCACCGCATCCCTGTACAGCTCAGTATCCTGTATGCTTCAGTACCCCTATACGTCCCTGTATTCCCATATACTGGTGTATAAAACCTGGTGTTACTCTCATTTATTCTTTAATATCCCTCAAAACATGAACAATGCTGTTTCCCCACACTAGGTTTTTTTTGCGACAGTGGATTATCTGTCCACATATTTCGATTCTGGTACATGTTTTATGTCTATCAAAATTATGCTAACTAGCAAGTTTCACACACACCCTGTCAGGAGTTATATTTAACCACAGGAATGAAATCGAAACGGGTTCCTGTCTCCCGGAAAGAGCACAGGCGTAAGGATATCCCGAACAATCCATCGCCACAATACCGAACAGGTTAAATACTTTTAATGCATTTTATTGTGAAACTGATTACTGAAATATGCAATGTTCTGAACTGCTGTGTGTTTGATATTAAAACTGAACAGAACATACTTTTTTCAGAACTTTCATGGCGAATATTTTTCCTGTCTGACTTCCCTGGACTTTCCGGACCTGGAAAACCTAAAAAAAAAAAAAGAAATGTTTACAGGGTGACGTTTGGAGAATGTTCAGACATGTAGTAATTGCAGCGTCCAGGATCTCTCTCTCTCTCACACACACACACACACACACACACACACACACACACACACACACACACACCTTGCCATAAGCTCCTTTCCCGAGCACAGTGAGCAGTTCAAAACAGTCGGGTCCCACTCGCTCACTGTCCCTGTTCACGCTGGCGCTGGTGAGCTCCACTTCCTCCGTCTCACCGCTGTTAAACACACGTTTATCACCTTCTTATCAACTCATTAACATTTATAATTATATTATTAATCATGGCACCACGTAAGGGAGACGTACGGCTCTGGTCCTTCCACCGTGAAGTTACACACTTCATCCTGTAAGGAAAAACAAAAGCCGTCATACTTAATTAAATTGAGAAGATGGTTCATTTGGGTCTCATCCGTTTCCAAAGTAACTAAGAGATTGCGTTCGGTCACAAATTCCAATTAAAAATGTAAAACGTTCCCTACTTCCCCATTTATCACAAGCAACACTGCAGAATGTTGCACACCGGCACCAATAAAGAATGTTTACTGTACTCGTGAGAGATGAGTACAGTAAATGTGTAAGAGGCTTTCTCACCTCTGCATCGCTCACGTCCTCTGACTCCAGGTCGATGTCGAACACCCCCGCCATCCTAAAGTACCGGAAACGAGGAAGAAATCGTTCAGTTGTTCAAATCTAACAAATAACTCTGCTGAGTCAGCGAGTCAGTTTGTGAGTCAGTTAAAGAGTCAGTCAGGAGAGATTTTTTAAAATCATTTTGTGCCAAAACTCTACAGAATTAGAAGATATTTACTAACATACTTAGATGTTTAAATCCATACATCCATCTTCCATACCGCTTATCCTACACAGGGTCACAAGGGAGCCTGGAGCCTATCCCAGGGAGCTCGGGGCACGAGGCGGGGTACACCCTGGGCGGGGTGCCAGTCCATCACAGGGCACAATCGGAAAAGCTGACAATTTAGAAATGCCAATCAGCCTACAACGCATGTCTTTGGACTGGGGAAGGAAACCGGAGTACCCAGAGGAAACCCCCTGAAACACGGAGAGAACATCCAAACACCTGAATCCCCAACCCACAGCTAGGCTTATTTTTTCTCTAATTTGGAGTAGCAAGACCTCTGACCATCAGCCACACCGACTTGTCAAACTGTGACATTCATTTCAATCAGAAATAAAAATAATTAAATTCCTTCAAATGGTTTAAAAGCTTCATTTTTAAAAAAAAAAAAATTTGTGGCTCTTATTATTCGGTTTCATACTTCTCACGATAATTATTCCACCCACTGCACTGATACATATTTGAAGTTCGACCACCTGAGTGACGTCTCATTGAAACAGCTGGGGCAAAGTCCCGCCTCCACTGTGACGGCTTTTTATTATTATTTTTTTTTTTATATAAGAACCACTGAGTCATGGGTTTCGAGTACAATAAATACTAATCAGGGTTTTGTTAAACTCCGTGTTAAAGCGATGAGTCAAAAGCATGAGGATGTGAAAGAGAACGACTGAACGACAGCTTACGGGCTCATGGGTTTAAAACACAGTAAACATTAAAAAAAAATTTAAAAAAAGGAAAAAAAAGAGACTACACAGAAAGTCACTGGTGTAGTAGGACCTTCATCTTTTAAAATGACAACCACAAAACTAAAAAAAAAAAATAATCATACAAAAACCCCACAATAAATAAATATGTCTTTAAACTCTAAATCTAAAGTAAAAAGGCAGAGTTGAAGATAATGTTAAAGAAGAGCGGGAATATTCCAATCATTAAAGAGAGGAGAAAAGAAAATGAAAAGGGAAGTTAATGTGCACACACACACACACACACACACACACACACACACACACACACACACAGTGTACACATCAAACAGCACCGAGTCTGATCATTATCTGATCTCTGTGTTTTCAGATTGTTCAAGTTTTCATGAATCCAGAAAGCACGGTTTCTTAAATCGGAGTAAAATCATTAACACGGTTTCAATAAATCGGATAAACAGCTGGATTTCAATAATCTCATTATTCAGCATGTGCACTCTGTTAATCCTATTCATGCATTCATTCCTTTAAGTATTTATTTTAATTTAGCTCTGCACATGTGCACCAACACACACGGAGAGATAAAAAGATCTGCCTTTGGCTGAAAATAGAGAAGCTGGAAGAAGTATATCATTATGTGTAACAATAAACTGTGTAGTGACTCGAAACAAACAAACAAAAGAACAGAAGTGTAACGTATATGTCAAGAAAATGACATGATGCTGCATTATACCTGGTTACTGAGCTACAAGCTGATTAAATTTTGCCAAAACACATATTTTTTGTGAATGTAAACGCACTAGGGTTCATTCTACCCAGATCTTTTCCTTCTGTATTGTGTTAAAGACAGAAGGAACATGCAGGATTAGGAAACACTGCTCTGTGTAGTGAAAAGTTCTCATGGTTTCGCTTGTCTGAATGAGATTAACAGTCTTCTCGGTGAGAGTCTGACCTGAAATGTGTTTCTTTATCGAGCTTCTGCATGAAGAGATAAACAGGGAGGGGAAAGTGAACGCTTTAAGAGATCCCAGTGCTGCACTTCGATTCTTTTACACAAAAAACAAACCCAGATCCTGGTCAAGATTAGAGTTTAGTGACTTCCTGATCTAACTCATTAGCTCGGCTTGTTAACAAAACTTTCGTTTGATGTTTTAGAGGAAGATTAAACACTCATTTATGAGACCACATGCATTGTGATTTTAAGTGTGTTTGCCTGCCCGGACAAACCCGCTTTAATTCCCCAGTCTGTTGTGTATTAAGTTGCTGAAGCCTGATGAATCGTGTGATACTCAGAAAAGTGTCATAATGTTAATATCATAATATCCATATCATAATGATTTACCTGCCATCCTTGTTCTGTCTAAGGGTGCGCAAACTTTTGCACTCAACTCTAATTTATGATTGTTTTGCCATTATTGGAATTATTATTATATGTGGAATGCAAGGTTGTTGCTCTTGATATGGAAGGTGTGACATACATACACACACACACACACACACATATATATATATATATATACACACACACATATATACATATACATTTATATACATATATACATATACATATATATATATACATATACATATATATATATATATATATATATATACACACATATATACACATATATACATATACATATATATATATATACATATATACACATATATACATATACATATATATATATATATATATATACATATATACATATATACATACATATATATACATACATACACATACATATATATATATATATATAAATATATATATATACATACATATAAACACACACACACACACACACACACACACACACACATATACACATATATATATATATATATATATATATATATATATATATATATATATATATATATATATATATATATATATATAAAGAATTATTGTATTGTGTATTATGTTGACAAACTGACAGATCTATACAGGTTAAAAATGTATAAAAGTCCATCTAATTATTCTTTTAAAACGCCAGAAATGTGTCATTTGTCATGTCTATGATATAAAATCCATATTGCAGGTCTGTATTTTGATGTATACGACATGTACAGTACAGTGATTATAATAATAATAATAATATTTAAAACCCCACGCGCAAGAGTGAACTAATCAAGTCCATACCTTCATCCGGGTCCTAAACACACTCCTGCTTCTCGGCACCTCACCGTGTCGTTATTAAATGTTATTATATATTTATAACTATATAATGAGAAACCTAAACATGTGGTTTAACAGAAACACTGGAGTGAAAAACGTGTCGAGCTGTACCGCCTTAGTGTTGATACAGACACCTGCGTCATCAAAATGAGACGGACGCTGTGGCGCGCGGTGGCGTCATCTTTATGAGACGTAAAGGCGGGAGTTGGAAAGAATTCAAAAGTGCATTTATTTATTTATTTATTATTGTAAAATATTGCCATAATCTGCAAGGATGTTACTGTATAAACTATAAATCTCCCACTGACGTTTTTAAAAGATAAATAACCAAGATAACATATGAATAATATTCTTTATTCATAATAAAGAAAAGTAATTGAATATTGCACTGACTAGCATAGCTAGCTGTTTTTGTTTTATTCTCATTTAAACAAAATAATAACATAAAACCATTTTAAAAATAGGCATAATATTTAAGACATTAGAAATATGTAATATTTACCTTTTAAAAATAGTTTCAAATATTCACAAAAGAACTTTAATATATATTTATGATATATTTAATTTAATTTTTTTGTTAATATTTAAATATTTTCACCAAATTAGTTACATTCTATAATTGGTGTACCTCAATTATCACCTTTACTATTAGTTTTAACTAACTATTTAACCATTTTAGACAGGACTATCGATTTATTTAAAAATAGTCAACATTTCTTCTATACTGTATATTGATATAAACAAATATTTCACCGGCTTATTTAATTATTTATTAATATATTTATATATTTTCTTTTTCTAAAGTCCATGCGATACATTACATATGTAATGTTCAAACTATTTAGCCTGTTTATTTCTTTTCTACATTATAAAGGTTGTAGGGCTAAAATATGTAAAGGTGATTACTTAGCCCACTGCTCTCCTATAACCAACGACGGAAATAGGTGCAGCGAAGGTTAATGCGTGTTTTAATATATGCTTTAAATATCTGACTCCATTTAATTGATTATCTGACTCCAATAGAATAATCTTCTAGTTCATGCTAGAAGTGTTAGCATTCAGTGTTCTACTAATATTTGCTCTTAAGCAACTCTGAATAAGGTTTTCATTAGAATGACGTTCCTACATCAGAGACTTTTATATAACTTCTTTACTAAACCATTAATTTGTTAGCTCAGAGGTTTTATTCAACGTGCAAGCCTAGGCCTTATTTTACTTGTCAGAGGTTTTATTTGAACTTGCAAGTATTAGCCTTTTTCTTTAGCTTGTCAGAGGTTGACTTGAAACGTGTCTAACGTATTTTGCTTTTAGTCTAGGAAGTTATTCACAACAAAAGTATCAAACATGGACACAAAGTGTTTAGAAGTAAGATAGCGAATACATTTAATATAAGGATACAATTGAAAAATACATAAAGTGGAGGAAGGAATGGCTTACAATCAGAGTTGTGCACCTCAGAAGCAGAATGGTCCCAGCCGTAAGAGGAAAAGAGAGAGAGAGAGAGAGAGAGAGAGAGAGAGAGAGAGAAGCCAAGAGCGGAGCTAGAAGAGCAAAAAAGGGCAAAAAAGGCCGTTCTTCTCTAAGCATATCCTTATATACCCCTGAGTCTCTTTGAAGTATATAGTGACCAAGATACCAAATGGGGATGGACCAATAGGGAGCCCCATGGTGCTATGGTAGGATTAGATCACCTTCAGGCCTAGTATGTTGCCGTGGGGGTAGGAAGGTGATAAGTTCCCTGTCGCAAACCAGAGGGGGTTGTGTGTGTGTGTCTGTGTGTGTGTATGTGTGTGTGTGGGTGCAGAGAATATATATTGCAACATATATGATAACTGTTATTCCCTAGATTTCATAATATTTATGATATCACCACATCGTTCACCATGAAATATGGATACAAATGACACCAAACATGCCCTGAGGAATACTGTAATTTAACACAGTTTAGATAACCAGTTTTAGTTCACCTGGTGTCTCTGAAACACATTCCTGATCATTTTAACCTTAATCACATTACTGCCACAATTTTATAAATCTACTACAAATCCCTCCTCTGGGACGTCTGAATGCAGAGCCATTTTAACGGCCCGAGAACATGTGGCAGTCATCATAGGTTGAAGGGCAGTGATGTCTACAGGTGATCATAGAGCTGACCAGGACACGACTCCTGAAGATTCAGCTCCACCAGGCATCTTTAGCTGTGTGGAGTAACTGGTCAGGAATCTTGCTGTCTGGTTTGCACTCTGTTGCAGCTGAAGTCAGTTGCTTGGTGTGGGCTCCTGTGCCCCTCCCAGCAGGGTGTGTCTGTCCTTCCAGCAGAAAGATGAATCAGTGTCCTGTGGTTCTCTTGCCCAAGATGCATGAATGTCCCATTTTGAAGTTTCTTCTTACTTCTTTTGCGGGACGCAGGACACCCCATATTTCGAAGAGGTCCTCAATCCTTCAGAAACTTTTCTCTGTTATTTGGACAAACACTTGGATACACTGATATACTTCCATTTGACACATATTGCAACTGTAAACTCAGACTGACAACATACACATGGCATAGTTTCATATTTCATGGAAACAACAATGTGGTGAATATATATATATATATATTTTTTTATCTTTAAGTGATTAAACCATTTGGTCCCATTTGATAACCTGGTCCTTGATAACAATCTCTAATAAATGATTAAATCTAGAAAAGTATGCTCAGGATGTATAAAAGGGTGTGCGTTAATGTTATTTAAAAATAACAATATACTCAACAGATATTGAAGATAAGTTGCTCCTGTACAAACTGAACATATATTTCTCATAGAAGAGTTAATTTAACTCATAATATAGTTTTTAATCTTAAAAAGCCTATGCATGTAGTTCAGCAGCTGTAGTGGAAGCAAACTTAAATGATTTAACATGGTAGGACTATGAATAATAAAACTCAAAATAAAATCTCACAGATGTGAAGAATAAAAGGATGTGATATCGGCTCACAAATAAACCTGATTTTGTGCTTAACTGGTATGTAGTTATAACAGTTGTTAAACTATATAAATACATTTTCTGCGTGTTGAGTAGACTATACTGATACCCTCCTCAGGTACTGAGAAGTAGTCTAATATAATCTACTTGAAAGTTAAAACAAACAAAAAGGTAGAGAAATAAAAAGAAAAATTAAGATGTTATGTGAATGACTCATTTTTTTTTCTTCTGATATACAAATCTCAGTGGATCCAGAGTTTCTTCTGGAAACACTGGGTGCATGAATAAACATTGAATGGGACACTAGCCCATTACAAAGGCTTCACACAAACTCTCACACATGCGCATACACACACACACACACACACACACATTCACACCTAGGGTCAATGTAGGGTGCTTAGAACACCCACTGGCAGGCTAATTCCTATATGTATTAAGACACCTAGTTTGTGTTTCCTTATGTGTGTCTGTTACTATGTGTGTGACTATGTGTTTTACTTAAGCGTAAGCAATAGAGCATGATAAGGCATGCTGTTATAGAAAAGTAATCAATGGCTTTGGACAACTGAAGATTGGGAATTCCACAGCGCTGTGAGATGAATATAAATAAAATGCTCCAGCAAGAGGCAATATGACATTTATTTTTTATCAATTAGTGTTGCAAAACTTGGAAAAATCCTGGTGTTAAACCAGGGAGCCATAGTAATAATAATAATAATAATAATGCTCAAGTTGTTAACTGGCTCTATTTGCTATCCTGTTGCTGTGTGAAAGCATTTTATATTAACTACAGAGGTGTAGCAGCTCTAAATGCTGTGGGGAGAAGCATTACAAGTTAAAATTCAACAGTCAACTCTACTCCTTTGTAGGGCTTTGTTGGTGTTATTTATGGCAGAAATAACCCACACAATGCCATTAGGGGAGATCAGAAAATGTTCAACATAGGTAACAAGAGTCTTGAATAATCTAATGACTATTTCAAGATCAGATTGTAGTTTTAATCTGAAACATAAGATCACTGGCTGTGGTTAACATTTACAACTTTGGTAGGCCTAAATGCTACAATTTTTACCCAAACCCAGTCTTATGCTACAATTTTAACTACTTTAGTCTAAATGTACTTCAGTACATTAACAACTGTAACAACTTTAGCTACATTAGCCTAAATGCACTATAATGCATTAACAACTATTCAACATCAGCTAAAGCCACATTAGTCTAAATGCCACGTGTTCCTATAAAAACAGTAGTGTTTGTATTTGATGTAAGAAACTGTGATTTTAACAATATAAGCTTAATTCAGATGTCAAAGAGTTTTTAAGCCAGTCTGTTACAACAGATCGTTATTTGGACATCTCAGAAATCTTTGTCAGGACAGAAGTACATAAAGCACTGAAGGTCATTAACCATGGCATCATCAAAAACAACGTTTAATATTAGAGGACAGCTAAGCCCTTTGCTAAAAGCCCTAAAATTCTTGGCACTTCATTAATTAGAGCTATAAGCTCACACAGTGTTTTTTGCACAGGCACATTTATGTGAGCTGTATGACCTGAATGTGCATTTTTGCGCCGAAGGAAATAAGGTGGTGGACGTCCGTTCCCTAAAGACCAGCACTTCTGGACTGCATGGCCAATTTTGTGGCAGAAGGAACAGAATTTCCCTTGCTTAGTATGTGACTGGGATTGCATATGTTGGTTTAAACATACTTCTGTGGCTTTAAATTCTGGCTTCTCATCTACTGTCCACTGAACTGACGCAATCTGGCGTTTGTCCCGTCTATTGCGCCTTTCTATTTCGGATGCCCAGCTAACTATCGAATTGAACGTGTTTGCAGGTGGATTTGCGCCCAAACAAAGTGCCTGTTGCACATGTGGACCTGCATTGTTTTTAAGGTACTCCAGCAGAATCTGATCGTCTTTAGTTGGTTCAGCAAAGCCGGAGAACTCCCTAAAGGTTACCCAAAGGTGCTCAGCAAATTCTTCAAAAGATTCCTCTCCTTGTTTTAAGCCCATTATTCTGTCCCATTGTGCCGGAACGTCTCCTCTAAGGTCTATAAGAGCTTGTTTATGTCTTGCTAGCACATCAGCGTTTGTTTCTCCCTGTAAAGGATTAATTATTGTGCCATTTTGTAACTCTCCTGGAATTTTGGACACTAATTCACGTGGGATAGTTGTGAGCACTATCTGCCAAACGTCTCTTAACTCTAGACTAAATGTACTGGCTTCTAACATTAAGCTACTCCAGTACGGTTCAAACGGACCTGTACAGGGAAGAGGGCCGAGTTTATTTGCATATGCTGCACATTCTTGAAAAGATAGCTGTCTGCTAATATCAAATCTCTCCCCGTTGGGGCCTGTCATTGTTTTTATCACAGCTATGTGTGATGAGTTAGATGTCTTGGCCCGTGTTGTGCTGAGATTAGGAGGTGGATGTGTGAACGTTACAGGTTGTGCGTATGCTTGGTCCGTCCCAGCTGCTCCAGCTGACTGTACATTTACAGCTGGTTGCTGGTGGGCGGGGCCGTTAGCATGCACAGGTGAAAGTACAGGAACAGGACTGACTGACTCCAGGGCTAACTTGTAGCGCTTTAACTCACTATGAAGCTTAGCTATGCGTTCATTGAACCCTGTACTCTGTTTTTCCCAATTTTCCCTTTCATATATCAACCTGTCGATTTGCAGACGCGTTTTCTCCATCTCCTCAGTGTGGTCGCGCTCGGTGGTACACATTGTTTCTAGCGCAATGTTTCTTTCTGTTAAGGCTTTCGAGCTGTTGTGATGCAATAAATAGCCAACGGCCGATATAATTTTATTATGCTTAGCCTTATTTGAGAAAATATTTCTGGCTTTTCTGCTACTCTCCCGTTTATGTTCCGAAAAGAACCAATTTAAAACAGTCTCACTGTTTGTTTTTACATCTATATCTTCAGTCAGAAGATAAACTAGAGCCTCTCTCACATCTTCAGCCCACATTCGCATGAATTCTTGCTGGATTTTGCTAGCCTTTCCCTCAGCCATTGTGTACAAAGTTAAGGTTGTTCCTCAGACTGTGTGTGTCGGAGTGTCTGCTACACTGTTGGGTTTTCCGACCCGTCCTACAAATGTCTATATATCGTGCACCTATAGCTTTCCCTGCTGCTGAAGAGTAAGATAAATTTGTCTTACCTTAGAGGGGGTCAAACCAAAGCGCAGGCACAAATACTTTCAGTGTAGTGTCGATGACTTCCTGCTAATTCAAATCTTGAAAAGGTGTTACCAAATGCACATACAGTCACAATCGGCAGGCAAATTAGTTTCTTAATGCGACTGTTTCTGATTTTTGCACGACGGATATATAATTTTTATCGCGTCGGGTACTAACTATGAACCTGCGGGTGAAACTGAATTCAGGCCGGGTTACTGAATACAGGCCGTTTAGCGCCACTTTACTATGCTGTAGACAGACCACTTAGACACGTCTGGATATTCGTATCAGACGGGTTTTACTTAAACAGATTGTTATAATGATCACTTCAGAAAATTGTTTTTACACTTAAAAGCCATAACTGTAGGAAGGAATCCTGGCTACTGGATTATTAATATTAAATCACGTGAGACCTTCAGTTGTGTGATTTCAAATCAAATGAGGTTATCATGAAAAAGGTTTTAGTTGCGACGGTTAAGTAGTTTTATCACATTGCAAAATTATTTTCTATCACGTCGGGGTCACCAAAACTGTAGGGCTAAAATATGTAAAGATAATTACTTAGCCCACTGCTCTCCTATAACCAACGACGGAAATAGGTGCAGCGAAGGTTAATGCGTGTTTTAATATATGCTTTAAATATCTGACTCCATTTAATTGATTATCTGACTCCAATAGAATAATCTTCTAGTTCATGCTAGAAGTGTTAGCATTCAGTGTTCTACTAATATTTGCTCTTAAGCAACTCTGAATAAGGTTTTCATTAGAATGACGTTCCTACATCAGAGACTTTTATATAACTTCTTTACTAAACCATTAATTTGTTAGCTCAGAGGTTTTATTCAACGTGCAAGCCTAGGCCTTATTTTACTTGTCAGAGGTTTTATTTGAACTTGCAAGTATTAGCCTTTTTCTTTAGCTTGTCAGAGGTTGACTTGAAACGTGTCTAACGTATTTTGCTTTTAGTCTAGGAAGTTATTCACAACAAAAGTATCAAACATGGACACAAAGTGTTTAGAAGTAAGATAGCGAATACATTTAATACAAGGATACAATTGAAAAATACATAAAGTGGAGGAAGGAATGGCTTACAATCAGAGTTGTGCACCTCAGAAGCAGAATGGTCCCAGCCGTAAGAAGAAGAGAGAGAGAGAGAGAGAGAGAGAGAGAGAGAGAGAGAGAGAGAGAGAGAGAGAGAGAGAGAGAGAGAAGCCAAGAGCGGAGCTAGAAGAGCAAAAAAGGGCGCAAAAAGGGGCCGTTCTTCTCTAAGCATATCCTTATATACCCCTGAGTCTCTTTGAAGTATATAGTGACCAAGATACCAAATGGGGATGGACCAATAGGGAGCCCCATGGTGCTATGGTAGGATTAGATCACCTTCAGGCCTAGTATGTTGCCGTGGGGGTAGGAAGGTGATAAGTTCCCTGTCGCAAACCAGAGGGGGTTGTGTGTGTGTGTCTGTGTGTGTGTATGTGTGTGTGTGGGTGCAGAGAATATATATTGCAACATATATGATAACTGTTATTCCCTAGATTTCATAATATTTATGATATCACCACATCGTTCACCATGAAATATGGATACAAATGACACCAAACATGCCCTGAGGAATACTGTAATTTAACACAGTTTAGATAACCAGTTTTAGTTCATCTGGTGTCTCTGAAACACATTCCTGATCATTTTAACCTTAATCACATTACTGCCACAATTTTATAAATCTACTACAAGGTCTACAATATTTCCAGACTGTAATAGGTGTATAAAATAATACTCATATTGGAAAAGGAGTCTCATTTTATAAGGAATCACGTGTCCAATTTTTTATTTTTTTTAAAGGCCTAGTGATCATTATGACTACAAATTACTTCAGAGATCCTTCTTGAGGTCAGATCTTGAATGGTTTGTGGATTTTTTTTTTTTCCCCCTGTGCTATTTCAAAATAAAAACAAAAGTGACCACTAGACCTCATCCTGAAGCCTTGACAAGCAATGTGGGTGAAAGAATGCACAAATATAATGTGGTTTGACTTTTAAGAGCCTGACATATGTTCATAGGAAAAAGTTGTATTCGAGTTTCACACCTTTGCAGACAAGACCTGGTTTCAGTCTTCAAGACTCGCACTCTCTTCACACAAACACAATGCTTCAGTTTGTCATCTTTGGATTTATAGGTGAGGTACATTTTCTTGATTTATCTTTAGACATTTACAGATATCAATCACACAGATATAAATCTCTTTTTAAGTCACGAAACTGAGAAGGCCATGCAGAAACAGTTAACTGCTTTGTTTATTTCTTGTATATACAGTACTGTGCAAAAGTTTTAGGCACATGCAAAGAAATGCTGTAGAGCATAGATGCCTTCAAAATAAAGAAACTAAATGTTTCTACATTTTAAAAATATATAATAAAATACCGTAAAGAGCAGTAAACATTAGTAAATGAAACAGTCATTTTGTCACATTGTCTGAAAAGTGGCTCTTACGTAATATGCTGCTTTCTTTAATGACATACACACATTTATCTATAACAAAGTTTGTACTAAAATAATAGGGTGCCTAAAACTTTTGCACAGTACTGTATATTTAAAATATTGTGGAATAACAGTTGGTTGTAGCTTCTACAGCTTCAGAAAGACGTTTAGCTAAAAACTTGAAGAAACTTGTTGTTGCTCTGTGCAATGATTTATTACCAAATATATTTATTAATAAAACGTATTATGTGGGTTTATGTATCTGCAAAACAAAACTGTAGGAAGAACCCTCACATGAGAAAAGGTGCGTCTTTATAAAGCATTCCAGAACATCATAGATTCAATAAGGGGTCTACAAAGAACCTTAGTCAAGGCTAATCATGCTGTTTCACTGAATCAAAGTGAATTCCAGCCATCATGGGTTCTCATGGGAATTGAACAAGAACTAGTGAAGTGCAAAGAGCGGTGGTTTTAACCATCTAACCAAAACGCTGAAGCAATCTGTCTATATACAGTATCTGTATATAGATATTTATAGAAGGGTCTAATCTAACACCATTAAGAGTTCTTTGGTTTGTTTACGTTTACAGCATTGATCAGATGCTCTAATCCTTACAGAAGTGCATTGAAGTCTCCTTATCCTCATGCTATTGTAAATAAAACACAGTATAAGAATACTATAAGGCTAAATACTGTTACATAACTGATAATGTGAGAAGTTAGTACAGCAAAGAAGATAGTACAGACTTTTAAAGAATAATAATACAAATAATGTTTACATTTAGTGCTGATTTAAGCGCTTGGTGAAAAGGTAAGTCTTTAGGTAGGTAGGTAAGACTAAAGTCTGTTTGGACATCTAGGGGAAGTTCATTCCACCCCCTGGGTGCAGGACAGAGAAGAGCCTTAGTGCAGGTCTTATTTGTACCCTGATAGATGGTGGGACCAGTCGAGCGGTGCCAGAGGATCAGAACGAGTGTGCTTCAGTGTGGGGTGTGATGGGTGTGTCAAGTGTGGACTTGGGGAGGTTGAAAACCAGTCATGTAGCTGTGATCTGGATCAATTCCAGCAGTCAGACGGGACGCCGAGGCAGACCTTCCAGGAGTGAGGTGCAGTAGTCCAGTCTTGAAATGGACAAGCGACTGAACAAACACTTGAGTGGCCTGTGTAGAGAGAAATATCTGAATCCTCCTGATGTTATAAAGGAGAAACCGGCATAAGGAAGTCAGGGTAGCGGGGAAGTACAGTCTAAATCTGTAGAACAGAGGGTAGGAAGGTAGGTAGAAGTGTTAACCATCCAGAGCACACTATATTCTTCAAGGGGATGCAAAATTTTTAGGAATTTTTTTAAAGCAAATATAATATGAAAATAAAACAATGTGCTAAATCTACAGATAAAACACATATTTTCCCATCAAACCATTATGCATAAACATTTGCATTGGAAAAGGTCATTTTTAGTGTTAACTTCATTTCATGTTGGTGATTACTTGGAATGATCTAATGCTGAAATAATAATTATGGGTATGTCACAGGCTTGTTTGTGACATGTCTGTGGTTGAAGATAATTATAACTCATTATTCAACCACAGTATTTTGAGGTATTTTCCGTCATAATAACTCATCATAATTAATTGTTTTCTTTCCCGTAGGAATCATCGCTTTGTCCCCGAAGCCGTCGTTAGGCGTAAAGACTCTGGAGGTCCGGCGCGGCATGGCGGTGACGCTGCAGTGCGATTTATCGTATCGTTATGAGATTAACTGGCTGAGGATGAGCCTGGAAATGAAACCTGAGCTTCTGATGGTTCTGGGGCTGAACAAAAACGGGGAGTTTTCAATCACCTGGTGTGCCAACAGCTCCAGTTTCCAGGGTTTCATCCAAAATCGCGTTCTCCAGCTGAGAATTGAACGAGTGTCCGACGCAGACCTCGTCACGTACTTCTGCGCAGCGATAAACGAGAAGCGGATCGAGTTTGGTGAAGGATTGCGGCTATATGGTAAAAAGAACAGGATGTCTGGTGAAACGTCATGTCTGTTGGTTGAGGAGACCGTTCCTGCTCATCAGTTTTGTTTTGTTTTTTTGTTTCAGCCGCCTTGGATGTGCAAAAGCCTCCGGATCAGAATCTGACACACTTCCAAGGTTACGTCTGTAAAATCTGTGTGTTATGTACAAGCACTGTTTACATGATGAGCTGTGGATGGGGTTTTTTTTTTTTTTTTTATAACTGCCCACATCCTTTGCCCAACTGTAGCCTGTGCACTAACTTCCTGTTTTTTATTCTTGTAAGGCTCAGAGACCAAATCTGAAGACTCGGGAGGACATTTTCGCACCCACATGATAATCTCAGGAGTGTTAAACTGCGGTGTTCTCCTCATGGCCCTCACCATCATCGCTGTCCACCTTATGACCAGTGAAAGAAGGCTGTGCTAGAGTGTACTAGTGGTTTTTTTTTTTTTAAATATTTTTTTTATCCATTTTGGTTTACTGAGCAAATGTTTCAGACAAGCTTTGTTATCAACACCATCATTTAACTGAATTGATCCGTTTCTTGTATCACAGTTGGATCAACGGCTTCTCAGTTTAGCAGTTAGCAGCTGTGTATTGCTTCATGTTCTGCTTTTTTTTTGGTGTCAGAGAACGGAGGTACATAGAAATAAAATTATAGATCATGTTGGTAGATAGAACCAACATGAGAACCAATAGAACCAAGTGCAAGGATGTAGACAAATAAACTAAAGCAACTGTTTAACGTTTTCTTTTTCATGGAATGTATTCAATTTGTCTGTTAATATAATATCTTTCACCTTTCATATTAGTTACCACTATTTTAGACAGGATTGCTCAGGATTTGTTTAAAATAAATAAATAAAATTAAATAACAAAACTATTTTTAAACTAATAATAATAATAATAATAAATACATACTAATAATTAAAGATAACATTTCCTGTATCACCGTTGGATCTCTGTGGCGTCTTTTTTCAGCTTGGTGTTTTTGTTCCTTGGTTAGATTTTAATATTTAAAATAAGGTCATTTTAACATAAATACTAAAATGTAAAGTGTTCTGCGGTGTCTGGTTTCATTTCAGTGATTCTTTTGATGAAATGAACAGAAGCCTTTGGTTCTTCTCAAACCTAACTGAACTTCCTCTCGTCCTGCCAGAGACGGCCAGCGAGGAAACTTGGTAGTAAAAAGAGAATAAAACGACACTAGCTAGTTGGATGAAAGCTTCGTTTAGAAGTTTCATGTTCTTTATGGAGAGTTTTAACTACTGTATGATTTTCTGACATGCTGCTAATCCTCCAGGTAGTGGTAGTGGTAGTGATGTGTTCCTCGCCAAAGAGCTAAATCTGAGGTCTTTCAGACGTCCATATACAGTATAAGCCAGTGGTCAACACTCTTCCTTGATATCTACAGCACCTTCCTGCAGGTTTAATCTCCAATCAAAATCTAACACACCTGTTTTAGTCGATCAGGAACTTCTTAAAGCAATGATTAGATGGTCAGGTGGGCACGATTATGGTTGGAGCTACAGTGTTCAGGAAGGTAGATCTCCAGGAACAGGGTTGGTGACCACTGCTATAAGCCATGTTAGATCCTTCACCCTGATGTTTTTGTAAAGATTCAACACATTCCAGCAGATGGCACTAGTGAAGAAGAAAAGAAGAAGAAGAAGAAGAAAAGAAGAAGAAGAAGAAGAAGAAGAAGCATTAGTAAAAGAAGACGGTCCTCAAAAAAAGAAAAAATAAACTACAAAAAAAAAAAAAAAAACCAAAAAAAAAACCAAAAAAAAAAAAAAAAAAAACACGTGTTAAAGGATTTTTTTTTTTTTTTTTTTTAACAGGATGCAGCTCATGAGCAGGATGTTTTCACTGAATGTTCTTGGTAAGCTGTGAAAAAATGGGTGCGGCACTCGACACCTCGACATGATATATCTAATGCATGAAAAGAAATAATACCTGATAAATGGTTAATGATAGCTAAAGTAAAACAAGAAACATATCCAGCGTGGATCTATACGTGTTTATTGCTAACATCTGTAAGTGGTAACACGGTAATAATACTGTCGTAATGAACTTCAGCCGAACTTGCATGTTTCATGAAACTGCGTAATCAAGAACTTCCTCTCGTCCTTCAGAAGGTGCGTAGGCACCTATTGTTTTCGTTAGTGTTTTTTATTCTTCTTCTGCTGCTGCTCTTGAGTCTATGGCAGCCCATAGAACTGCTTGTGGGAAAGTTATGAAATTTGGCACGCAGATAGACGACAGTCTCACCATTAACCAGAGCAATTTTGGAGTCTCTATCTCAAACCCTCTAGTGCCAGCAAGAGGATATTAATTTCGGCCAACTAGATTTTCCGCCATTTTGAATTCTCCGAAAAACCTACTTTTTTCGAAGTCCTCCTACACCATTCATCCGATTTTCACGAAATTCGAAAGACATCATCTTCTGACTATGCTGGCAAAAATATATCAAAAGCTTTTTTATAGATCAAACCGTTCTCGAACGACGGGCAAACGAATCCGAAGGCGAGCACGCCAAAACGGACGTGAAGCTATATCTCCGAAACGCTTTAGCATATTCATACCAAACTTAGTAAATGTCATGGGCATCATAACATGAGGCTACCCGCACAGTTTTGGAACAGCACCACCTAGTGTTCACGAGATATGAAAAAGAAAGCTAATTTTTGCTTATAACTTCTGAACAATCATCCCAATGTATATTAACAATGGTATCTGTAGTTATTATTTACCATCAATCTGATCGTGATAAACAGGGTGTTAAATAACCATAAAATCTGCTGTATAAAATATCACACAAATAACAAACAACACAGTTTTTGTATTTTTCTAAAACAGGAAGAGGAGACAATGTCGCTCTTTTCCAGAAAACATCACATTTCAAATACCAAAGCATTTCACTTCATCATCAGATCAAAATAAGAAGGTGCAGCTCGTTCACAGGGACTTGTAGTTTTCTGTAAGGGGAATTGTCTTTATTGAACATTTATGGAAGGAGTCTCCAGTGTCAGAGGTAAAGCTGTAACTAAGTTTTCCAACATCTTCAGGACAGAGGAGTTTACGCTTTTGGGGGGGAACTAACTTCAACACTATAAACGGATAAAAAGTACAACATATTATTCTGTAATACATTAAACAATGTATCTGTTGGTAAATTGCTGTTGTATTAGAAGAATAAAACACTTGAAGTGCTGCTATAGGAGAATAATTAACTCGGGGTGCTAACAGTAAGTCAGATTCATCACCATGCCCTGTCACAACACACACAGTGTTTTATTGCTTACTGTGTAAAAGAATAATAAAGAACAGATTTTTATTTGCATCGTACCATCAAGTGTTACGTTTTGTCTTTCAGGTCTGTTCCCCTTCCTGTCCGTGACCTCTGCCCTGACTGTGATGCTTGGACACACGGCCACCATTCCTTGTAGTCGTAGCTGTTCTAAAGTTGAATGGTTTAGAAATGATATCCTGGTTAGTAGTTTTGCTGAAGGAAAGTTCAACGTTGCTCCAGAGTTTAAGGGCAGGATTGAGTTCTCGGAAGCGAACCTGAGACAGGGAAACACCTCCCTCACTATAAACAGCGTTGAGTACAATGACAGAAGCTGGTACGTGTGCTCCTGTGATGGCGAGAAGGGCTGCGACCAGTACCTGGAAGTGCTCGGTAAGTTCCTCAGGTTCTACGCTAGATCTCAGATGTCCATCACGCTTCTCTCCGTTTTCATTCGTTGTTGCACTTAACCAACCGTTTCTGGCTCCAGGCTTGCTCTGATTGGCTGCACCATAGTGTTGAATCAGATTAAACTCTAAGCAAATGTTGATGAAAAATAAATCATTGGTACTGGTTGCAAAAAGTGATAATCAGTTAGTCCATCCCATGACCTGACCTGACAATTTGAAAAAACAATTATTCACCGTTTATTTTTATTAATTTTTTTCATTCCAGTTCCGATTCCATTAACCGTCTGTGTGGGTGATGAGGCTAAGCTGCTTTGCTACACCGAAACGGACAAACTCGCAGCTGAATCTAAGGCCAATGTCCATTGGGAAAAAGATGACAAGCTCGTGGTGAAGCTAGAACACGAAGAGATGGCGTTTGGTGCAGGATTTGAGGATCGTGTTTCTGTCTCCAAAGAGGATTATAACAGAGGAGACCTCTCTCTCGTCATCCATGACGTCAGGCCCTCCGACTCTGGCTTCTACAAATGCTCTGCTCCGAATGAAAAATCCCGAAATCCTGAGATCATCGCTCTCGTCGTTAAAGGTTGTTAAATTCTCATTAACTTTCTTCCAAAGTGCAGTTCATATTCAGAGTTGAGTTAAGCACGCAGTGAGGATTTAATACAGAAAGTGTGAACATCTGTATTCAGATCTCAGACATAACTACAGACTTAAGTTCTATTCAGACGTTCTGGGGGTGGAGTTTGTCTAAAACAGAGGCGTGTCTCTCAAATTTTGATCTTGAACTTAAGCGCAGTTTTCTTGCGTACTATCTGCTCGAGAGAAAGTCTAACACTTTGATGTAACCACAGATATGTCATGCACATATACGTATACTCAAACACACTAAGGAATGTTGTTCAAGGTCAATATTACAGTAAATACGTCAACATTAAAAGGTCATCGTCTATCCAAAAAAACCCCAACTCAGCTGCTACTCAAGAACAATCTGGCAACCCTGGAGGTTTAATAATCGGATTCAGAAACTCCACTTAAGCTGGCGCGTAACCCGACTCTGAATACGAGGAACTTTCCCTTTATAAATATTGGCGCGAATTTCTACTTAAGTCACTATTTTGTGAGAATATTTATACATTCCAAAAACAAAATTCCCCACAATGCACCACAGGAAGTTGGGTCCAAATGTGAATATTCATTTAAAACCTCCAATCGAGTAGAATCTATCTTTCATTCATAATCTTTTACTAGTCGCACATTAATGAAAATGAGCTCCATGGCGAGAGTGAGATTTTGAGAGTGAGACACGGTTTCCATTCATTTTAAACGTTCTTTTAGGGGAGCCAATAATTCAGTTTTGAGAGAGAAAAGCGCATCTTTAAAAATGTTTCATATGAGAATGATTTTTTATTGAAAGGTAAGTAGTCATTTGTTAAACTGAAAATTTTCATTGGGTGTCATTTTTCTTCTCAGGAAATTTTTAGGTAATTTTGACCTGCTTGTTTGCTGTTATTTAGATTCCCTGCCATGCTGGATTTCAGCAAATTATCTGATCTCAGTGGTGTGCATCATCATCATCATCATCATCATCATCATCATCGGAGTTGTTGCAACAGTTCTTCTGTGTGCTTATCGGAGAAAGGTTTCTGTTCTTGACTTCACAGCATCACCCAGTGCGCTAGTGGCTGATAGGAGATAAACAACTATTTTTTTCCTATAATTTCTAAACTTTAACAAAGTTTTATTAGGCGCTATTAATGTTTATCCTTTACCATTCACAACTTTCTCTGAGCCAAACCTAATTGCACACTGCCCTCATTGGCAGAACAGTATTATATGCTAAGTAATTACTGTATTAGCTACAAAGTGGTTAAGGCTCTGGGTTACTCATCAGAACATTAGGGGTTCAAACCCCAACACCATCAAGCTGCCACTGCTGGGCTCTTGAGCTCTGACCCCAACCTCCTAACAAGCTGTGCTGTAATGTATATGTGACAAAGGTTTCTTTTTCAAACATAAGCTATTTGAAAGAAACGAGGTCTCTGGTGTGTTAGGATCACTAGAGCAGAAACTTTAGGGCCAAGTAGAATTTACTTCCTAAAACACTATAAGGAAATTGATGTTGTATTATCAGTAGTACGAGACGATATTAGTCTGTTCCTAAACATTTCCGGTGGCGCCATTTTTAAATATAAAGCTGCTTAATAAAATAATTACTCACTTGAAATGATTGAGTCTCACAAAGAGTGAACAAATATACTGTAGATATACAAAAATCAGCAATAAATGATCGACTGTCATTGCCAGACCTTTTGAACAAGAATTTGAAACTCAGACTTAAAACTCTTACGTTTTCAGTCTCTCCGGCGTTAACGTGCACACTTATTGTAGTTTGGATGCTGGAAAATCGGTACAGTGTCATTTCCCGAAAGCGAGTTTGCTCCTGACATGAGGGAAAAATCAAGGCAACTCAACAGTGGTACTAATTGTAATTTTGTCATACAGTCATTAAATCAAGCCAGTGATGAGTACGGTTCATCGGTAGTGTTTGTCGACCGGATATATTCTAGGAACAGCGATGTCACTTCCTGTGCTTGTGAATACTGATTTGAAATGAGGTGTAATCTTATGTATCGGATCATTAGCTCAAAGCCTTAACCACTGATCCAGTACAACTGTTAATTCACTACGAGGCCAGTTTTTTTTTTGTTTGTTTGTTTGTATGACTTTGATTTCACTTTCAAAAAATAATTTTAATCACAAACCAGACAGTTAACATAAAAACTGTAGGAATAAAAAAAAAAAAATTATGATTATAAGTTACCCCTGATTATAAGAAAGCACTGACCTGAAACGTCTCACTGGAAACTGGACGATTTTTTAATTTTTTTTAGATCTGTTTACGTGAATCAATGTTACTATAGTAACCATAAAGTATTAGAACGAGAGCATTAATATAAACCTGACAGCTGCTGTTGTAGAACTGAGTGCACTGGTCCGACTAAAAATAATCAGTACGTTCCATATATGTTTTTTTTTTTGTTTGTTTGTTTTTATTCAAAGAATGTGAGTTAAATGTATTTGTGCACCGAGCTGCTAAAGAAAGATGTTTACAGATTTAATACCTCAGCACATGTAGAATACTAGTTATCAGGCATAAACAGTTGGAAACTCATGTCAACTTAACATCAGCATGAAAATGCCCTGTATTCTCTCAGCTGCATCTTTCACTCCTCATCCTGACGGTGCTTGAAACATTTTACTTGAACCTCATTATCTCCAGCTATAAAAAAGGAAATTCGATGTAAATGTAAACGTCCTGGTTCAGATTTTGGTGCTAGTGGAACAGAGACATCACGTGGCAGCTGAAACTGACTGAATCTGGCAGGCTGTTAATGTGAATTATTACTTGAATGTATCCCCTTTTTGTGCAAATTGAATTCACTTGAATGCACTTTAATATTTTTTATATTAAATAGAATGAAGTTATGGTGATTTTGTCCAGAATAAATTTGTTTTTTGTATACCCTTCCCCCTTTCCCCCCTTTTCAGTCTTCATCTCTTGCCTTTTGCTTGGTATTGGGAGCTTAAGCTGTTCATACTGTAATGAAATTTTAATAAACTGACAAAATAAAATGGATGTTTTGTTTCATATTTAAATAAGATTTACAGGATGATGAATTATTGCCACTCTTCATTAAAAAAAAAAAAAAGATTGAGAGATATTTGAAGCTTTTAAAACAGATTTCTGTCAACAAGGGCGTGGTTTTCCCGCAAAACACTGATTATTTCATACCATCCTTTCTGAACCATTTCTAGAAGGGTGCCAATAATTATGAACTCAATTGTATGTGCAAGATTAATCCGTAATGTGCTTGTTCACAACATGGGAGTTAAAAATAAATATTTTTACATTAAACTCCTGTTTAGTTCACTGATCAGCAAACGTTCAAAAACAGAATGTGACGTTTGGTATTTAAGGGACATTTTACCAGAAACTTCGAATTCTTGAATCTGAACATTGAGTCTATGGAAGACAAGTTAAGCTATGAGAAACACGTCATGTTTATGTTTTTATACTTGAATAAAATACATCCTTATACGCATTTTACACCTGAATTGTCAGGCCCTGTCACAGACAATGTTAGAAGTTGTTGCTACTCTCAAGACAAAAAAATGACTAACATCATTTCATAAATCTTATTTTTAAAGAGTTATTTTTCATACCAGCGAAAGAAATGGCACTGAAGATAATGTTGAGCCAATGGGAAAAATAGTATTTTTAGATTTGTTCCAATTTCAGTAAAATTAGAATGACAGTTTTAGATCGGTCATGAAGAGGAGTTACTGTTACCAGAACATTTATTTTCCTAAAACAGCACAAAACATCCCCAAGTGTTTTATTCCTTTTATTCCAAAGCAATTTGCCAACAATTACAATTTTTTTTATCAAAGAATAAAGCAAATTAACGAGTTAGTTCCTGTTCTCACTTACGTTATAGCAGCTATAAACAGTCGTTCCCTCACCAGCCTCTCTTTCTCCTCTCTGAGGTTAGTAAAACAAAATGCAACTCGTCATGTTACAGAGAAACCGCAAAGTTTTAACTCCAGTATCTTGATGTCGGAAAAATTTACAGCTTTACCTCTGACTGTTACAAAGAACTGACACTGGAGACTCCTTCCATAAATAATAAACAAACATCTGCTTACTTTAAGAAAACTGTTATGTTAGAAATGTTCTGTGGAACATCCGCCATACAAGTCGCTGTGAATGAACTGTTGCTATAGAAAGGATACAGTATTAGAATGAGTGCGTTAATAAACCTGCGAGCTGCTGTTATAGAAAATGAATCAACACCTCCTGACCAATCGGAATTGAGGATCGAACAAGTACATTTTGAATAATATTTCCTGTATAACAGTATTTAAAATGTTCAGACTCTGTAAAGATTACGTTTTAATGACGGTGTGTTTGTGAACAAGCAGGTTTCAGGTGTTCATGATGTCATGGAGTCGTGTGGCTTTTAAATCCCGTCACACAAAAAGAACAAAAACCTCAAAATTCAATTACAGAGTTTTTTGCTCATCATCTATTTCTGTGCCTCGGATTAAAGCGTTCAGATTTTGAGGAGACGTGAACAAAAGGGCGGTGCATATTTACCACGAGAGTAATGTGAGTAAACAAACAGCGGTCAAACACCTGGATTTGTGAGCAGGAAGTCATTAGGCTGGAATTTCTCAGGACCGATATAAGGCGGGCGTCTGAGCCCGGGAGAGTACGGTACAGACGCACTCCAAGCTTCTGATCATCCGCTCTGAGTGAGGTGAGTCCGGCTCGAATACGCTCCATCAAAGCTCTGCAGGGAAATACAGCTACGGTCATGAGCTCTGTCCTGCTTGTTCAAGTCTTATAGCTTTACATTATTGCATTTTCTTAGATTTCTTGTTTTATATTTCAAAGATATGAAAAGTGTTCATGTGTAAACAACATAATGTCCAAAACAAAACCGGACCTAGAGCTGAACCTTGAGGAACGCCTTCAATAAGCAGCATAAATGAACATCGCTGTCTGTCAGGGAGAGAATTCTGAACCCTAAATGTTTTAATCCAAATCAGTGTTAAATAATGTGTTTAAAAATGTCTGTTTTTCCATTCCCCCCCCCTAAGGTTGTGCTTTCTCAGCCTGCAAACATGAAGCTCTTTCTCTGTGTCGCCATCATGGCCTCAGCTGCCTGTGTAAGTGTTCAGCTTTACACCGTCTCTTCTATTGTTCTGGGGGAAAAACATCATTCTTTGCGTGTATACCTGTTTCATATTAATCATTATTTCACCTTGTTTTTTTTTTTAAATCATTGCAGGTGATTTCAGCGAAGGTAAGCACATCGAACTGTTAACTAAAAGAGATGGAGTTTGTGGATTTTTTGTGTTTTGCTTCATTATTAAATGTTGAATCTTTCATGAGGAGCTCGTTATTTCTTCGAGAACCGTTTACAGTAACTGAAATGTATGAACTCACTGAAATACATAAATGTGTCACATGTTGAGATGCTGGAGACACTGAATATTGTAGTGAATATTGAATACCACCTACATCTCCTCCTATATTCCCATATTGTGTAGAAACTGCTGGTGGTTGGAGGTTTGAACGGTGGCATGGTCGGTCTGAACCCCGGCGTGGTCGGTCTGAACGGAGGGCTGTTGAATCCGGGGCTGGTGGTTGGAGGCGTGAATCCGGCGCTGCTTGGAGGTGGTGGAGTTTTCGTCGGTCAGCCACCCATTGGTCCAGTAAGAACATCTTCATGTCTTTAAGTTTTCCACCAAATACCAAAACAATGCTGATTTATTTGAGTTTTTCCACTGTGAAAGTCTCGGGTCTCTAATGTCACGGTTCTCAAAGTGAAGCACAGACAGGGGAACTGTGATTTTCTAATTTTGTTACAGTCCCGAAAGACACAACGCAACATTATCAGTGTTATATCGATTGAAATCAAATCACAAATTTAATAAAAATGTGTTCAGAACATTCAGAAAGTAAGAAATTATTGGCTACAATTAATAGACAAAATTTATAGAGTTTGCCTCAAGCATGAGTTATTATTTTTTTCTCCAGATGTTTCCTGCGTTCCCTCCATACATGCTCCAGCCTCAGTTCGGAATGCCCAGCGCTCCGGGTCAGCTCCCTCAGCAGTTCCTCTTCCAGCCTAACGGGGTATTTAACTTCCTGTGTGACGTTTACATTTACACTCCTCAGGCTTTATGATTTGAATTAAAATAACATCCAAACATCTGTGTAGCAAGAAGTGAAGCGCTAAATATCCAGAGATCTCCTGAGGACGTACAGCATCATACAATAATGAGATCACATCACCGTGCCAGTTTGAAGGAGAAAAATTATATCTGATGGAATCTCACTCGTGCTTATTTATAGAAATCCGTATAAGTTTTATCAAAGAGGACGGTTTTATTTTAGGCTAAAGTGATATTTTTAATGAAATTAGGATCAGTTTCTGCTACAAGTCATTATATAAAACAGACTACACTGTAAGTCTCCAGTTTAAGTTATGCCTCTGCCTGAGGAGCTCTTTCTTCACTAGTTTACAGATTTAAAAAATAGACAAATAATCCGGCTTGTGAAACCTTCAGCTAACTTCTTTCCATCCATTTTGGATTAACACAATATCTGCTGTGCAATTTTATTTTTTTCGCCCCGAATTCTAACCAGGGTTGACATTTACACACCATCTTGCCTTGGATGTATATGAAAAGAACCTGCACTTTTTCTTTAAAAAGAAAAAGAATTGTATGAAAAAGCCGCTTTGGAAAGTTAAGAACCTTCAAGGAATTAATTCTCTTTTTCCTTTTTTTCAATTTGAACACTAGTTTACTGCGTATGCTTTTACTTACTATATGATAAATTACATAATTGTTAGTGAAGTCATTTAGTGTTTAAAATATTGTTTTTTTTTTTTTTTTCTGTTCTGGTGGTAATTAGGGAATGCCCTTCCTGTCCCCGGTGAATCGTCAGGTCGTGCCTCCTCAACAGCAGGCAGCGGTACGCTTACACTCCCTTGTGTGTGTGTGTGTGTGTGTGTGTGTGTGTGTGTGTGTGTGTGTAACGTCATTCTACAAATGCATGATGTAGACATTTTCTCTGAGTCATGTTGTGTTTTTGTTTTTTTACAGGGGCAAATGAACCCTGGGGGAAACGGGCAACAGCTGCAGGGTGACATGCCCTCCGGCCCAGCGCCACGCTTCAGGGTAATTCACTCATTTATGCTTTATTACATTTATATATACACTTATACAATACTGTATACATACATTGTTTTATTTGTTTGTTAATAGAAGTGAAACCAAAGAAATGTAGTAGCAGTGTACATTAACTTCTGCTTCTTCTCTTCTCCTTCAAGAAATAAATAGAAAGCAGATTATCTGCTAATGGAATAACTACAAGCTTTCAATAACTAGAAATGTTTCAAATATATATATATATATATATATATATATATATATATATATATATATATATATATATATAAGCAGTAGACTTTGTGAAAATTTATATTTGGCCACGGCTAGCTATATATATATATATATATATATATATATATATATATATATATATATATATATATATATATATATATATATTTGAATTATATATATGAAACATGTATAGTAATCCCTCAGTGAGAGGTATTATGAGAAATCTTTTTTTGCAAAGTGTTATGTTTATTTGAATGATATTTTATATACACATGATATTTTTATTTACATTATTATATTTTCTATTACAATACTATCTAAACATTTGTTTTTGCTGCATATTATTGAATATATCATTATAAAACTGTAAAACATTGTCATCTCTTAATAACAGACACCTGATATGAATCCAATTATCATCTTCTCTATCTGATATGAGTTGGTATTAAATATCGAATAATCTAAACAGTTGTTAGTTTGAATAAAAAATAGTTTGTTGTAGTGGAGACTTTAGGATCTGGATTATAAATAAGTTAAGTTATAAGAGGGACTAAATGAAATGAAATTGTTGAATTCTCTCTCAGCGTGCTCTCCGGTGGAGAACGCAGGACAGTTCAGTCGCTCAGGTAACGTAGTGATGACGCTAATTAGAAACACTGACATGTTTATGGGAGAAACCTCTTTATTTACTGTTAATTTGTGATTTCAGGTCACCCCGAGCCCGACTACAACCGAGCAGCCTGATGAGTAAATCCTCCTGACTTTACTGCACAGTTACACGTCTGAGGTGTGTCTTTATCTCCCCTTAAACACAAACTTCACTCTGTTATAGAAGTGATTGAATCTGGTGTGTTAATTCTTTCTCTTTCTCTCGGTTCTTGACAGGCTTGACCCGGAGCAGCTCCTTAAGTGTTTGGAAATGATTATTAGATGATGAAAAATAGAAACAGTAGAAGTAGGATTAGAATGAGATGAGAAATTTTAAGAAGCTAAATAATTCATTCCTGACTTTGATTCATTTGATGATCACTAATAAAATTATTCATGCTATAGAAAAACAATGTTGTCCTTTTTCATTGTTCCCATTTCGGTTTTACTCAATAAACAATAAAACATTACATGAAGTTACTGTTAGCAGCCTGATGTTGATTAATTTCCTATAACAGCGTGTCCCAAAGTGTTTTATTCCTCTTACACCACAGCAATTTGCCCACTGATCTGATTTATTATTGGAGCAAAATGAACTGTTTATTTGGCAATAATTACAAATGTATATTTATTAAAGAATGACATCATACTTTATTTTTTTTTATCTGTTTATAGTTACATTTAATGTTGGGGAAGCCCCATGAAACTAATTAGTTCCTGATTTATTCGTCTTACATCACAGCAATTTGCCAACTATTACGTTCCCGTTTTTAATCCATTAAAGAACGACATGGCATACTAGGTGGTGATAGACAACATGCAAGACCTTCTACAAACGAGATCTTCTCTTTGGCCTCATTTATGCATTAGACCTGAATTATCCATTTCATTTCATACAACTTGTACTGATGTCAGTGCCTTCAAACCTAAACTACAGTCTTTGGCAATCCAAATTTGTAGTTAAAAAAAAATAATTAGGTCACATTGTCAAATGTTTTGAGTCAACATTTAAATACTCAGTACATATTTACATAATTGTGAGACCAAATGTTTTTTTCTCCCTCTAAATTCAGAAACTTCAGGTTTACTCCATTATCCTTTAATGAAGTCCAAGAGGTTTAATATTTAAAACCGTTTGCACAGCGCATTATATAATGCAGTCGTGACACCGCACGTGCTCTCTCAGGCAACTCCGCGATCACCTGCAGGGGGCTTTTATAACGCGACGCTCTCGTGCAGGTAATCAGCCTAAACTCGCTACACCTGGCCACGCCTCTTTATAAACCCTCCGAGTTCCTCAATGCGCGTGCGGACAGAGATTCGCGCCAGGTAACGGAGTAGCAACAGGCTGCTCTGGTTGGTAAATTGAGGAAATTAGATTTACAGAGCAAAAGGAAGGAAAAAGTGTTGAGGTTTAGGATTAGAGAAGGGAATATTAAGGAACAGAGGAAAAAAAGAATCATGGGGTAGAGAGAAAACATGGAGGGCAAGAAAGAAAGGCGTACAGGACTAAAGAAGAGAGTCCATTAAGGAGGAGACTAGAAGGAGAAATCTGTCTCCGAGATAAATATTCGTCTTGTAAATTAGAAAGGAATTGCTCTTTAGTCACTTGGTGCCAACCCTGAGGTGATTTTGTGATTATTGCCCGCCTTCAAAACTCCGTCCTCCAATCACAAACCCGCGCGCGACCACGCCCCAGCTTCCACACCGTTTTTGCCTTATTTGCATATATAAACAAATCAGCAACATCTTGTCTGGCTTCACCACATTATACTCACACCATGTTTAAGAGGGTGAACTATGCAAAAATTTGGGCACAATGACCAAAGCTTTGTACTGCTAGCCTTTGAGGTTGGTTTTTTTGCTTTTCACCAAAAGGGTATTTTCAGATAAAGTGGGACAGTGATATTAAGTTGATAAAAATGTTTGCTACAATTGAGTTGTTACAAAAGGTTTTAGTACAATAAGGCATTTAATAAAAAAACAAATAATAAAAATACAATTTTAAATGTATGTGAGTCTATACAATCTTCAAAACAGTTCAAATATTTTGGTTTCCTTTATGTTGAACAGTTAATTCGAAGCTTCATGAAATTTATTTAGCCTAAGATTTCTTAGATTCACAATATAAACAGGTAATACATCTTAAATGATGCAGAAAAAGCTATATCTCCTGAACACACACAATCATCCTTTTTAAATGGTGGGCAACTTGATTCTGACTGAAAAACTGCCTAATTGTGAATCAGTAGGCCTTTTAAACAAAAACAAAATCCATTTTGTTGACTATTAAATGTCATCTAAAACTCCATCCTCTTCTGCACCAGACTCATGGTATCAGGCCTCACAAACACTGCATCTAATATCTATTCTTTATAGAGGCTTATGTTTAAGAAGATCATTCTCATTTCTCAGTGGACTTACCAAGTTCTTGCTGATACCAGATAGATTTTGAAACAGAACCACACCCACAACCATGTTGTCCGGCACCTGAAAACATTTGACCAATGACAAAGACGCTTGTGGTAATTATTCATGGATGTTAAAACTGATTGGCTATTGACATTTAAAGGGCTAGCTAGCATGAAACCTATTTGTCCCACTTTTGCTGAACTCTCATGACGTAAAGCCGGAAGATGTAAATAAACATACACACCACTGCACTGTGCAGTTTTTCAATCTGATTAAAGGCTATTTTTTTCCCCCTATTTACCTGATTATTTCAGATCTACACCACCCCTTTAAATCCAACCAAAATTTCATTTGGATTGATTGAGGTGTTTACAAGAAGTCTTTTCAGTCTGATTACTAACTGGTCATTTGGTTGCATGTAAACGTACCTACAGCTTTAGTTGTAAGAGCAAGTAGCTTAGGTTTAAACTTATTGAACTACAAGCAATAATTACCACACACACTCATATAAAAACAGTTGATTACTGAATGTTTCTTTTAGGATGAGATCAACATAAAACTTCCCATATATTCTCCTCTCTTAACTTCCACACACAATTATCTGGCTTTACCTGACTAGGCCATCCATGTGCAGATGGTACACGCTGATATAAATTGATTTAATCCCCAATAATTTGTACACCTTGCAGAGTGAACGTGACTTAAACGTGGTGCCTTGGTCGGTCAGAATCTCTTTCGGGATTCCGACTCAGGAGATTATTTTGCCTCCTAAACATTACGTGCGGAGATGTTGCAGGAGGCACGGCCTCCAGGTATCACAAAGCGATGCTCTCGTGCACGCTGTTCTAATGGCCTGAGAAGGTCCATACCACATTTTTTTTTTTTTTGCAGGAGACCTCAATTAATTGAATGGGTCACAATGGCGCTTTTGGGGTGGAAGTCGGATTCACCAGCTGACATTCGCGACATGCTGCACACCACCTGCATACATTGCCGTGAATGCCTGGTTAATAGGAATGGGCCACGAGGCATTTCAGTGTTTTATCTTGACCCAAATGACCCACATTTCCATATGAAAAAGCATTTCTCTGCAGCTCTTTGGGATCAACAGTTGGGTTGTCTCTTCCTTTGTTTGAGTGTCCTGCATAACTCTATGACCAATCCTTCATAACAGAAAAGTAGGGGTGTAGTGCAGTGCAGTGTTTCACCTTCACGCTTCTTTCTCCTGTACCCATAGCTCCCTGAGCATCTACCTGGAGAGACAGAATGCATGTGTGATTGGGAGAACAAGAAAATGAAAATAATGATTTTTCTATAACAGCACATCTGAGTGTTTTATTCCGCTTATATCACAGCAATTTGCCATTAAAGAACAAAGCAAATTAACCAGAAGTTAGTTCCTGTTCTCACTTGCGTTATAGCAGCTATAAACAGCTGTTCCCTCACCAGCCTCTCTTTATTCTCTCTCAAAGTTTATAAGACAAAAAAGGCAGCTTGTCATGTTACCAAGAAACTGCAATGCGAGAAACTCCTCAACACCTTCTGAACGATCACAATCCAGAACTCAACTGCACTGTGGTGTAGGAATGAAATAAAGCACAAGTACATTTTGAATAATATTTCCTGTGTAAAATATTTCATGTTCAGACTCTGTAAAGATTACGTTTTAATGACGGTGTGTTTGTGAACAAGCAGGTTTCAGGTGTTCATGATGTCATGGAGTCGTGTGGCTTTTAAATCCCGTCACACAAAAAGAACAAAAACCTCAAAATTCAATTACAGAGTTTTTTGCTCATCATCTATTTCTGTGCCTCGGATTAAAGCGTTCAGATTTTGAGGAGACGTGAACAAAAGGTCGGCGCATGTTTACCATGAGAGTAATGTGAGTAAACAAACAGCGGTCAAACACCTGGATTTGTGAGCAGGAAGTCATTAGGCTGGAATTTCTCAGGACCGATATAAGGCGGGCGTCTGAGCCCGGGAGAGTATGGTACAGACGCACTCCAAGCTTCTGATCATCCGCTCTGAGTGAGGTGAGTCCGGCTCGAATACGCTCCATCAAAGCTCTGCAGGGAAATACAGCTACGGTCATGAGCTCTGTCCTGCTTGTTCAAGTCTTATAGCTTTACATTATTGCATTTTCTTAGATTTCTTGTTTTATATTTCAAAGATATGAAAAGTGTTCATGTGTAAACAACATAATATCCAAAACAAAACCGGACCTAGAGCTGAACCTTGAGGAACGCCTTCAATAAGCAGCATAAATGAACATCGCTTTCTGTCAGGGAGAGAATTCTGAACCCTAAATGTTTTAATCCAAATCAGTGTTAAATAATGTGTTTAAAAATGTCTGTTTTTCCATTCCCCCCTCCTAAGGTTGTGCTTTCTCAGCCTGCAAACATGAAGCTCTTTCTCTGTGTTGCCATCATGGCCTCAGCTGCCTGTGTAAGTGTTCAGCTTTACACCGTCTCTTCTATTGTTCTGGGGGAAAAACATCATTCTTTGCGTGTATACCTGTTTCATATTAATCATTATTTCACCTTGTTTTTTTTTTTAAATCATTGCAGGTGATTTCAGCGAAGGTAACCACATCGAACTGTTAACTAAAAGAGATGGAGTTTGTGGATTTTTTGTGTTTTGCTTCATTATTAAATGTTGAATCTTTCATGAGGAGCTCGTTATTTCTTCGAGAACCGTTTACAGTAACTGAAATGTATGAACTCACTGAAATACATAAATGTGTCACATGTTGAGATGCTGGAGACACTGAATATTGTAGTGAATATTGAATACCACCTACATCTCCTCCTATATTCCCATATTGTGTAGAAACTGCTGGTGGTTGGAGGTCTGAACCCCGGCGTGGTCGGTCTGAACCCCGGCGTGGTCGGTCTGAACGGAGGGCTGTTGAATCCGGGGCTGGTGGTTGGAGGCGTGAATCCGGCGCTGCTTGGAGGTGGTGGAGTTTTCGTCGGTCAGCCACCCATTGGTCCAGTAAGAACATCTTCATGTCTTTAAGTTTTCCACCAAATACCAAAACAATGCTGATTTATTTGAGTTTTTCCACTGTGAAAGTCTCGGGTCTCTAATGTCACGGTTCTCAAAGTGAAGCACAGACAGGGGAACTGTGATTTTCTAATTTTGTTACAGTCCCGAAAGACACAACGCAACATTATCAGTGTTATATCGATTGAAATCAAATCACAAATTTAATAAAAATGTGTTCAGAACATTCAGAAAGTAAGAAATTATTGGCTACAATTAATAGACAAAATTTATAGAGTTTGCCTCAAGCATGAGTTATTATTTTTTTCTCCAGATGTTTCCTGCGTTCCCTCCATACATGCTCCAGCCTCAGTTCGGAATGCCCAGCGCTCCGGGTCAGCTCCCTCAGCAGTTCCTCTTCCAGCCTAACGGGGTATTTAACTTCCTGTGTGACGTTTACATTTACACTCCTCAGGCTTTATGATTTGAGTTACAATAAAATCAAAAAATATGTGTAGCAAGAAGTGAAGCGCTAAATATCCAGAGATCTCCTGAGGACGTACAGCATCATACAATAATGAGATCACATCACCGTGCCAGTTTGAAGGAGAAAAATTATATCTGATGGAATCTCACTCGTGCTTATTTATAGAAATCCGTATAAGTTTTATCAAAGAGGACGGTTTTATTTTAGGCTAAAGTGATATTTTTAATGAAATTAGGATCAGTTTCTGCTACAAGTCATTATATAAAACAGACTACACTGTAAGTCTCCAGTTTAAGTTATGCCTCTGCCTGAGGAGCTCTTTCTTCACTAGTTTACAGATTTAAAAAATAGACAAATAATCCGGCTTGTGAAACCTTCAGCTAACTTCTTTCCATCCATTTTGGATTAACAGAATATCTGCTGTGCAATTTTATTTTTTTCGCCCCGAATTCTAACCAGGGTTGACATTTACACACCATCTTGCCTTGGATGTATATGAAAAGAACCTGCACTTTTTCTTTAAAAAGAAAAAGAAATATATGAAAAAGCCGCTTTGGAAAGTTAAGAACCTTCAAGGAATTAATTCTCTTTTTCCTTTTTTTCAATTTGAACACTAGTTTACTGCGTATGCTTTTACTTACTATATGATAAATTACATAATTGTTAGTGAAGTCATTTAGTGTTTAAAATATTGTTTTTTTTTTTTTTTTCTGTTCTGGTGGTAATTAGGGAATGCCCTTCCTGTCCCCGGTGAATCGTCAGGTCGTGCCTCCTCAACAGCAGGCAGCGGTACGCTTACACTCCCTTGTGTGTGTGTGTGTGTGTGTGTGTGTGTGTGTGTGTGTGTAACGTCATTCTACAAATGCATGATGTAGACATTTTCTCTGAGTCATATTGTGTTTTTGTTTTTTTACAGGGGCAAATGAACCCTGGGGGAAACGGGCAACAGCTGCAGGGTGACATGCCCTCCAGCCCAGCGCCACGCTTCAGGGTAATTCACTCATTTATGCTTTATTACATTTATATATACACTTATACAATACTGTATACATACATTGTTTTATTTGTTTGTTAATAGAAGTGAAACCAAAGAAATGTAGGAGCAGTGTACATTAACTTCTGCTTCTTCTCTTCTCCTTCAAGAAATAAATAGAAAGCAGATTATCTGCTAATGGAATAACTACAAGCTTTCAATAACTAGAAATGTTTCAAATATATATATATATATATATATATAAGCAGTAGACTTTGTGAAAATTTATATTTGTGTCATTCTCAAAACTTTTGGCCACGGCTAGCTATATATATATATATATATATATATATATATATATATATATATATATATATATATATTTGAATTATATATATATGAAACATGTATAGTAATCCCTCAGTGAGAGGTATTATGAGAAATCTTTTTTTGCAAAGTGTTATGTTTATTTGAATGATATTTTATATACACATGATATTTTTATTTACATTATTATATTTTCTATTACAATACTATCTAAACATTTGTTTTTGCTGCATATTATTGAATATATCATTATAAAACTGTAAAACATTGTCATCTCTTAATAACAGACACCTGATATGAATCCAATTATCATCTTCCCTATCTGATATGAGTTGGTATTAAATATCGAATAATCTAAACAGTTGTTAGTTTGAATAAAAAATAGTTTGTTGTAGTGGAGACTTTAGGATCTGGATTATAAATAAGTTAAGTTATAAGAGGGACTAAATGAAATGAAATTGTTGAATTCTCTCTCAGCGTGCTCTCCGGTGGAGAACGCAGGACAGTTCAGTCGCTCAGGTAACGTAGTGATGACGCTAATTAGAAACGCTGACATGTTTATGGGGAAAAACCTCTTTATTTACTGTTAGTTTGTGATTTCAGGTCACCCCGAGCCCGACTACAACCGAGCAGCCTGATGAGTAAATCCTCCTGACTTTACTGCACAGTTACACGTCTGAGGTGTGTCTTTATCTCCCCTTAAACACAAACTTCACTCTGTTATAGAAGTGATTGAATCTGGTGTGTTAATTCTTTCTCTTTCTCTCGGTTCTTGACAGGCTTGACCCGGAGCAGCTCCTTAAGTGTTTGGAAATGATTATTAGATGAAGAAAAATAGAAACAGTAGAAGTAGGATTAGAATGAGATGAGAAATTTTAAGAAGCTAAATAATTCATTACTGACTTTGATTCATTTGATGATCACTAATAAAAAAAAATTATTCATGCTATAGAAAAACAATGTTGTCCTTTTTCATTGTTCCCATTTCAATTTTACTCAATAAACAATAAAACATTACATGAAGTTACTGTTAGCAGCCTGACGTTGATTAATTTCCTATAACAGCATGTCCCAAAGTGTTTTATTCCTCTTACACCACAGCAATTTGCCCACTGATCTGATTTATTATTGGAGCACAATGAACTGTTTATTTGGCAATAATTACAGATGTATATTTAGCATACTTTATTTTTTTTTTATCTGTTTATAGTTACATTTAATGTTGTGGAAGCCCCATGAAACTAATTAGTTCCTGATTTATTCGTCTTACATCACAGCAATTTGCCAACTATTACGTTCCCGTTTTTAATCCATTAAAGAACGACATGGCATACTTTTTATCCATTTAGAGTTGCATTTAATGTTTTTGAAAAATAAGTTCACCAGCTCCTCTGTCCTGAAGATGTCAGAAAACTTAAAGTTACAGCTTTACCTCTGACTATTACAAAGCCCTGACACTGGAGACTCCTTCCATAAATGTTAAACAAACATCTCCTTACTTCTTCAAAAGGAGAGTATTTGCATAAAACTGCAATTTACTGTCAGAAAACTCATCAACACCTTCTGACCAATCACAATCCAGAATTCAACAGCACTCTTTAATATTTTATAATAAAGGTCTGAGTCTCATTGTGTAGAAAAAGAGACAGAAAGTAGGGTGTAAACAAATGTTTGACTTTGCCACCTTCACACTTATCACCGTTAACTGGCTACAGAGGGAGAGATTTATTAGCTAGATCTCCTTGATCTACCTTCTAGCATGTTTGTAATTTTCAGGTGAAGCCAGAGACCTTTATTTGCTGTATTTGCTGGTTCAGGTGTATTTTATTAGCGTTTGATTAATATTTTTTTTACATTATTATAATTTTCATGATTATGTTTAGGAATTAGCTTTGCTAACTTTTTAAAAATATTTTCATAGCCTATCAGTTTTTATATCACAGGTGATACGAGACAAGGAAATATATGGGTGTTTCATGTCAGTAATCGGATATGTATGATTGATAATCTCAATTTAAATCACTATTTATGTACATTTTCATAAAATTGCACCAAACATATTGGCAGTGAGTGATTGTGGCATTAATGGAACTTCATGTTTTCCACTAAAGTCAACCAAGGTCTGAAACCTTGTGTTTAAAATTAAGGGTTTACCCAGTGCTTTACAGGGAGCTTTTCTATTTACATAAATTCCCATGTATACCTGTCAAGATCATTTTGCTTTTGTGCTGACCTTGGTATTATGTAGCTCAACACATCTGATTTGTGCTTTTGATAGATTAATTGAGCGTTCTGATAAACACCTTTACGTTCAGCTCTTGATGCGTGGAGTACAATACTGTATTTATACATAATATACATAGGAGAACGTTCTTCAGCCCTCCACCTCCCTGCATGTGACTTCTTCCTCTATTGAGATAATACCTGAAGACCAGGTGGTGATAGACAACATGCAAGACCTTCTACAAACGAGATCTTCTCTTTGGCCTCATTTATGCATTAGACCTGAATTATCCATTTCATTTCATACAACTTGTACTGATGTCAGTGCCTTCAAACCTAAACTACAGTCTTTGGCAATCCAAATTTGTAGTTAAGAAAAAATAATTAGGTCACATTGTCGCAGATTTTGAGTCAACATTTAAATACTCAGTACATATTTACATAACTGTGAGACCAAATGTTTTTTTTCTCCCTCTAAATTCAGAAACTTCAGGTTTACTCCATTATCCTTTAATGAAGTCCAAGAGGTTTAATATTTAAAACCGTTTGCGCAGCGCATTATATAATGCAGTCGTGACACCACACGTGCTCTCACAGGCAACTCCGCGATCACCTGCAGGGGGCTTTTATAACGCGACGCTCTCGTGCAGGTAATCAGCCTAAACTCGCTACACCTGGCCACGCCTCTTTATAAACCCTCCGAGTTCCTCAATGCGCGTGCGGACAGAGATTCGCGCCAGGTAACGGAGTAGCAACAGGCTGCTCTGGTTGGTAAATTGAGGAAATTAGATTTACAGAGCAAAAGGAAGGAAAAAGTGTTGAGGTTTAGGATTAGAGAAGGGAATATTAAGGAACAGAGGAAAAAAAGAATCATGGGGTAGAGAGAAAACATGGAGGGCAAGAAAGAAAGGCGTACAGGACTAAAGAAGAGAGTCCATTAAGGAGGAGACTAGAAGGAGAAATCTGTCTCCGAGATAAATATTCGTCTTGTAAATTAGAAAGGAATTGCTCTTTAGTCACTTGGTGCCAACCCTGAGGTGATTTTGTGATTATTGCCCGCCTTCAAAACTCCGTCCTCCAATCACAAACCGGCGCGCGACCACGCCCCAGCTTCCACACCGTTTTTGCCTTATTTGCATATATAAACAAATCAGCAACATCTTGTCTGGCTTCACCACATTATACTCACACCATGTTTAAGAGGGTGAACTATGCAAAAATTTGGGCACAATGACCAAAGCTTTGTACTGCTAGCCTTTGAGGTTGGTTTTTTTGCTTTTCACCAAAAGGGTATTTTCAGATAAAGTGGGACAGTGATATTAAGTTGATAAAAATGTTTGCTACAATTGAGTTGTTACAAAAGGTTTTAGTACAATAAGGCATTTAATAAAAAAACAAATAATAAAAATACAATTTTAAATGTATGTGAGTCTATACAATCTTCAAAACAGTTCAAATATTTTGGTTTCCTTTATGTTGAACAGTTAATTCGAAGCTTCATGAAATTTATTTAGCCTAAGATTTCTTAGATTCACAATATAAACAGGTAATACATCTTAAATGATGCAGAAAAAGCTATATCTCCTGAACACACACAATCATCCTTTTTAAATGGTGGGCAACTTGATTCTGACTGAAAAACTGCCTAATTGTGAATCAGTAGGCCTTTTAAACAAAAACAAAATCCATTTTGTTGATTATGCTTTGAAAATCTTATCTCCATAAAGTATTGCTTGCAGAAAAATGCAACATCATCTAAAACTCCATCCTCTTCTGCACCAGACTCATGGTATCAGGCCTCACAAACACTGCATCTAATATCTATTCTTTATAGAGGCTTATGTTTAAGAAGATCATTCTCATTTCTCAGTGGACTTACCAAGTTCTTGCTGATACCAGATAGATTTTGAAACAGAACCACACCCACAACCATGTTGTCCGGCACCTGAAAACATTTGACCAATGACAAAGACGCTTGTGGTAATTATTCATGGATGTTAAAACTGATTGGCTATTGATATTTAAAGGGCTAGCTAGCATGAAACCTATTTGTCCCACTTTTGCTGAACTCTCATGACGTAAAGCCGGAAGATGTAAATAAACATACACACCACTGCACTGTGCAGTTTTTCAATCTGATTAAAGGCTATTTTTTTCCCCCTATTTACCTGATTATTTCAGATCTACACCACCCCTTTAAATCCAACCAAAATTTCATTTGGATTGATTGAGGTGTTTACAAGAAGTCTTTTCAGTCTGATTACTAACTGGTCATTTGGTTGCATGTAAACGTACCTACAGCTTTAGTTGTAAGAGCAAGTAGCTTAGGTTTAAACTTATTGAACTACAAGCAATAATTACCACACACACTCATATAAAAACAATTGATTACTGAATGTTTCTTTTAGGATGAGATCAACATAAAACTTCCCATATATTCTCCTCTCTTAACTTCCACACACAATTATCTGGCTTTACCTGACTAGGCCATCCATGTGCAGATGGTACACGCTGATATAAATTGATTTAATCCCCAATAATTTGTACACCTTGCAGAGTGAACGTGACTTAAACGTGGTGCCTTGGTCGGTCAGAATCTCTTTCGGGATTCTGACTCAGGAGATTATTTTGCCTCCTAAACATTACGTGCGGAGATGTTGCAGGAGGCACGGCCTCCAGGTATCACAAAGCGATGCTCTCGTGCACGCTGTTCTAATGGCCTGAGAAGGTCCATACCATATTTTTTTTTTTTTTTGCAGGAGACCTCAATTAATTGAATGGGTCACAATGGCGCTTTTGGGGTGGAAGTCGGATTCACCAGCTGACATTCGCGACATGCTGCACACCACCTGCATACATTGCCGTGAATTCCTGGTTAATAGGAATGGGCCACGAGGCATTTCAGTGTTTTATCTTGACCCAAATGACCCACATTTCCATATGAAAAAGCATTTATCTGCAGCTCTTTGGGA